>JAJLRJ010000011.1:26188791-26708791 GCA_024195265.1 Dendrophyllia cribrosa | reverse complement strand
ACCTTGTACAGCATAATAAACAGTACCACAGGAAAGTACCACAGGAAAGTACTGCTCAGTAGCTTTCATTTGAATGGTCACACTTTAGTATTTCATCCACAGACTCAAAAGTTAGAACCACCTTTTACAGCATAATAAACAGTATCACATGAAAGTACTGCTCAGTAGCTTTCATTTGAATGGTCACACTTTAGTATTTCATCCACAGACTCAAAAGTTAGAACCACCTTTTACAGCATAATAAACAGTATCACATGAAAGTACTACTCATTCCACAATATTTTTTCAGTTAAATGGTACGTGTCAAACTGTTGGATTCCATCTGCAGACCCATAGTTAGTAGAGGGGACCCAAAAGATAGAACCACCATGTACAGTATAATAAACAGTACCAAAGGAAGGTACTGCTCAATAGCTTCCATTTGATATCCCGGGTCACACTTTAGTATTTCATCCACAGACTAAAAAGTTAGAACCACCGTGTTCAACATACTAAACAGTACCAAAGGAAAGTACTGCTCAGTAAGTTAAGGGTAAATTTGAACAAATTCTAAATCTAATCATAAATTTTAATTTTTGGAATGTTTAGCATTCACAAGGCATTGCACACACCTGCTTATGTTAAGAATTACAATTCCCTCCAGTGCTGGAAGATCAAGTTTTTTACCGTCGATCTAAAATATAAGAATCAGATAACTTTACTTCACATATGATAATTAGAAAAAGAAGCTTAACAGAAAGCAGGGTGGCATAAAGTTTACAGCAACTTAAACTCTTAACTTAACATACATGTCATTGATACCTCTTTAAGGTTACAGTGTACCTTCGGGGGTGTCTCCAGTATAACAGCTCTAGCGTCTTAAGATTACACTTAATATACCTAAACCCAAATATCAAATTAAAGCTTATAGAGCTGGCTATCTAAATATGGAAACCATTTGGTAATAAAATGAATTGTCGAATTTTTTACGACGTCTAAATTCGAACGTCCGAATCCGCTTTAAAACGCTATAACTCAAAGCGATTATTGTATTTTGCTAATTTGATTTGTTCTCGGGTTTCCGGACACGAAGCGCTAAAAAAACGTGTCGGCGATTTCCCATATTCAATTGCAGTGAAAAGTTACAGAATATTTTCGAAAAAGGGAGAAAACAAATTGAAGTGATCGCACGGAAATGGCTCTTGACGAAAAAGTTTTCGGAAATAAGAAATTCGCCGACAAGTTTTTGTTGATTATCTGTTAGCCTAGCTTGTGTCCAAATTTGAGGAAAATCGGACAAATTCCCTTTGAGTTGTAGCTCTTTAAAGTGTCCCCTACAAGCGAAAATTAACTTTGAGAAAACAGCGCTTAGAAAAACATATCGCTTCATAAAGAAACTCCGCCCACAAAAGTTATACCGTCATTTCTCCGTCAGTTTTCACTATTTTTCGATAATTTTTTTTTGGATGAAAGTTCATTCTGTAAACTTTATTTTGACGCCCAAAAAAAAAAATTTTTAATAAATTTTCGATCTGAAGGTACACTGTAACCTTAATCCTTTCACTCCCAACAGTGCCAAAGATCAAAATTAAAGAAAAATCCCAAATTTTGTTTTGTTAAATACTGAAAAACAAATGGCACCATGCAAAAGTACTGCTGAAGAGGTTTCATTTGAATGGTCACACCATAGGATTTCATCAATAGACTAAAAAGTTAGAACAAATGGTACCATATGCAAAAGTACTGCTAAAAAGGTTTCGTTTAAATGGTAACACCATGGGATTTCGTTGACAGACTCAAAAGTTAGAAGTACATGGAAGTGGGATGGCCAGTGGCTAATTAGAAAACGAGAAGCTAAGATATTAAAAATCCAGTGCATCTAATAAGAGAGATGTGATTAATAGAGGCAGTGTTCAGACTTAAGCATACCAGGTACATTCCAACACCAATAACAACAACTCTGTGACAGATATATAAATAATAATGAAAATTAGGATAAACCAGAACTTCATTACAAGAAGAATCAAAGGCTCCTATGAGTCAACTCGTGAATACGAAACAAACTTTGGACCATCCCCTCTCCTACACGTTTTGCTCCACCAAACCCCCTTCCCCCACCTTCCGATGCTGCCCTATGGGTAAGGCAGGTGACCATTACCTATCGCATTTGGATCGGGCAAAATATAGGCAAGCCTTACGCAATGGTCATCGGAATTACCAAGAAAAGTTTGCGGCCAATAGATGGAAGGAAAGAAGCAGTGAAAATCTGCAATAACTCGTTCAATGATTAGCAGATTCACGAGTTAAAAATGTTGACCAAACGTTTCTTTGTAATACGACGAACCAATGTTTTCGTTGAACATGATCATTTTAAAGGAAAGTTGAATTATGAAACGTTACCTCGATTTCAACTTCATGTGCAAATGTCCTTGAGTAGCCTTTCACCATTTTCTTCAGCCCTGCTCTGAAGTAAACTCCCTTGTTATGAAGTCTAATGAAAAACAGTGGAATGTGGAATAGAAGGTCAAAGATTGTTGTTATGTGTAAGCAAGTTTTTAACATGACATCACTTCATGATATGTAAATGAGTGCAAAAGGAAAAGACCCATTTAGCGTGGTTTATGTGTTGCTGTATTTGAAATCAGGTGATGTGCTCTAGACAATCGCTCCTTTACCTGACAAAAAATAATGTAATTCTATACATTTTAACTTCTAATTTTGCAAGGAAGTGTCATCTAATGACTATGAGTAACAAGTATTTCTTCTTTCATTCCGGCTTCAAATCAGAGTATGTTAACTTAACTTACCTGCTGTGGAATTTGCCAGGGGCCTCCTCTCTTTGAAGATGAAAATCCAAACAAAGCTCAGCACCGATTCCAATCCCAAAATAATTATTCATGGTGAAAATACTGGGATCGTCTTCTTTCCCACCAATTGAGCCAACAGCGCTGTCATTTGACAGGGTGTCAGGGACAGTCTCAGTTGAATCAAACATCACACACCATCTGTCCAGAAGACCTTCCTGGGCCTGGTCAACAGCCATAAGTAGCGAGACTGGACTCTCACCCCCAGAGTAACCTCCACCCCACTGAAGAACTCGAGAGAGATCGTTACCTGTAATTGAAATTTAGGATAAAATAAAAAATATTGAAGTCTTTTTTATTGTGGTTTGGCCTGTTCACAGGGTGAGATTATGAATAAACTGTCTGATTATAGAAACTGCCTACTGTGTGCTTACATTAAACCTAACCTTAACCCTGGGAAGGGGGGAGGGGGGGGGGGAGGGGGGAGGGGGGGGGGAGGGGGGGGGGGGGGGGGAAGGAGTCACATACAAAAATGACGGGGGTGCTTGTCATAAGTTTTCGAAAAACACCCTAAAAAATACCAGAATCTCGTTTGATGGGCGTGGGCGTGGCTCAAAAGAATGTTTACCCCTAAAAGGTACCAATTCTAAAACAACACATGACATATTGTCATATTTTTTTGGCTCAATACCCTAAAAGGAACCGCGATAATTCTAATGGTGGTCATTTTAGATTTAAGTACCCTAAGCGGTACCAATCTACAGATTTTGACCACTAAAAGGTACGATGAGCACCCCCGTCATTTTTATATGGGAGTCCCCCCCCGGGAACTTAACCCTAGTGGGATGTGATGTAGTCTACTGTTTAGCATATTGGACTTTCAACCTGATTGCTGAAGGCCAGAGAGATGTTACTGATTAGTTTACCTTAAAGGGAGGGTTTCATGGTTCGGTGCATGTGCAAGCTATGACGTAACCTATTTAATTTCATTTAGACCAATCGGAAGCCAGCAGATAATTAACTCTGGCAGGAATTTGCCCGTGAAAACGTCGCAGTCAGTCAGCTGATTGAAAGAATGATTATACATACTCATGTGCACCATGAAAGCCAGAGCGTAGAATAAATCCGTTGGGTCGAAGGTTTTATTCAGTGTTGACTTTGTCGGTGTAATCTGTTGAAATTTTCTGTGAATTTTGGCCATCCTTCGTTTTGTTTGGACTAATTTCAGTATGTGATTATTGAAGTAAATGTGAGTGGTTTTCTAACCGATGAAATTGGTTAGAATGCGAATAAAGCAATGATAATTATTAATCTGTGTACATGTGCCAAACCGTGAAACCATCCCTTTAACCAGCTGTGATCAAAACCTGTGACTGGCGTCAACCTTTCCGACCCTTAGACTTACCTGTTCCAAGTGGAAGAATTGATGAAGCTGGCATCTTACATTTCATCTCCTGGACAACGTCATCCAAACATGATAAAACCCATCCAACAGAGCCATCACCACCGCATATCAAAACACGAAAATCAGGAATGGACCTGAAAGCATAAAACCTAAAAAGGAAAGGAGGAAAGAGGGACAAAAGGGTAAAAAAAAAAATGAAATATAACTTTGGCAATTTTTTTTTACGATTCTGTTTTAGCACCTGAAAATATCACTTACAGGAGTGTGAGTAGATAATGTTGAAGGGTTTTATGCAAAACTATATTATTGCCTTGAAATCCAAATTGCTCCAAATAAGCTCCATTTTGGAACAGAAACCGATTATTATTACTAAGAAACTTGTCTCTGTATTTACATGTTTGAGCAATTGAAGACTTTTAAAAACACTAAGAATTGGCCAACCGCTGAATCAACTCAAGGAAAGCATTTACTGACTACCTTTGTTGTATCAATCAATCAACCATTTCCTCATTTTTTGCTGGTTGCTTGCGTTTTAAGGAAACGTAATAAGCTAATTCTCATTTTTGAAGCCCAGCTTTTGCTCAAACAAATAAAATAGGAAATACATTTTTTACATGATAAACAGTCGCTAGCTGTTCCAAAACAGCGCTTAATTGGAGCAATTGAAGGGGTGCACAGAATAAGGCACTAAGTGACTTTTAATGTAACATCAAATTCTCCTGCCTGTGTTTCACAAGAGAATACAAGGCAATTTTTGGATGAGAATCTAGCAGTTTATCAGAAGTCACTTAGGGCTTTTTTCCAGACACCCCTTCAATTTTGATATCAAGACACTTACGATAGTTTGCATAAATCAATACCTTCAGTCATCAAATAAATGCAGAAATAACACCGGACAAGTCAGTTATTGACACTTCATAGGCAATGTATCATATACAGATGAACTTTTATTGCTTTGTGAGCTATGGAGCACGATAGAAACAGACAACTGCATATTTTCCTAAACAAGTGCATCAGGCATTTTATCAAATTTCACATTTACCCAGACAATACATAGAGCTTGCCAATAAACCTTTCTAATATTGCTTTTAGGAGGAAGGGTTTGTGTTAATGGAAGATTTCATAGCGCTAATAAAGGGGTATACTTATTCAAAAGTACAGTAGTATGGGCTTTAGTACTAACTCATTAGAGCAGTTTTCAATTGAGTGTCGTAAAACCAAAACTAAAGTCATTACTCTGACCAATCACAGCAGTCGTTAACAATCCAATGAACCAATCAACGCTCGAAGCAATTACATGTCGGCGGTGCCAAGCGCGGGAAAACGCGTGCAAGCAAGTCACGATTGGTTTTGGTTTTACTTCTGATTGGTCGAGAAAGTGGCGTGAGATTTTTTAGCCAATCACAAGGCGTAGCAATGCAAAACCAAAGCAATTGTGTAATTACTTTCGACAGTCAATTGAAAACTGCTCTATAGTATGAATATGAATAACAAATAAAAATCATATAATTGTGTAAACTGCAGATGAACATGTCATTGAGTGAAATTTGTGATCCTCACAGTGTGCTTTCAACTTACATGTATTAAAGCAGCTGAATAAGCAACCTGAAAAAAAAAACCAGGCTTGAACATTGCACCGGTATCGCAAGGTCATGGGTTCGAATCCTGTTCAAGCCTGAATTTTTTCAGGTTGCTTTTTCAATTGCAAAAAAACGTTCTGTAGAATGGCCAATAAGAATGACACTCTCCAAAGAATGGACTTTGATGCTTTTAATATCGGTCCAATCAATCCCGAATTTCATGCCTGATTTTATAATAAAATAATCTAATTTTAAATTTTACAATATTTTATTGATTATGTAAAGTATCAGTATATAATTTTAAACAAGATTAGATAGTTATATTTATAGTATAGTTAAATACACGACCCGACAAGCGGCAGCGCTTAAACTTTATCGTGTTTGAATAAAGATTATTGATTGATTGACTGCTTAATAAGTTGATAGCACACTGTGAGGATCACAAATTTCACTCTTATTCAGCAGTATTAGTATTAAAATTGCATTTGAGCTTTTTTCTAGGTAAAACATCAGGATTACTGTACGACGTACCCTGGTAATGGCCCTCCTTCTGTAAGACTGTAGACTTGGTATGGGTTAAGTAGCCGCTGGAATGCTGCTAGCATGTCGGCCCCCTGTCCCCCACCACTTTTTGAATTGACTAACACTAGTAGAGGCTGGCTGTCAGGGGGGAACATTTTGGGCTGTGGGATGAAAGGAACAAAATATACATTGCTGAATGATTTTATAAATTCATTGCTATGTAATCACAGTTAAGTACAGTTTGATACAAACTTTCCTGCTTTCATATGTAAATCATGCCGAACAAAAACTAGTTAGCGTAAGAACAACACAATTTAACCCATTCACACCTGAGGATTTTTACGTTTTTGAGTGATTTTCTGCATACACACGCCCAATAGGATTTCGTGACTGCATATTTGGAGTTACCATTGAAAGTGCTGCTGTTCTAAAACACTGAAGGCTCGAGTTTACTGGAAACGTCATTGTGACGATCTCATTTTGCTTGCTTGATTTGCAATAAAGGGTCCAATATGAATTATCTACGATTTTTGGTAAGTTCACAGCCATTTTTCATCTTTAGTAGCTGCCTGGTGAGCATCATTAAGCTTGGAGGTAGTTCAGAGTCCACTTCTCAATGAAGCGAGTTAGTTGTTGTACTTCGTTTGCGAATTTGGCTCGTTGCTCGTTGAACTGGAAAAATGGCCGCCTGGAAACGAAGCAGCTTTGGGACTCGACTCTGGATGAATTTCTCGACCTACTGCGGCATATTTTGGAAGTTGCGACCACAGGAGAACACAACAAGCGCGAAATTTCGGCGGTGGGTCGGAGTGGCTGTGGACTTAGTATAAATATGAAATGTGTGCGGAAAGAAACGAACGCTGTCAAAATTCTTGGCCATTTCCCAGCATGCAGTGCGGTGGTGATATTGAAAATTGAGGCAAGGTCAGTATGCATTAGAACGAGAGGCTAGAGCTCGGCCCGAGCAACGAATAAGAGCAAAAAAATTCACTGCTAAGCTAGGACTAGGACTGAATTTTGCTGTGAATGTTGATTTTTGGGTTTGCCATGATGATTTGAATAAAAAAAACTAAAGGCAAAAACGTGATTTTTGTTGTTTTTCTATGACGTTAAAAACGGTAATTTTTGTTATTGTCCAAATTCAAACGCTGATATTCTGCAAAAATCGCTGACTTTTTTGTGTTTATTGGGTATCTCAATTTGAAAGACTTTCTAGTCAATGCTCACAACTGCTAGTTAAGGCAATGTTCGCACGATTGAGAAAGTTACAATTTTTTAAAGCAGTGGAGTCTTGTACGGGCGGTTACGGGCGGTTCAGGTGTCAATGGGTTAAGGAAAATCAGGAAAGTTTGTATCAAAACAAGGAACATCAGAGCAGTTTTATTAAAACCAAAACAACCATGCTAGCCAATCACAACAGACGCACACAAATGCAATCCAATGAAGCCATTAGAACTTGAAGCACCGCATATTTTGTAGCTGGAGCCAAACATGAGAAAATGCATGCATTTAAGTCCAATTGGTTAAGGTTTTACTTCTGACGCAGTGCTGGAAATAACAGTCGGTCTTCGGACATTGTCCGACCAAAATCCGAAAAGGTCCGACCAATTTTAAATTATGCTCGGACATGGTGACCGAGCACAAAAATTACTTAGCTTTGGCCTTGAATGTCTTTTAAACTCATCGCATTTGATTCCAAAAGCATTACAATTAGAATTTACACTGTTTGTACGATTTATTTTGCTGTATTAAAACGGTGGAAAATTCAGAAAAGGCCGTGTCATTTGAAATTGCCCAACAATGCATTGCAAAACTTCTTATAGTACGTCGTGTATACTTACCGATTGTGTCTTAGGAAAAATCCAAAATAGAGGATGTCTGACCAATTTTGTAAAATGTCCGATCAAAAGGGAGGTTTGAAAGGACACATGTCCTTCTAAGCAAGAAAAATTATTTCCAGCACTGTGATGGGTTGATAAAGTGGCGAGAGGTACATGTATTTTAGCTCATCACGAGGCGTAACAATGCAAAACCAAAGCAATCACAAATTAAAGTACTTTCGACACATTGAAAATCGCTGTATGGAATTTTTAACTTTTTTCGATTTTGATCTTGCATGTTCACCATAAGGATCGAAGCACCACAATTTAATACTCACATGTATGTTTGGCAAGACCTTTATAAACAGTTCCTTGCTGTCCATGGTAGAGCTTTTCAATTTATCCACAGCATCTGCTGCTACGTCAGCAGCAGGGAAAGATAAAAATACCATGCCTATAAGATGAGGAAAGAAAATAATCACAAGTCAGTACCGAGGAGGAGGTTTGAGGAGATCAATAAGTATTTTAGTAAAACATCAACATTTACAAAACTATTTACAAAGACTATAATAAACTAAGCAAAAGTTATCAAGGGTTAAATTACGCATTGAAATTATCAACCTAACCTTCCAAAGACTGTGGATTAACTATCTGTAAAAATCTATCGTGGAGGTGCTGAATAGATAACAGTTTTTTATCTCTATTTAGACAGCACTTTCTGATGAAAATATTGTTATGTAATAATTAAAAATACAAATATGATCGTATTATAACAAAACCCATAAAAGCCAATAAAATCGTCATTACATATTATAAAAAATTATAGCTATGAAATTGTGCCAATGTTGTAATGTATTTTTAGCATTAAGACAGAGAATGACAGTCGACAAGAGTAACTCACCATAACTTGAAAACACACTTTTAACTTCACAATACTGCGCAGCTGTGAAAAATGAAAAAAAAAAAAAGGAAATTTAGCTTGTGTCACAGTACACTAAATATGCTGAATGATAGCAGGGTTAGAAAAAACTAATATTTAAGGTTGCTCTTTTGGCAAACGAGTCTTAAGTTTTACTTTCCTGTTGCTTAAGCTTATAGTTCACAGGTGGCTTGTCCATATCCTTGTCCATCAGGCAAGTGATTAGAGAAAGTTACTTGCCCAACAAAAAATCTACTTGTGAATGTCCCGGACGACTGGATGGGACTTTTTTCAAGCCCTGGATAGTACTTACTTTCACCTAACATCTCGTTAATAAGGTGTTCGTATTTGCTTGAGTCCAGCCCTGCAGGAAGGCTGCCAACACAAATGCAGACACTTCCCAGAGGTTCCAGGTTTTGACGTAAATAAAATCTTGTGAGTTTCATTTTCCTTATGGACTTCTGTAAAATTAAAACGTTATTAAGGGCCATATTAAACTCAAATATAACACATTAAAGTAATAATTAACTAGTGTATCCAAAAGATGGTAATTGCTGCGGTAAATTTGTTGTAATAATGCTGTTTTATCGTCTCGCTGGTATTACAGAATTTTCTCTTTCGTTTTTTGAGGGGAAGCAAAGCAAATGTAACCGGGATGAATTGACGAAAACTCCAGCTGATAAGGACGCGTTCGCCACGAGGAAGGTGTGAAAATTTAGGTTAATTATTGATAATGAATATGTTGCGTTACTAGCTAGCCGTATCGTGTTCGCGTCCTCACGCACTCAGCTCAGTTCAGTCTCATTGACCGCTGTCGGAGTGATTTCAAAATAAATTTGTCTTTTATTCCGTACAATCTTCGAAAATCTTTGCTATTCAACGGTCCTATCACCATGTCTCACAGTCCTCGCTCAACTCGCGGTAGTCTTCGACACTTCAGTTCCGATTTCGACTGGGACATGTTGGACCAAAACATTACAAATCTCGCAGCCAACAGCTTGAAGCAGCAAGCGAGGCTATTGTTCGTGGCGCAGTGCATTCTGGTCCAAAATGTGTTCGTGGCGCAGTGAATTCTGGTAAAAAGCGATCAATTCAAGATTTTTCCTAGCTTATATTTTTTTCTCATATATTTCTCGTAAATCCTGATTATGTTGTTGCTCACTCGCTGCGCTCGTTCCGCAGCAATTATATCAAACACGAGAATTAAAGTTAATATAATATCATCTTGAAGACAGAGGAGGCCTTAATAAATTAATATGTTTGTGTGCATTTAAGGGGTTCTTGATTAACAGTCCTTTCAAAATTTAGGAAACTTACTTTTCTAATATCCATCATTGTTTTCCATGGACAATCATTGTATTCCATTCTTCTTTCTCGAACTTAAAGAAAAATTAAAAGCATTTACCATAACGATCCATCTTTAGAACCATGCCTTAAAATGTTAATAGCGATGTTATTTAATTTGTTCAAATTCAAGATACTTTACAAACAATAAATAAAATATTTATTAATTTCACTTTTATTTTTAAGTTACGAAAAATTAAATGCAGTTATATCTTATTACTTTTAATAATTTATTCTTTATACTATTTAAAAATAATTTGACAGTTTCAAAATTTCAGTTTTCTATTCTTGTTTCATTTTGTTTCTTGTCTTGTAATCAAAGCTCATTCACAACACATTCTGTCTAATTATTTTCACCATTTGCGTACTTTAAGTTAGGTTTACACAGACATTATCAAAATGTTGCTTTTTAATAATCTTATCTATTTATCAATGATTCATTAATTATAAAATGAATCACATTCAAAATGCCAAACATTCAATCTCATATTCCTTTTTTTGTTATCACTATACAATTTCTATTTTTTTTAACCACTGTTTAAACTTTATTTTAAACGTTGGGCCTTAATGTCTTACCAACACTCGTATCTTTTGTTGGTTTATTTTGAGCACAAGTTTTACTGAAAGGTTTCATAACTGTAAGAACAACACAAGGAATTTGTTACATAAAATTATTAAACTGCCATGTAATGTTTTACCAAGAAAATTGTGATGATTAATAAGTTTTTGTGTAACTTTGTGTAATGACGTATCTAATTGGAATTTAATGTGGGATACAGATTTTCAACTGGTTGGGCACGCATTAATTTTTTTTTTAAATTGTGTTACTTAAATTGGGAAATATATTTTCCTTTAAATTATTTTCAATTGTATTTTTAGTTATCATTGATTCTATTACTTATTATGAATGGATTACCATGGTATAAAATTTATTTATATTGCCAGAAATTTAACCTGCACAATATTTCTGAATTATATTCCTTTGTTTAGGTAGCAATGGATTTTTAACTCCAGTCAAGGGTGAATGTAGTATAACACTGAGATCTAATTGTAATTTCTTTTTTGAAAGACTAGCTACTACGCTGCCAACTGAAGGCAACAGGAAAAAAATACTTTTAGGTTAAGTGCAGCAAAGGAACATTTATTTATTAATAGTATTTTTAACAAACTTAATTACCAAAAGAAATAAGAACCTTAGAAGCTTTGGGCCCTTTTTCTAAACAGGCTCCAAATTTTCATTGTAGGAAGTAGTTTAAGTTGTATTTATTTTATTAGTAATGTTAAAGAAAATTTCAAAGTAGTTTAAAACCCGTTTTGATAGCCTTTTTATAATGTCAATTTTAAATATTTTTACGACGTTTGTATTTTTGATTTAGGATAAACAGGGTTTCTATGGATACCAGCCTTCGAGCTGATCTACCCAGGGTTACGCTGTTTAAATAAGGTTCTCTCTCAGGCAACAAATTAGTCAACCAAGGTATGAAGGAATTCTTAAAGGGACAGTCTCCTGGCTGAAATATTGTGTTTTCATGACTATGGCCAAGGAGCTTGCTTTATTGTGAGTCTTAAAATAGGAAGAACAAAATCACCAAAGGTGATGAAAACAAAGAAATATGAGCTAAGAAGACAAAAATAATAATGACTTAAAAACTCAAAATTCCACCGAATGGGAAATTTCAATGATTTCTTGACCGCTTGTCACAAAATCCAATTTGACGAGCTGTAATCCACTTCCATCCTTGTAATCCTGCACTTTTTTTCCAAACTGCAGTAACTGTTTCTGTTCTGCTCTTTATCTAGAATCTTTTTATCCAATGTAGTTTTGAGTATATTCGGTGGCATTTGGTGATATACAACATGGAAATTAAGCAAGTTTACACAATTTCATTATTTTGGCAGGACAGTGTCCCTTTAAGATAATACAACTTACTGGTAATGAATAATTTATGAGACTGAGGTGAATTCGATGTCTTAATGATGATTTAAAATAATTTAAATAATTTAAATTAAGCAAGTTTACACCATTTCATTATTTTGGCGGGACAGTGTCCCTTTAAGATAATACAACTTACTGGTAATGAATAATTTATGAGACTGAGGTGAATTCGATGTCTTAATGATAATTTAAAGTAAATAATAAAAGTAGTCAGAGCAACATGATAAAATAACGAGCAGAATACTACGTATGTGGTACTTGACTGAATAAAGACTGAAAGGTTTGAAACTTTACAGTCAGGTGGTAAAAAAAGGGCACGTCGTGAGAACTTAGCCTTCAGCTGCAGATTTGTATATTTACCTCCATGGTTCAAGTGAACTTCTGTCAACGAATAATCGTCTGGATTTGAATCCTAAAACAAAAAGAAAATGTGTAACACCAACAGTCTTTAGCCTGGTTCCCATAATTATGCTGCCATCACGCCTGTGGACCTACAGTAACTGCCACAGAATACTACCTGGCTATTGTTCTTGGCAACATAAATTATGTGAACATCTGCCACCGACACCAAAAGCTTTTCTTGACTAGGCCTTTGTTGCCAGCATGCCTGCCAAGTAAAGTTGAGTTCATTTTACAAGCATACATGTACATGTATGTATGCATGGCCATTTGCCATTTGATGTGTCTAAATCCTAAGAAATTTAGCCCACAGGCATGCACGATATTACAGATCAATGTTAAATACACAAAATCTGCAGTACCAGTTCCGCCGGAATTCCAGGCATATTTTTACTAGGGTATCATTGAAACTTCACAGATTATGGATTGATGGTTGGGTGGACTGTGCAAGAGAATCAAGAAAGAGACAGTCAGAGATACCAGCAATAGTGTGCACAAAGTTTCATTTTTGACGTGCATAAAGCTATTATAAACACAGCAGGCAATAAAATCAGGTTAAATACACAAAATCCTCAGTACAAGTTCTGCTGGAATCCCAGGCTTAAAATTTTTACTAGGGTATCATTGAAACTTCACAGATTATGGATTGATGGTTGGGTGGACTGTGCAAGATAATCAAGAAAGAGACAGTCAGAGACAGGAGTAGTGCAAAATTAAATTTTTGGCACATAAAGATAACATGAACACTGCAGGCAATAAAATCCATTATGCCCTGACAGATCAATAAACAAAAAGGAATAGTGTACATATACATAATTACCGGTATTCATACAAACTGGCACAAATTTTTCAAAAGAAATCTGGGGCTAAAATCCATATATCCTGACTGATCAATAAACAGAAAGGAATAGTGTACATGAACCTAATTATTCATACAAACTTGACACCTTTAGTCCAAATTTTTCTAAAGCAATCTGGATGACATCTGTTACTGTTGTGACAGCAGTGACTGGTATTGTCTTAAACATCGCAGATACACTGTTAAAAAATGATAACATTTATTAAAACAAAAAGGAAGATAGTAAAGTCTCACACAACCTGCAAGTGGCTCACACAGCCAGTTCTGACAAAGGGTAAAAGCAATATTAGTGTGAATCCTTGCTATGTACTCTAGGGACAACATTTAACTGGAGATTGTCTATAGCATTTAATGGCCTGACCACAAATGAATGTCCATTTTTAAAAAAGGCAGCAGATAGTGGGGGCAGGGGGAAAATGTTGGAGTGAGCAAAGAAAAAATGAGCAGGGACTGGGGGATGGAGGGCGGGGTCCTTCCACCTCTTGCCACACCCCACCCCTCCCAAATTTTTCCTTCGCTCGCTCCAACATTTTTCGCTCGCCCCCACTATCTGAAAGCATGGAACAGGATATAATTTACTGTTACAGTACTCACTTAATCATTCCAGGATAAACTCTAATGTATCCTTTTCGTCTATCAGCACTCTGAATAATGGAGATTTTCAGTGTATGTACATATATTTAGCAGGATTTAACAGAGGAAAAAACATCTGATTACACATAGTCTAGATGCAACAAGGAAATAACTTATAATAATCTTACAACAGTGTGGCAACAGTAGGCCGGGTGGCGAATGGTACACTCAAAATCATGGGTCTCGGCAAATTTTGGTCCGGTCTCGAAATCTCGGCAGTTTTTGTTTTTAGTCTCAAAGTCTCGTTTGGCTGGTGCTTTTTCTGTCTCGGAGTCTTGGGTTTTTTTCCTTAAGGTCTCGGAGTCTCGGATACTTTTATCAAGCATTCTCTTTCTTCATCCTTGTTTGTTGTTTGATAGGTGAATCGGATATTTTTGGCACTAAGTCTTTGGCTCGGTTTTTACCCACATTGGGTCTCGGGCTCGAATTTTATAACGTAGCTGCGGTCGCAGTCTCGGATTCTGAAACAAGGGTCTCAGCGTCTCGACGAGTCTCGGATTTACCATTCGCCACCCCTAATAGTTAATAAACAAAATAATCAAATGTGATGCATGTACTAGTCTTATAATAGGACTGTTATTAAGCTTTGAAGTTGCCTGGCTACCAAAGATATAGGCAGTCATAAACTCAAGATCTACAACCATAAGCCTCCCACAGTTGTTGTCCTTTGAATTGCTGGGGCCAATTTAAATAATAAAACTTTTACACTTGTAGTTTACAAGTGTAGCTATTGTTTTCAACCTCTGAAACAATGGCTACACTTGTAAAAGTTTTATTAAATTGACCCCTGGTCACCTTCACTGCAGTTGTCAGCTACTAATAACAGCCTGGTTCAACCAAAAATACTGTAAGTAACATGATAAAATTAAATGTACCTTCATACGGAGAAAGATCAATGGTTTTGATGAATTGTTTTCTGTAAACTGGTGAGGTTTCTCTTCAGGGTCAAGTGCTCGTTCATTCTCTTTTCAAGAAGAAAAAAAACAATGCTTTAATACTGACAATGGTTTCAATAGCATTGGGCAGCTGCATGTGTACATGTTTTGATCATCACAGCTCTCAAATTAATACCCCCAGTACAACTACAATTATATCATTTAGTGTACCTTTCAATTTCAGCAAATCAGTAGTCAACTTCCTAATAAAAGTACCATATGCACTCTATTAAGCACCCCCCCTTGAGCTGCAAGTTTTAAATAAGACCCCCTCTCGATTAAAGGGGAAGTATCACGGGAATTTTGATCTTAGTCTTTTGGTCAAAGCCATTTCACAATGCCTTTACCAGGGATTCTGACAGCTGGTGCGGGGAAAAAAAACTAAAATTGTGTGGAAGTTTTGGGGCAAATTGTGCGGGAAATTGTGCGGGATTGCGCAATCCTGTGACCAACCAAATATTCAATCACCAGTGTTCTTGCCAGGCCAGAAAAATACGACAGGGAAGAAATTTTGCACAAATGAAAAATTCAAATAGATGTTTTACTTTGGGGATTAAAATGTACCCAGAAATCGCCAATTTGCAGCTGTTTTTCTTCACCAAAGTTTATTTGTCTCAACAAAATCACATTGCGTGACACGATGAACTCGATCGGGTAAAACCGAAATACCACCTCTAAATAAAATGTTTCTGATCTGAGCGAGTTCCTTTATGAAAAATCCGTACATTTTATGTAGTATGAATAATAATTGCCATTAAAGGTTCACACAATTTCTTTGAAAGTTTGCCGCAAAAACACAACCTCGATGCGATGCGCGGGTCACTCGCTTGTTCGTTACACTTTTTAGACATGGAGTGGCGTGCCACCCCACAGTACACTTTGTGATGCCGGTCATGGAGTAGCGCGAAACCCCCTAGGACACTTTATGATGCCAGTCATGGAGTAGCGTGCAAACCCCCAGGACACTTGGTGATGCCAGTCATGGAGTAGCGTTCCACCCCCCAGTACACTTTGTGATACCAGTCATGGAGTAGGTTGCAACCCCCCAGGACACTTTGTGATGCCAGTCATGGAGTAGCGTTCCACAGCCAGGACACTTTGTGATGCCAGACATGAAGTGGCGTGGCACCCCCCAGTACACTTTGTGATGCCAGTCATGGGGTGGCGTTCCACCCCCAGGACACTCTGTGATACCAGTCATGGAGTAGCGTACCACCGCCCAGGGCACTTTGTGATGCCAGACATGGAGTGGCGTGCCACCCCCCAGTACACTTTGTGATATCAGTCATGGAGTAGCGTGCAACCCCCTAGCGCATTTTAACAGTGTTTAGATCATTTTAAAGTTATTTTAAGTGCGTCGAATGTCTATAAAGGACGTGATGTCCTGTTCTTCTCACTCTTTACAGAGCGTTTTGTCAACAAATTCGTGTGCGGCAAGATTTTCATTTTGACTCGTTAGATTCACAATGGTCAGAGTACGATGGCAAAAACATTTTCCGCAGAACATGGTTTTCAGTTAAAAGCGTTGCCAAATAGCGAGCGTGAATAACGGTCACTCGCTTGTATGTTGCGCTTTGTTTTTCATGCTCTTTACAAAGCGTTTTGCAGTCCAGATCTAGACGCGCTCTTTTACTTGATCGGTTAACGTAGTTCAGACCTAGAGTACATTAACTGAGGTTTAAAACACAGGACACTTTGTGATGCCAGACATGAAGTGGCGTGGCACCCCCCAGTACACTTTGTGATGCCAGTCATGGGGTGGCATTCCACCCCCAGGACACTCTGTGATACCAGTCATGGAGTAGCGTACCACCGCCCAGAGCACTTTGTGATGCCAGACATGGAGTGGCGTGCCACCCCCCAGTACACTTTGTGATATCAGTCATGGAGTAGCGTGCAACCCCCTAGGACACTTTGTGATGCCAGTCATGGGGTAGCATGCAAACCCCCAGGACACTTGGTGATGCCAGTCATGGAGTAGCGTTCCACCCCCCAGGACATTTTGTGATGCCAGTCATGGAGTAGCGTACACCCCCAGGACACTTTGTGATGCCAGAGATGGAGTGGCGTGCCACCCCCAGTACACTTTGTGATACCAGTCATGGAGTAGCGTGCAACCCCCTAGGACACTTTGTGATGCAAGTGACGGAGTAGTGTACCACCCCCCAGGACACTTTGTGATGCCAGTCATAGAGTAGCGTGCACCCCCCAGGACACTTTGTGATGCCAGTCATGGAGTGGCGTTCCACCCCCAGGACACTTTGTGATGCAAGTCACGGAGTAGCGTGCCACCCCCCCCCCCCCCCCCCCCAGGACACTTTGTGATGCCAGTTATAAAGTAGCGTGCACTCCCCCAGGACACTTTGTGATACCAGTCATGGAGTAGCGTACCACCCCCAGGACACTTTGTGATGCCATTCATAGAGTAGCGTGCACCCCTCCAGGACACTTTGTGATGCCAGTCATGGAGTAGCGTGCACCTTCCCAGGACACTTTGTGATGCCAGTCATGGAGTAGCGAGGCATCGCCGGAATGCCATTGTCTTTCGCAACATGTACTTACAGTGCCCAGTTTCTTGATGCTCTGCATAATTATTTGCATATACAGAACCAGTCGGTTGTATTTGCTCAACAGAATAAGCTTTGGGAATACTAGTCTCTAGTGTCTTGGCAGATTCAACTGCCATTAATTACACGGTTTGATGCGTGATGTAAATACAAAGGTGTGATAAAGTTAACAATCGTGCTGTAATGAAAGGCGAGCCGCACTCTTTTCGAAGCATTTTGTCAACAAATTCGTGCGCAGCAAGATTTTTTTTTTTAATCTTTAGATTCGCTATGGTTAGAGCGCGATGGCAAAACATTTTCCGCAGAACATGGTTTTCAGTTAAAAGCGTTGCCAAATAGCGAGCGCGATGCGCGGGTCACTTGCTCGTTCGTTACGCTCTTTACAGAACTTTAATATGGAGGACGACTAAAGAGGCTCGAAAACCGAAATTTTTTATCAAACTATCGCGTTTTAACAGTGTTTAGATCGTTTTAAAGTTATTTTAAGTGCGTCGAATGTCTATAAAAGACGTGATGTCCTATTCTTCTCGCTCTTTACAGAGCGTTTTGTCAACAAATTCGTGGGGGAGGGGGGAGGGGGAGGGGGAGGGGGAGGGGGAGGGGGAGGGAGAGGGGGAGGGGGAGGGAGAGGGAGAGGGAGAGGGAGAGGGAGAGGGAGAGGGAGAGGGAGAGGGAGAGGGAGAGGGAGAGGGAGAGGGAGAGGGAGAGGGAGAGGGAGAGGGAGAGGGAGAGGGAGAGGGAGAGGGAGAGGGAGAGGGAGAGGGAGAGGGAGAGGGAGAGGGAGAGGGAGAGGGAGAGGGAGAGGGAGAGGGAGAGGGAGAGGGAGAGGGAGAGGGAGAGGGAGAGGGAGAGGGAGAGGGAGAGGGAGAGGGAGAGAGAGAGAGAGAGAGAGAGAGGGAGAGGGAGAGAGAGAGGGTTTTACATAAGTCCCCCTATCTATTAAGACACCCCCCCCCCCCCCTCCCCCCCCCCCTCTAGTAGGGGAAAAGGAATAATGATAATGAATCGCCCATTAATACATCCACTTCAATCTCGTACCTTGGTCCACAGCCCTCGCAAGGTAATAATTGTTGGGATCATCTGTGATGTGAAACTTTTTTAGAGCTTCCTCCTAAAAGTTTTGACGACAAAAAAATATCAAGAAATGTCTTTATAATTATAAGATCGTTCAAACACAAGAAAAAATGCAATACTAAAAGTCATCGTGAATAATAATAATAATTTAAAAGTTAAACGAGGCTAACCTGTAAGGTGAAGTTTGATTGTAATTCTACGAGTTATTGGTCAGGAGCGGAGAAGTCACGTGAGATAGCGCGCGCCAATGACGAAGTAGAATTAATAATTATTAGAGACTTAGAGCAGTTTTCAATTGAGTATCGAAAGTAATTTCGTAATTGCTGTGGTTTTGCATTGCTACGCTTTGTGATTGGCTAAAAAATCTCGCGCCATTTCTTCAACCAATCAGAAGTAAAACCAAAACCAATCGTGATTTGCTCGCATGCGTTTTCCCGCGCTTGGCGTCGGCTGCATGTATTTGCTTCGAGTTCTGATTGGTTCATCGGATTTCCTGCGAGTACTGTGATTGGTCAGAGTAATTACTTTGGTTTCGGTTTTACGACACTCAATTGAAAACCGCTCTATATAGCGCACATTTCACAATGTCTCATGGTGCTTTACATACACTTATGAGAATAAGATCGGACGTCAGCTTATGAAGGCGCCTCAGGCAGCCGCTATCAGTCCATTGTTGATCTCATCTCCCCCTTATAGCTTATTACACCAATTATTAAACTCACACTGGTAGTGGAAAATCAAGTGCATTGCCTATGTTATTGTATTACTTGTGTATATTAGAGCAGTTTTCAATTGACTGTCGAAAGTAATTACACAATTGCTTTGGTTTTGCATTGCTACGCTTTGTGATTGGCTAAAAAATCTCGCGCCACTTTCTCGACCAATCAGAAGTAAAACCAAAACCAATCGTGACTTGCTCGCACGCGTTTTCCCGCGCTTGGCGCCCGCGACATGTAATTGCTTCGAGCTCTGATTGGTTCATTGGATTGTTTACGACTGCTGTGATTGGTCAGAGTAATTACTTTGGTTTTGGTTTTACGACACTCAATTGAAAACTGCTCTATTGTATATAGTATTGTATTACTTGTATTACTAGGTATTGTGACAAAAGAAAACAAGAAATTGAAAGCACAGGGTTCCCAAGAAAATCTCATAGGTGCCTATTCCCTTAGCTGGGGCACCCAAAATTTATATTAGAGCTGGGATAAGTGTCTGAGCTTTGATTTTTTGGTATTTTTAATATTTCTAAGCAACGTTTAACTTTATAATGTGTTGCCTTAGGGGTGGCAAACGGTCATTTACAAAAAATGGATCCCTTGGGAATGAGTTTTTGTTCCATGATTCCCATGCCAAAAGCAGTTTATTCTACATGAAGCAGCTTCAACTCTTAAGAGAGGTCTGCACCTTCCCTAACTGAAATCTTAATCATAAAGTCCTGAGGTGATGACATCACAAAAACTTAGTTTGTGATATTCGATAAAAGCATGACGAAAAGTGCATGCTTCCCAAAAATCAGCAGCTCCTAATGTTTGGAAATGAGGCAAAATTAGAAGGGCTTGTATGGAGCATAAAAGTGCCAATATCTCACCCCCAAATTGCAATAAGATGCTGAGTTTTGACAAGCAGGCATTTTTTCATCACACTCTTTTCGAATATCTAATCAAATTCCATAATTTCACAAATTTAAGTATTTGAGACAATTCTTTAGGACTCTATAGCTCCCCCGACCATATTATTATATTCGTCAATAGTATTTTCCCTTTGTTGCCACTTGTCATGACTCAAATACAAAGAGTTCCAAAGTAAAATATTACTTTTGTACTCACAAGAACGTTGCTGGCTTGGGCTGTCCTGGGAATTGCGACGTTTTTGCAAAGTTTAGGATCTGCTACCTCGCCATCATAAATCCTCAAAATAGTTTTATCTAAGAAAAAAAATGCAACTTTGAATAATTTTCCCTTAAGCCCTAATATCATTTCTCATTTCTAGTCCTATACATTTCCTATAGAAGTAGTGGGGAGAAATTGTTTGGATATCAAGAGAACTCATCTTGTGTGATCATTATGTTTTTCATTCTCATGACCTTTTTGATTGATAATTAAGGCACTGATATTACAAGGAGAAATTTGATGCTGATCACTCTTAGACCAAAGATCAAAAATTAATACAAGAAAAATAACAATAACATTTCAATGTCTCCATAATAATTATTATAATTATTATAATTATTAACATAATTATTATATTCCTGACTCTGGGAGTAAATAGTTTGAAGGTCTGAGTCAGTAATTTTAGCAACACTCAACACATTAATTTTGGAATAGGCCACTTCGAAAAATACCATTGATAATACTCTTTAAGCGCAGGGGTCGAACTTAATTTGTTAGTCCACTAGCAAAGTTTTGCTAGTTAGATTTTTTTCTACTAGCAAAACTAGTAAGGTCACTAGCTATTTTTTGCAGACATTTTTGCCTTTGATGACTCTGAAAATAAGATAAAAATACTTAAATAGTATACTGTTAATTTTGTGCTCCTCCTTGCCGTTGTTCTGTTGTTTTGTTGTTTCTTTGGCGGCTCGGGGTTATCGGGCAAGACGTTGTCAGCGTCGGTCACGTTACCGGTAGTCTTAAGAGGTCGAGGGCCTCTTGAAAAAAGCGGTTATTTTAGACATCTACAACAAAAGCAACTCACAAAGCGTGAAATTCATTCTCTTCTGTCACGTTTCTGATTCCAACAAAATGTGAATGCACAGATAAAGTGTGCACAGCTTCCGTGTAAAGCCGTTGGCAAGTGGCTAAACACCAAGAACGTTCACTCCAAATTTTATTAGAAAAATACTTACTCGCAAATGTTTGCTAGAGGATATTTTTTTGACTCGCATCTTCCAAAAACCACTCGCATTTTGCGAGTTTGCGAGTGTTAATTTCGAGCCCTGAGTGCAGGTTTGGGTGGTGCTTGATGTAAGCCTGATTTTTCCAATTTCTTTTGTTTTCAGCATGAACTGCACGTGCTATGCTTCAACTTCTTGGAAATTCGCATACAGTGCACATTTAGTTTTACGAACACACAATGCTACTCTGAATTCCATTGTGCCATTCTAACAAAGGAGACTTGAATAATTACACCCCGGTGAGGTTGAGCCTGCACATAAAAGATTATTATAGTATTTTTCGAGACTTTTGAGACTGTTGATGAAATCCTATGGTGTGACCATTCAAATGGAACCTCTTCAGCAGTACTTTTGCATGATACCATTTGTTCTAACTTTTGAGTCTGTTGATGAAACCCTATGGTGTGACCATTTAAATGGAACCTCTTCAGCAGTACTTTTGCATGGTACCATTTGTTCTAACTTTTGAGTCTGTTGATGAAATCCTATGGTGTGACCATTCAAATGGAACCTCTTCAGCAGTACTTTTGCATGATACCATTTGTTCTAACTTTTGAGTCTGTTGATGAAACCCTATGGTGTGACCATTCAAATGGAACCTCTTCAGCAGTACTTTTGCATGGTACCATTTGTTCTAACTTTTGAGTCTGTTGATGAAATCCTATGGTGTGACCATTCAAATGAAACCTCTTTGGCAGTACTTTTGCATGGTACCATTTGTTCTAACTTTTGAGTCTGTTGATGAAATCCTATGGTGTGACCATTCAAATGAAACTTCTTTGGCAGCACTTTTGCATGGTACCATTTTTTTTTTTGGATATTTTACAAAATTTAATTTGGGATTTTTCTTGAATTTTGACTTCTGGCAATCATGAGAATTTATGGTTGAGTACATCATTTTTGTGTGATCACAAAAAGAATATCACGACATACTGTAGTATCCTTTTAAAAAACGATACTATGCCGTGGTATAGTACGTGTGATCAGTTCTGGTTCAGTCTATAGTTCTAGCAATCGTGATGTAGAAACCTTTACGGCGGATGACTAAGAAAAAATCTAATAACCAGATTTGCTCGTCATGACGATGAAATGCCCTTCTGATTACAGTGTAACATGCCTTGCCATGAGTACCAGACAAACTTTTTTACAAGTTCTGTTTACAAGTTTTGTAAGTAAACTAACTTTGCTTTCCTGTGATAAAAACGAAGAGACAAATGATCAAATGTAATCTCAATTGTCGCTCTGTGGACATTGTGAACTTTATTAAATTATGTTAGTAGAATATTTTATTGCCAACAGCAATTGCGCAGCTGTTTTCGGCGATTCTATATACCAGGGTATGTAATATTTGTTATTTGTACTTATCTCTTTATAGTGCAATAAAAATAAATAAATAAATAAAAATCTTGTTGCTTCGTGTTTATGATGGGAATGTAAAGTTAGATACAAAAATTGTAAAAAGAACTTCTAAAATCTTCTAACTTTTGAGTCTGTCAACAAAATCCTATGGTGTGACCATTCAAATGAAACCTCTTTGGCAGTACTTTTGCATGGTATCATTTGTTCTAACTGTTGAGTCTGTTGATGAAATCCTATGGTGTGACCATTCAAATGAAACTTCTTTGGCAGTACTTTTGCATGGTTTCATTTGTTTTTCAATACTTTACAAAATGAAATTTGGGGTTTTTCTTGAATTTTGATTTTTTGCACCCTTGGGGGTTGTAATGATTATCAGTAACCAAAAAGAAGATACCGGTATCCAGTGAATTATCAAACTGAGATAAGAGAGAAGGGAGGAGGTGAGAAGGTGGTATGAATGTACATGTAAAGGCCAGTTTACACTTGCAATTTTCCGTGCAATTTTTGTCGCATTTGTCGCGGAGAATTTTCTCGTGCATGCTGCAACTCCAAATCGCAAGTGTAAACTAGATGCAATTCCGGTGCGATTTTAGGGCGATTTTGTGGCTGCAAGCAGTGCGATTTTTTGAAGCTGCCAGGATTAGGAGCAGCTGTAGTTCCTGTTCTAAGCATGCATAGTTTAATCGGACATGGCAATGTACCGTAAACAAATTGTTGCAATTTTGTTGTAAAGTTTTTTTTTGTTATTTGCAATTATTTAGTTTTAAATGTCATTCCGGGAATGGGATTGTCAATTGTTAGTAAGTGTGATTTTGGTGCGGGGAGGCAAAGAATCTGTGAAGGAGAAGTATCTGGGTCAAACTGTGGTTAGCGAAAAGTGACTCCAAGGGGGCTTTCCACAAGCTTGTGAAAAAACTTGAAAATGACCCGAATTCTGAATTTTGGCACTTGTCAACAAGTTAACACCCAAACTGGAAAAGCAAAACATGACAGTCTCTGAAGGCTCATGCTTAGATGAGCAAGCCATCTTCTTTTTATTTCCCTCAGACATTTTTATTTTCAGCGACGTCTAGTTACATGTAGTGCAGTCAAAACCTACCCACAGGGACCCCGGCCCTAGTAAAGAGTCATTTGTTCAAAATCGCTTCAAAATTGCACCAAGTTTCGAACATGTTTGCAACCTCTGCGAAATCGCAGCTACAATTATCGCCCTGAAATTGCATCTCGTTTACACTTGCGATTTGGAGTTGCAGAGTGTGGGCGAAAAAAATCGCCGTGACAAAAGCAACAAAAATAGCAGGGAAAATTGCAAGTGTAAACCAGCCTTAACGTTTTCACTCTTTTTAAACTGCATTTGAATGAAAAGCTCGATCTCTTTATTGCTAAGGAGTTAGTCAGAGCTATTTGCAGGGAGTAATAATTTAAGTCTGAGGAAACTTTTTGTGGTAATTTAATGATAGTTTGTGAGACCTATGGAATGTTTTGACGCCTTATATTTCAAACATCAAAAAAACGCATGTTAAAAATGTTTCAGCCATTTATTTATCGAAATCATTTAGTGTGCTACACTGTGTAGAGATGGGACATTGGGGCTCATTAGAAACCGGAAAACCGCTAAAAATTTCAGTGAAAACTGAAAAAACCGCAATTACAATTGCTCGAAACCGAAAAAAACCGCCGAACATACAGGGATGTAGCTAAGATATCCAACAGGTGGACTTTTGTTCATCACAGGCGGAAAAATTTGGTAAAAAAAAAAAGAGAAAGAGTTAGTTATAAGCAGGCACAATTTTCCAGGCGGAAAAAATCAAGAAAACTCAGTCTTCAGGCGGATATTTTTTCCGCCTTCTGCCTATTATTTACATCCCTGAACATAATGATCAATCAAAATGGCAAATTTGTAAACCCCACCCCTGTCCCTTGATACCAGTGCGAAATATATAGCTTCAGTCGAGCCTGTACACTATACTGATGGCCCTGTATTAGCGGCCACCCTCTATTAGCGATTTCTATAAGCTCATCTTTCTTCTTTCATTTTAAAGCTATTGCAATAGAATTAGGCAAAACTTGTACTGCCTTTTGAACCAGGAAGCGACTGAAGCCAGAACCGAAAAACCGCTTGTCTTATTCATAAAAATTGAAAACCGGATGTCAAAAAAGTGAAAAACCAAAACCCAGATGTTAAAAAAGTGAAAAACCAAAAACCGCAACGGATACAAAAACCGAAAAACCGGACATTTTGAGGACACAAACCGAAAAACCGATCTCAAAAATTAGCAAAACCGAAAACCCCAATGCCCCCCTCTGTAGATTATAGCACATTTATTTGCTTGTCGCGGGTAGCCCCAAAATCAAAAGATAATTAAGAAAAACTGTTTTACGCCATGTTTGTTTACCGTTGCTATGGAAATGCTGATTAGCATAAAACGAGCATCACCCCAAGCTTTAACATCTGGTATCAAATTCAGATTCATTGAGTTAAAAGAAAGATTGATCATGTATAAGCACATTCAAAAATTAAAGGGTAGTGTGACCCAAAAAAAAACTACTTGGAGCCACCTTAAGGAGAAACAAATGCTTATCAAAGACAGATTCTGGTGCAGCTTACTCTACCTGAATCAAATGATGAGTTGCTATCATCAGTGTTCTGCAATGGAACATCTGGGACTATCCCATCATCTTCATCACATGCTCCTGTCAAAAACAACTTACAATAACTATGTTCCACTCTTGTAACATCTATGCAGAAGTGTCAACCAGTTTTCCAACAACCAGCATACATACATATTTATTGTTGCTCCAGGCTAAAAAGGGCTTTTCAGCACCAATCTTAAAATGCATGATGTAAAATTTCAAATGTAACCTATGACTGTGTTAAACTTCCATTTGTGTGCAAAATAAAATGGTGAATAAAGTGAAAAGTCCAAACTGTTGCTTGGCTCATTACTGTTAACTCTCACAAATTGGACACCACTGTAAGGCAGACAGGGATAGCTGATACCAGCCGAATTTCACTTGTTTGTCTGCAAGTAAACTCACTCTAAGGTGGACACCTCTCTGAGTCTGACAGAGTCTAACTTAGGTGATAAAAGAATCAGCCATTGTTTGAGTACTGACATCACAGAGTTTCAGGTTGCATTAACTCTCTTAACTTAGGCAGAGACATGTCTAAGGCGGACACATGTCTAAGGCGGACACATTTCTAAGATGGACACGTGTACTTTAAGGCGGACACATGTCTAGGGTGGACACATATCTAAGGTGGGCACAAGTCTAAGGCAGACACATATCTAAGGTGGAAACATGTCTAAGGTGGACACATGTCTAAGGCAGACACATATCAAAGGCAGACATGTCTACGGTGGACAAAAGTCTAAGGTGGACACATGTCTAAGATGGACACATGTCTAAGGTGGACACATGTCTAAGGTGGACACATGTCTAACGCGGACACATGTCTAAGGCGGACACATGTCTAAGGCGGGCACAAGAACAAGGTGGACACATGTCTAAGGCAGACACATGTCTAAGGTGGACACAAGAAAAAGGGGGACACATGTCTAAGTCAGACACATGTCTAAGGCAGACACAAGTCTAAGGTGGACACGTGTCTAAGGTGGACACATGTCTAAGGCGGGCACAAGTCTAAGGCGGACAAATGTCTAAGGCGGGCAAATGTCTAAGGTGGGCACAAGTCAAAGGGGACACATGTCTAAGGCGGACACATGTCTAAGGCGGACACATGTCTAAGGCGGACACATGTCTAAGGTGGACACATGTCTAAGGTGGACAAATGTCTAAGGTGGGCACAATTCTAATGCAGACACATGTCTAAGGCAGGCACAAGTCTAAGGTGGTACATGTCTAAGGTGGACACATGTCTAAGGCGGACACATATCTAAGGTGGATACATCTATTAGGTGGACACATGTCTATGGCGGACACATGTCTAAGGCAGGCACATGTCTAGGGCAGATATGTCTAAGGCAGGCACATGTCTAAGATGGACACATTTCTAAGGTGGACACATGTCTAAGATGGACGCAAGTCAAGGTGGACAATGTCTAAGGCAGACACATGTCTAAGACGGACACAAGTCTAATGTGGACACAAGTCTAAGGTGGACACAAGTCTAAGGTGGACACATGTCTAAGGCGGACACATGTTTAAGGCAGACAGTTACAGCTGGACAAAGGGTGTCTATCATAGACAGAGTTTACTGCTATGTGACATGGTAAGGGTGGGGTGGGTGGGGGAGGGGGCAGAAATCTGAATTTTATGGATACAAGAGGTCCCATTTTATAATGTACATGTATTTATTGAAATAAATACCCAGTGTTGCGGTTCTGCTTCTCATCTGGGAACAGGAACTCCACAAGGAGATGTTCGGCATTGAAACAGCGTACGGAGGTAACACAAGCTTGTGTAGGTAACCAAATCCACACTCTTTTGCCAACATTAAATGGCATGAACTGTGAGCCTGCACAGCAATTAAAAACAAAACTGAGTACTGTCTGATAATAACTGGAGAATTTTACAGAACTTTGCTGTCGTGTTTTCTGCGATACATGTAAATTTCATAAAGCATCGCGCAGTTTGGTGGACATAGTTTAAATAAAATAAATGCTTCTAAAGCCACCCTCCCAAGCTTTTAGCCAGCAGGGTGTCTGGGCGTCCTGAGGATGACCAGATTTTTTAGAAATCCATGGAAAATTCATCAAGGCTTTTAATATTGTATAGGGCAACAAGCTTCCAGGAAGTTCAGTTTTCAATTTCTGGCTAAAAGGTCCCCCTCTTCTCCCGCCCCCTCTGTTCTGAATAGCTTATTAAAAAAGGTCACGTCCAAGTAAGGGAGGTCCACTCTCCCCCACCCCCCCCCCCCCCCCCCAAACTGGGTGTAAGTTCCCTACCCGCATAGATTTTTAACAAGGCACCCACCGATTGCCCGCACCAGCTGCATTTCATGCTTGCTGGACATTCCATGCTTCCACACGTTCTTTTGCAGTAGGCACATTTTGCACTGGGTGACAAGTTTCCTTCCCGCCAGTGATGAGCTTGCCAAATTAAATTCTGTTGGAAAAATTAATCAACAAAGAAATGCATTTGTTTTAATTATTATTTAAAAATTAACATCAACTTGCACTAGGGAATGATATGGCATAGTAAAGTGCTGTTCTATTATTTACAATAGTAGCTATAAAATTATACCATGTTGTAGTTTAAATTTTTCTTTGGTTTCAAAATTATTAAACCAGTTTCATTTTTGTTTTCCTTTGTCTTGGATTATGGTAATGAATCTGACCCAAGGAAAATAAAATTTCAAATAAAAGCCATTGAGCAGGTAACTTTCCTGTGGTGCTGTTTATTATGCTGCATAAGGTGGTTCTAACTTTTGAGCTTGTGGATGAAATCCAACAGTGCAACCATTCAAATGAAAGCTATTGAGCGGTACTTTCCTGTGGTGCTGTTTACATGTATTTGCTGTACAAGGTGTTCTAATTTGGTTTGTGGATGAAATCTAAGTGTGACCATTCGAATGAAAGCTTTTTAGTACATGTTCTGTAATGGTTCTAATTAATCTGGAATGAGGATGAAATCTAAGTGTGACCATTCGAATGAAAGCTTTTTAGTACATGTTCTGTAATGGTTCTAATTAATCTGGAATGAGGATGAAATCTAAGTGTGACCATTCGAATGAAAGCTTTTTAGTACATGTTCTGTAATGGTTCTAATTAATCTGGAATGAGGATGAAATCTAAGTGTGACCATTCGAATGAAAGCTTTTTAGTACATGTTCTGTAATGGTTCTAATTAATCTGGAATGAGGATGAAATCTAAGTGTGACCATTCGAATGAAAGCTTTTTAGTACATGTTCTGTAATGGTTCTAATTAATCTGGAATGAGGATGAAATCTAAGTGTGACCATTCGAATGAAAGCTTTTTAGTACATGTTCTGTAATGGTTCTAATTAATCTGGAATGAGGATGAAATCTAAGTGTGACCATTCGAATGAAAGCTTTTTAGTACATGTTCTGTAATGGTTCTAATTAATCTGGAATGAGGATGAAATCTAAGTGTGACCATTCGAATGAAAGCTTTTTAGTACATGTTCTGTAATGGTTCTAATTAATCTGGAATGAGGATGAAATCTAAGTGTGACCATTCGAATGAAAGCTTTTTAGTACATGTTCTGTAAGCTTTTTAGTACATGTTCTGTAATGGTTCTAATTAATCTGGAATGAGGATGAAATCTAAGTGTGACCATTCGAATGAAAGCTTTTTAGTACATGTTCTGTAATGGTTCTAATTAATCTGGAATGAGGATGAAATCTAAGTGTGACCATTCGAATGAAAGCTTTTTAGTACATGTTCTGTAATGGTTCTAATTAATCTGGAATGAGGATGAAATCTAAGTGTGACCATTCGAATGAAAGCTTTTTAGTACATGTTCTGTAATGGTTCTAATTAATCTGGAATGAGGATGAAATCTAAGTGTGACCATTCGAATGAAAGCTTTTTAGTACATGTTCTGTAATGGTTCTAATTAATCTGGAATGAGGATGAAATCTAAGTGTGACCATTCGAATGAAAGCTTTTTAGTACATGTTCTGTAATGGTTCTAATTAATCTGGAATGAGGATGAAATCTAAGTGTGACCATTCGAATGAAAGCTTTTTAGTACATGTTCTGTAATGGTTCTAATTAATCTGGAATGAGGATGAAATCTAAGTGTGACCATTCGAATGAAAGCTTTTTAGTACATGTTCTGTAATGGTTCTAATTAATCTGGAATGAGGATGAAATCTAAGTGTGACCATTCGAATGAAAGCTTTTTAGTACATGTTCTGTAATGGTTCTAATTAATCTGGAATGAGGATGAAATCTAAGTGTGACCATTCGAATGAAAGCTTTTTAGTACATGTTCTGTAATGGTTCTAATTAATCTGGAATGAGGATGAAATCTAAGTGTGACCATTCGAATGAAAGCTTTTTAGTACATGTTCTGTAATGGTTCTAATTAATCTGGAATGAGGATGAAATCTAAGTGTGACCATTCGAATGAAAGCTTTTTAGTACATGTTCTGTAATGGTTCTAATTAATCTGGAATGAGGATGAAATCTAAGTGTGACCATTCGAATGAAAGCTTTTTAGTACATGTTCTGTAATGGTTCTAATTAATCTGGAATGAGGATGAAATCTAAGTGTGACCATTCGAATGAAAGCTTTTTAGTACATGTTCTGTAATGGTTCTAATTAATCTGGAATGAGGATGAAATCTAAGTGTGACCATTCGAATGAAAGCTTTTTAGTACATGTTCTGTAATGGTTCTAATTAATCTGGAATGAGGATGAAATCTAAGTGTGACCATTCGAATGAAAGCTTTTTAGTACATGTTCTGTAATGGTTCTAATTAATCTGGAATGAGGATGAAATCTAAGTGTGACCATTCGAATGAAAGCTTTTTAGTACATGTTCTGTAATGGTTCTAATTAATCTGGAATGAGGATGAAATCTAAGTGTGACCATTCGAATGAAAGCTTTTTAGTACATGTTCTGTAATGGTTCTAATTAATCTGGAATGAGGATGAAATCTAAGTGTGACCATTCGAATGAAAGCTTTTTAGTACATGTTCTGTAATGGTTCTAATTAATCTGGAATGAGGATGAAATCTAAGTGTGACCATTCGAATGAAAGCTTTTTAGTACATGTTCTGTAATGGTTCTAATTAATCTGGAATGAGGATGAAATCTAAGTGTGACCATTCGAATGAAAGCTTTTTAGTACATGTTCTGTAATGGTTCTAATTAATCTGGAATGAGGATGAAATCTAAGTGTGACCATTCGAATGAAAGCTTTTTAGTACATGTTCTGTAATGGTTCTAATTAATCTGGAATGAGGATGAAATCTAAGTGTGACCATTCGAATGAAAGCTTTTTAGTACATGTTCTGTAATGGTTCTAATTAATCTGGAATGAGGATGAAATCTAAGTGTGACCATTCGAATGAAAGCTTTTTAGTACATGTTCTGTAATGGTTCTAATTAATCTGGAATGAGGATGAAATCTAAGTGTGACCATTCGAATGAAAGCTTTTTAGTACATGTTCTGTAATGGTTCTAATTAATCTGGAATGAGGATGAAATCTAAGTGTGACCATTCGAATGAAAGCTTTTTAGTACATGTTCTGTAATGGTTCTAATTAATCTGGAATGAGGATGAAATCTAAGTGTGACCATTCGAATGAAAGCTTTTTAGTACATGTTCTGTAATGGTTCTAATTAATCTGGAATGAGGATGAAATCTAAGTGTGACCATTCGAATGAAAGCTTTTTAGTACATGTTCTGTAATGGTTCTAATTAATCTGGAATGAGGATGAAATCTAAGTGTGACCATTCGAATGAAAGCTTTTTAGTACATGTTCTGTAATGGTTCTAATTAATCTGGAATGAGGATGAAATCTAAGTGTGACCATTCGAATGAAAGCTTTTTAGTACATGTTCTGTAATGGTTCTAATTAATCTGGAATGAGGATGAAATCTAAGTGTGACCATTCGAATGAAAGCTTTTTAGTACATGTTCTGTAATGGTTCTAATTAATCTGGAATGAGGATGAAATCTAAGTGTGACCATTCGAATGAAAGCTTTTTAGTACATGTTCTGTAATGGTTCTAATTAATCTGGAATGAGGATGAAATCTAAGTGTGACCATTTGAATGAAAGCTTTTTAGTACATGTTCTGTAATGGTTCTAATTAATCTGGAATGAGGATGAAATCTAAGTGTGACCATTTGAATGAAAGCTTTTTAGTACATGTTCTGTAATGGTTCTAATTAATCTGGAATGAGGATGAAATCTAAGTGTGACCATTCGAATGAAAGCTTTTTAGTACATGTTCTGTAATGGTTCTAATTAATCTGGAATGAGGATGAAATCTAAGTGTGACCATTTGAATGAAAGCTTTTTAGTACATGTTCTGTAATGGTTCTAATTAATCTGGAATGAGGATGAAATCTAAGTGTGACCATTTGAATGAAAGCTTTTTAGTACATGTTCTGTAATGGTTCTAATTAATCTGGAATGAGGATGAAATCTAAGTGTGACCATTCGAATGAAAGCTTTTTAGTACATGTTCTGTAATGGTTCTAATTAATCTGGAATGAGGATGAAATCTAAGTGTGACCATTCGAATGAAAGCTTTTTAGTACATGTTCTGTAATGGTTCTAATTAATCTGGAATGAGGATGAAATCTAAGTGTGACCATTCGAATGAAAGCTTTTTAGTACATGTTCTGTAATGGTTCTAATTAATCTGGAATGAGGATGAAATCTAAGTGTGACCATTCGAATGAAAGCTTTTTAGTACATGTTCTGTAATGGTTCTAATTAATCTGGAATGAGGATGAAATCTAAGTGTGACCATTCGAATGAAAGCTTTTTAGTACATGTTCTGTAATGGTTCTAATTAATCTGGAATGAGGATGAAATCTAAGTGTGACCATTCGAATGAAAGCTTTTTAGTACATGTTCTGTAATGGTTCTAATTAATCTGGAATGAGGATGAAATCTAAGTGTGACCATTCGAATGAAAGCTTTTTAGTACATGTTCTGTAATGGTTCTAATTAATCTGGAATGAGGATGAAATCTAAGTGTGACCATTCGAATGAAAGCTTTTTAGTACATGTTCTGTAATGGTTCTAATTAATCTGGAATGAGGATGAAATCTAAGTGTGACCATTCGAATGAAAGCTTTTTAGTACATGTTCTGTAATGGTTCTAATTAATCTGGAATGAGGATGAAATCTAAGTGTGACCATTCGAATGAAAGCTTTTTAGTACATGTTCTGTAATGGTTCTAATTAATCTGGAATGAGGATGAAATCTAAGTGTGACCATTCGAATGAAAGCTTTTTAGTACATGTTCTGTAATGGTTCTAATTAATCTGGAATGAGGATGAAATCTAAGTGTGACCATTCGAATGAAAGCTTTTTAGTACATGTTCTGTAATGGTTCTAATTAATCTGGAATGAGGATGAAATCTAAGTGTGACCATTCGAATGAAAGCTTTTTAGTACATGTTCTGTAATGGTTCTAATTAATCTGGAATGAGGATGAAATCTAAGTGTGACCATTCGAATGAAAGCTTTTTAGTACATGTTCTGTAATGGTTCTAATTAATCTGGAATGAGGATGAAATCTAAGTGTGACCATTCGAATGAAAGCTTTTTAGTACATGTTCTGTAATGGTTCTAATTAATCTGGAATGAGGATGAAATCTAAGTGTGACCATTCGAATGAAAGCTTTTTAGTACATGTTCTGTAATGGTTCTAATTAATCTGGAATGAGGATGAAATCTAAGTGTGACCATTCGAATGAAAGCTTTTTAGTACATGTTCTGTAATGGTTCTAATTAATCTGGAATGAGGATGAAATCTAAGTGTGACCATTCGAATGAAAGCTTTTTAGTACATGTTCTGTAATGGTTCTAATTAATCTGGAATGAGGATGAAATCTAAGTGTGACCATTCGAATGAAAGCTTTTTAGTACATGTTCTGTAATGGTTCTAATTAATCTGGAATGAGGATGAAATCTAAGTGTGACCATTCGAATGAAAGCTTTTTAGTACATGTTCTGTAATGGTTCTAATTAATCTGGAATGAGGATGAAATCTAAGTGTGACCATTCGAATGAAAGCTTTTTAGTACATGTTCTGTAATGGTTCTAATTAATCTGGAATGAGGATGAAATCTAAGTGTGACCATTCGAATGAAAGCTTTTTAGTACATGTTCTGTAATGGTTCTAATTAATCTGGAATGAGGATGAAATCTAAGTGTGACCATTCGAATGAAAGCTTTTTAGTACATGTTCTGTAATGGTTCTAATTAATCTGGAATGAGGATGAAATCTAAGTGTGACCATTCGAATGAAAGCTTTTTAGTACATGTTCTGTAATGGTTCTAATTAATCTGGAATGAGGATGAAATCTAAGTGTGACCATTCGAATGAAAGCTTTTTAGTACATGTTCTGTAATGGTTCTAATTAATCTGGAATGAGGATGAAATCTAAGTGTGACCATTCGAATGAAAGCTTTTTAGTACATGTTCTGTAATGGTTCTAATTAATCTGGAATGAGGATGAAATCTAAGTGTGACCATTCGAATGAAAGCTTTTTAGTACATGTTCTGTAATGGTTCTAATTAATCTGGAATGAGGATGAAATCTAAGTGTGACCATTCGAATGAAAGCTTTTTAGTACATGTTCTGTAATGGTTCTAATTAATCTGGAATGAGGATGAAATCTAAGTGTGACCATTCGAATGAAAGCTTTTTAGTACATGTTCTGTAATGGTTCTAATTAATCTGGAATGAGGATGAAATCTAAGTGTGACCATTCGAATGAAAGCTTTTTAGTACATGTTCTGTAATGGTTCTAATTAATCTGGAATGAGGATGAAATCTAAGTGTGACCATTCGAATGAAAGCTTTTTAGTACATGTTCTGTAATGGTTCTAATTAATCTGGAATGAGGATGAAATCTAAGTGTGACCATTCGAATGAAAGCTTTTTAGTACATGTTCTGTAATGGTTCTAATTAATCTGGAATGAGGATGAAATCTAAGTGTGACCATTCGAATGAAAGCTTTTTAGTACATGTTCTGTAATGGTTCTAATTAATCTGGAATGAGGATGAAATCTAAGTGTGACCATTCGAATGAAAGCTTTTTAGTACATGTTCTGTAATGGTTCTAATTAATCTGGAATGAGGATGAAATCTAAGTGTGACCATTCGAATGAAAGCTTTTTAGTACATGTTCTGTAATGGTTCTAATTAATCTGGAATGAGGATGAAATCTAAGTGTGACCATTCGAATGAAAGCTTTTTAGTACATGTTCTGTAATGGTTCTAATTAATCTGGAATGAGGATGAAATCTAAGTGTGACCATTCGAATGAAAGCTTTTTAGTACATGTTCTGTAATGGTTCTAATTAATCTGGAATGAGGATGAAATCTTCAAGGTGCAACCAATAAAGACAATATTATCCAACTTATAGTGATACTCACAGTATTTTTGCACAGATGTTTCTCTTAACAAGATTTTCCATGACAACAATAAACAATTTCCCTATACATATATTCAGTACACGACATACCTTTTGTATATGCGGGGAATATGATGAACACTTCTTACAATCGCTAACACTAAACTCCTTGCATTCTTCATGAGTAAAATAATCACAAACTATAAAAAGAAATAGTAAATGAGGTTATTAAACTATATTTAATATTTAATAGTGATCAGCATCAAATTGTCCCTTGTAGTTCATCAAGCCTTCCCTGGTGAAAATCCTCACGGGATCTTCAGGGATCTTTGAAGATCTTCAAAAACCTGTCAAAGACCCTTAAAGATAAAGATCTTTAAAGGATCCTCACAGGATCTTTGAAAGATCCTGAAAGATTCTTCATATTCAATTTCTTGTAGAATTTTTTACAAAGATCCTCAAGGAATTGAAGACGATCTTGAAAGGATCTTACAAGGATCCTAGCAGAATATTGTTGTGAGGATCTTTGCAAGGATCCTTTAAGATCCTCAAGAATTTATAAGGATCTTTCAAGGATCGTAATAAGATCCTTTGAAGGATCTTGCCAATATCTTGCCAAGATCTTTGAAGATCTTTAAAGATCCTTGAAGATCTTTGCCAAGAATTTACAAATGTAAAGGATCCTTGAAGATCTTGGCAAGATTATTGACTGAGGATCTTGCAAGATATTAAAAGATCCTTAAAGATCTTTATTAAGATCCTCAGTAAGATCCTCACAGATCCTAATGCAGATCTTTAAGGATTCTTAAAGATCCTTCAAAGATTCTCACCAGGGTTAGACAGTCACAGACTGAGGTTACAAGATTGCATTTGATCAGAAGCTTCCGATCTGTAGTTTGTTTTACAGTTTAATTTTCAAGCTTGAACCCGGTCGTTTTTTTTTTCTAAAGATTTCACACACAAATCCTGGTGCTTTTGTTCATAAAACCTTGAAGCTCTTTGAGGATTTTTCATAAGGATCCTCAAAGATCTGCACTAGGATCTTCATGCAGATCTTCAAGGATCTTCATAAAGGATTCAAAGATCCTGCAAAGATTTTCACCAGGGAATAGCCAATTGGAGAGAGGAATCAATGTTCCTGGAGAAGGTCAATCAGTGATTCACTGCAGCTCAATTGAATGAAATGAATAAAGATACTATACTACATGTAACAATACACAATAACATTCAAATTTTCAGTTCTTGTGTTCAAAAGACGTTTGTGAATGCAACACTTAAAGGCCTGAGTAAATATCTGTAATTTAGATAATAAATATAATTCCCTTTTCCTTCTGTCCCTTTCTACTTGATAATGATGTTAGATACATTGAAACATCGTAGTTCACAATTTAATGATTTATATCCTTTCTATCAAATGATCCTGACCAACCTTGGCATCTAAATGCAGTATGTTCATCAAGTCTTTTCCTACAAACACAGCAGAAACGTTTACGATAAAATGAGGACCACTCCAACTGTGAGCGATGGGTTCCTGTGTAATAAAATATACATGTATGGCATGAGAAATATTTCCTTATTTTTTTTTATGCGCACGGTACTGGTGATCATATCTGCAAATTTCGCTAAAAATTGCTCTTTAACTAGTAATTAAAAACTATTTCAAATCAGATGGTGTTAAGATTTGGCCACAATTTTAAGTTGTTGAAGATATATCTCCTGGGAGTGTCTTTTGTCGATTAACAGAGAGAGTGTAAAATGGACTCTTTTGAAACACTGCTCGTAACATTATTTTGCAGTCTAACCACGCACAATTTAGTTTTTTTCAACTGTAGCTGTAACAGCAATAAAACTTCCTATTAAGAAGTAAAAACTTATGATTAATCAAAACCTTGACTAATACCCCATTCACACCAACGCTTCAACATGTTTAAATGTTGTTTAGTTTAAAACAGGTTTAGAAAAATACCACCTAACCTCCCGTAATATTTGGAATGAAATCTTTACTAAAAGAAACTTTATTGACTTTATTACCATTCCAGTAGTTTGAGTCATACTGACATTTCAAAACGTTCAAGATAGAGGCTAAAACATAGTTAAACTAAACAACATTTAAACATGTTTAACCGTTGGTGTGAATGGGGCATTAGGCTATGGCTTATTATAAGCTAATGGAAAAATAATAAAAATATCCTTTTTAACAAGTGAGCTATACTGCTGATCAGAAGCAACATCCTACCAGCCGTCACAACCTGCATTTTATAACTAAAAGTCATTTCCACTTTATTCCCAGCAGAAATATAGCTAAAAAAAGTAATACATTTTAAATGTTCATAAAATCAGCTTCTTGATCAAGAGTTAGTTATACAGTCACAAAATTAATATAACATAGCATGTTGAAAATTGTAGGAAAATTACAATTAAGTTAGACTGTCGTTTTTAAACCACATATATTAATCACTTTTTACCGGCATTGGCATGAATTACGGGAATCCTAGCATGCCATGGCACAAACAGTTGTCGTTAATTGTGCGTTAATCGTGCGCAAATTGGCCTAAATCGTGCATAAATTTATGTAAATTGTGTAAATCATGCCTAATGTAAATTGTGCCTTAACTGTGCCTTGAACGTGCCAAAACTGTGCTTAAAAGTGCCTAAACAGTGCTTTCAAATATTTTTTTCCTTTTTTCTTTTAAGTATTCAATGAAAAAAAAATGGCTTGTCGATTTTAATAGTAGTCTCATTATTGACTAATTTAGACTAAACTCTAATACAGGAAAAGTCCATCACAAACTGTGCGTAAAGTGTGCCTAAATCGTGCCTAAATTGTGCCTTTCTGATTTCCATGCGTGCTTAAACAGTGGTTGCATGTAGTTTAAAGTAGATGCTTGACTTTGGAAAGTAACCAGACACAGTTGAATCTCATCTCAAGAACTAGCAAAAAACACACTGCTGGTTGATATACATTTTAACAAAGTAGGTGGTGATTTTCGACAGCCTTGATGTTAGCCTTAATGTTAGCCTTGATGTTAACCTTGATGTTAGCTTTGACAGGATTCCATCACACAGACTTTTACACTGTAGCACGGTTGAACTGGTGTCAGGAGTTATCCAACTCTGACCATCATAGCACTGGTCTGATCATATGAACTCACAACCTAACACTTTCAGTGTAATTTAAGAGCTGGTTCCCACTAACGATGCAATCGGAAGGGGGAACGGATCAGAAGTGTAAGGAGACGTTGGTTCTAGTGTAAATCAAAAATTAAAATCGAGTTGCAATCGGAATCGGAAGGATCAGAAGGTTTCCTTTTTCTTCCAATTCCGCTTCCATTGCTTCCATCACTAGTGAAACCAGCCCTATGCTTTCGAATCCAACTCCATGAGTAAGATGGACAACTGATCAATTGTCAACTCTAAAAGAATGTGGTTTACTTATTTAAAATGCAAACAGATTTCACTTACCTTAACTAAAGATGTTGCAATGGAAATGCAAGGAGTTACCACAATTTGCATGCAGCGCTCGTGACTCACAAAATTACAAACTAAAACCAGAAACAAGCAAATAAAGTTGAAAGGGATGTTAAGTGAACACACTCAAACAAAAATTGGAGGAGACAGTGACACCATAATAGGTTTTCATTTTCTTGGTAACCAAGTTCCTTGCAAGGTAATTAGTTGCCAAATCTTCCACAGATACATGTAGACTGTTCACTATTCCCAATTTTCTCTCATGTAACTTGTCCAGTTGATCGTTCAGTTCATTTAGCAGCCATCTTAGAATGTCATGGTATGCTACATGTAAATACTGGACAGAGTACAAAAACTACTCGGGTGGGTGAAACCGGGGAGGGGGGGGGGGGGGGGGGGGGGGGGGGGGTAATCCCCATAATGGGCTATACGGGGATGAGCTCTGCCCGAAAGGGGTACCTTTTTTAGGCTGGAGGTATATAAAAGCGTACCCTTTTCTATACTTCAACTCCTGAAATGCTTAGGAAAAACTGCCATTTACAGTAGGTCTCATGTAATGGCTACTTAATTTGTTTATTAAAGTATTTTAATGTTTAAACCTTGCTCAATATTAACACTTCTTTAATTTGTTTTTCCTGTGTCAAATACAAGTCAACTACATGTATAGTAGGTATTATTATAAAAGGATTACCTTTCATCCCTGTACAAAACTTTATTGAGTACCCCCTCCCCCCCCCCCCCCCCCCCCCCCCCCTGGGTGGAAGCAAAGTTTTTGTACTCTACCCTGTTTTAAGCTTGCCGAGACTTGCAAGGTCATAATTCTCGACGAACACACAAGAAAATACGGGATGGTAAACAGTCTGTTACACTGATCAAGGCTAATTTTTGGGCACAATTATTGATTTTAGGACAGAATAATATCAGTTATTATTGATATTGCGTGTGTTCACAATATTGATTAATATCTAATTAATATCTATATTATCAATTATCTATATTATGTGTTGTTCTTTTCATTGTGACAAAATGCAGTCAAATACATCACCCCAGAAATTTTATACACAACAATATGCATGCATTCATATTACATGACAGCTTGCGGTCAATTTAAGTTAGTGGTGATAGAAACTTGTCAAACGCCAATAACAGTTAGTCAGGTACCCTTGGGACTGGCTTTAGCCGAGATGTCTTTAGATAAAATGCAGACAATTACCATATTTTCTTGATTAAACACTGGGGGCATTTGTTTAAAACTCAGCCTTGTGGACCCCTTCATTTATTTCAACCTGGCATTTATTCAAGGCCTGGCGTTTATTAAACATGGGCAATTTTTCATCATTTTTCTCAAAGAGAATTTAATATACAGTGTATGGTCAATAAACTGTAATAAAACTTTGACCAGAAATTCAAGTGATGTTCCCTGATCTTGAACCTGCGGTTTATTTCACCTAATGAAACTACATTGTTTCATGGTGAAATCAGTTACATGGGGCCCGGCCCCTGGGCCCGGCTTTTAATCAAGAAAATACAGAACCTGGGTCCAATTGGGCCAGAACCAGCAGCCAGCCACAGATGTCTGCCTTTCAGGTGTGTCGGTTTTGAGAGAACTGACTGTATTGGTATTTGTATTCAAAACACTTTTCTCCATTTATCTTGAAAAACGAAAAAAAGCTGTCCATCCATTCTTTCTGCCAAAGATCTCTGGCATTTCAATTCAATGACTGAAAAAAAGTGATATTGACTTTTTCGAACAAAATCCAGCTACAAGCAACCTAGAATGGTTAAACAAGGCATTAAACTTTTCTGCCAAAATAATTATTTTCATTATCTATTCTTGATGGTTAAAAAAAACTGGAAAAAATTAAACCTGTAAAACTGTCATACACAGGTTGGTAATTTACATATGACGTCCTCTAATTTCCTGCTTGGGCTCTAAATCATTCAAAAAGACAAGTTTTTCCCCTACAGCTCATCTCAAAACACCACAACCAATTCTATGTCTTAAAAGAGTTCTTTTAAGTCCAGCCTTCGCGGGAGAATTAAATTATCAAAATGACTTCTATATCTGAATAATACAGAACTAAATAAACTACTTATATAAATCTGCATCACTTTATTAATAGAAATGAACGCAGTGTTATTTTACATGTCACTATGGCAGATGGTTTTGCGCAAACATTGCACGTATAAAACAATTCCAAAAACCTGTGTGAATTAACAATTGTTTTTGCATCTGCTAAGCCTTTAGATATAATAGAAGTCTTAATAAAGAGCCACTTAAACCACGAAAAACCGAGTCGATATGAATTGAAGAACGAATAATCGACTTCATATAAGATCTTCCCGAATCACGAGAATTCTCCCAAGAACTTATAAGCTTAAGCGATGGAAAAAACATACTACGGTTTATTAATTATTAGGTTTTAAACAAACAGAAAAAGAGAGTTGAGCAATAAATCTGTAAGACTGTATGTATGTTGCTAAGTCATCAATATATATAAGTTATTTTAAACTCATAAACTCGTATGAGAATCGAGAGTGGCCGGTGTATACTTCGGCATAGCATGTTGCTGGCACGAAATCGACATTTGGAAGATGAAGTTTTGCCTTATAAACCCACCGATCGCAAGCGCCAAAAATTAACCACACAAGTGATCTAAAGTGTGTATTTTTAAAAGCTTCTTTTACCTTCACATATAAGTCCTTGATTTGTTAGACCCCAGAGTAAGTCGGTGCAGTGATGACAGTACGTTGGACGAGTAAAGGTCCCTGCCGAAACGATGTCCGCTCTGACCGTGCGCCGCGAAAGCTTCGTCCAGCTTTGAATCAGAGAGACACCGAGGCATAGTTTCTGCGTTAGCCTCTGAAGGAAAAGACATTTTCTGTGACAATTACCGCGTTTCCATGTTTTGTGTTGATAATTAGAGGGCTTTGGCGATAAACAACTTTTCAATTTCCCTTTAGCGTAGCGAAGGAAACTGGTGTCTAGGAATTAATTCAACCTTGTCCCCAGGGCCTTCTTCGCGTTTAAGCCCGCGGGGAAACGAGGGAGACTCTCCAGTCTCTCTCTTTTTCTTTTCACTCGCATCGCAATTTTTCTTTGCGCCGCTCCTTCGAATTCGCGTCCTCCCCACTAGCTAAATGCCTTGAACAAGCGAAAGGTTGCCAAATTCTACAAAAGTATTTGAACACTGAATGGCAAGAGCCAACGGACAACTGCAAAGGTACCGGATCTTGGAGGATCTAGTCAGCAAATTTACGACTGAAGTATTATAAACAAAATAAGAAGGCTGACTGTACAGTTGGGAAAAAAAATTGTATATTTCCAATATTTCGTCAGGCACGGCCTGACTTCTTCAGGGTACTGATTATAGGCAACATCGTTACAATTCAAATAACCAAGAAACAATGGAATATAACGTTACAAGCAAAAACGTTACGAAATTCGAATAATACAAGATAAGTAATAGAAGATGACATGTGCTATAAATATAAAATAGGGGGATTTACAATTCCTCGCGCTTATTGATACCCTTGGGTTCAAGTGTTTGACCCCGTTCTATTAATAAACCCTCCCTTGCTTTGCGTGTAGTGTTACGAGATGAATGCATGAGTTCTAATGGGATGAGTTCCATGTCAGTGGGTGAATGGTTGTCGGAAAGAAAATGGTCTGAAACTGTAGTAGGTCTCGAGGTAGGGGTGGGTCTGTCAACTGGTCTTCGGTGTTCGTTAAATCTGTCTTTAAGTCGCCGTTTCGTTTCACCTATGTACTGTTTGTTACAACGTCGGCAGTGTACCATGTAGATGAGTTTTTTTGAGTTACAGTCAATGTGATGTGTAATAGTTCTGGTTTCCCCAGTGACAGAAAATGAGTAGTTAGTACGTCCGTCAGTAATGTAGCTACAAGTGAGGCAGTTGCTTCCGCATTTAAAGGATCCCCTGGGCAGGTTGGTTTGTGTGTCGCTATTAGAACGTAGTTTGGATCTAACTAGTATGTCACTAAGATTGTTAGTGCGTCGGTAGGCGACAATGGGTGTGGATGTTAATATACTAGCGCAACGTTGGGAGGAGGAGAGAATACTGAAATGTTTACGAATGACGGATGAAATAGAGCGAAGGGCAAGGTTGTATGTGTAACAAAAGGAACACGACTGGGTGAGTCTGATGTGGTAATACTGGATTTGAGTGTCTCAATACGTGTGATGGCGTGAATACGTTGTACCTCGCGTTTGAGGAAACAGAGGATAAAAGTATTTGAGTAGTTTTTCTCATAAAACACTCATAAAAAAACAGAAAACTAACACGGCTGCCAATCGCGTGTACGCCATTTTATGATGTGTCACGTGACAAAATACGACATAATTCTCGGAGTATTTGGCATATTAGTTCAGTGTCCAAGATTTTCTAAGAACCACCCCGAGGCCCCTCCGCGCCCCGCCCTGCCGCGCCCTACCCCACCCTGCCCCGACCTGCCCCTCCCTACCCCACCCCACCCCGCCCCGTTAAAAAGTAGGGTTCATTTAAGCTTGACTATCATTAAAAATATTATTATATTTCTCAGTTAAATTGAATTCTGTCATATTATTGCTAAATATTAGCTGTAAGCTTTCGCAAAGTTTTATAGGCATCGCTTCAGAACCGAAAAAGGTTATGAGCCAAAGTATTAGCTGTAAGCTTTCGCAACGTTTTATAGGCGGCAACACTTTATAGCCGAAAAATTATGACCCAAAGCATGTCATAGACGAGTGCGCCCGAAATAACGACGGAGCCATCTTAAAAGTGGTTAAAAACAATAGAAAAATACAAGTCACCAGTGTTGAAAATGGTCGAGGTGACTTACCAGAAGTGATTTTTTAAGAGAGGTGGTTAATTACTCGAGAGATGTTCACACATAGAGGTTTAACTAAATCATAGTATGCAATTATTAAAAATCCGTACTCACGCCTTGTTTCACCTTGTTTCAGTCTTATTTTGTTTTTCTAGAATTCTGGAGGCAAAGAATATATATAATTATATATATATATATAAGCGAAAAGAAAGGACGTTTCGAAGTCATCCTGACAACTGGGGATAAAATTTCGAAGTCATGACTTCGAAAAGTCGTTTCTTTACGCTTACTTTTATTATAAATTGTTCTTTCTAAAACCTTTACTCATTAAAGAATATATAAATATATAAATTAACACGCGCGAATTTTGAACCTCAAATATTCTAGCGCAAAAAACTACAACTTCGTTTGCTCGGAATTTAAAAAAAAAACGATCGACGTATAGGTAAGACGTTTCTCTGACAAAAGCCGCTCTATCATTCGAAGATTCTTGCTTATTTTGCGAGAAAATCAAAGTTCAAACTTGACAAGGGTGGTTTCCCATACTAGAGTAACCGTAATAACCACAATTTTCGAAGTGAAAAGACTACAACTTATCCTCGTTCGATTCACTTAGTTTTTGGCTTAAATGGTAGAATAACCCTTTAACTACAAAAAGCCGCCCTATCATCTTAAGAAAGTCATATCTTATTACTTCAAAATGACTGTTTTAGTCAGTGTACTTCACCAAATTCGCCCCTTTTCTCTGTAATTGCGGCGCTTTCATTGAACATTCATGCTTGAATAGTCCGCCGCGATGGCTCATTAATATGCGCAAATGTCTGGCCATTCTGCCCGATGAAAATAAATAGATGACTAATATTTTTCGCAACTTACCAAACGAAGATATTCACAAGTGGAAAACCGGCAAAAGCAATCACGGACAATTAACTCATTAGCTATAAATTGGAAACAATGCAGTGATGTAATAGTTGATCTAATATGGGGTATTAATTGCGCGTTTTCAATTTTCAATTATCGCAGCATTTTTTACTTTATCGTAAAGACTTTTGTTCTTGGGTCATCGTAGCTTGATGAGAAATAGAGGCCTTAATCATTTTATTTGTACGAAATCTATTTTTTGGCGGCCCATACCAAAATCCGATGAATTTGCAATCCCTTTCCTGAACAATTCCAAAGGAATGCACCTATATATTCATAATTAGGCTTTTCTGGCTTAGCTTTGTATCGTAGTATCGAGATCGTACCTGGATTTCATAGCCATAAGTTCTTGTTTTACTATAGTCATTTATTTAGTCAGGCATTATTTTTGAGAAAGAAGCGTACGTTTGAACAATTTTCGCTGTTTCCTTGAAAAAAAAAAAAGAATTCTAATCGCACTGAATTTTGAGAAAATATGGTCATATCGAGTTATGCTCACTGAGCGAAACACTGCCTTTTAGTCAACAAAGCATAATAAGAAAAAAATTAAAACAAGTTACAAACCATTTTCATTTGATGAGTTAAAGTGCCTCTTAGCCTTAAATAGTTGAATAGTGAAATATTTCTTGTTTTGGACGTCGCGTTAGTGAGTAATAGAGATTTGAATTTAAAAAATGTTAAATTTAAATTCAAATCCCTATTACTCACTAACGCGACGTTCAAAACAAGAAATATTTCACTATTCAACTATTCAATGTACGAAGAAATGATTCTGAAAATATGCATTTAAAGGGTTGGATGCACTTTAAAAGGTGCTTAAATTGTGCACATATTCGGCACCGTAGACTCGGAAAAGAACGCTGTTTAGCCCAGTAAAGTAATCGCGACTATTCACTGATGATCTATCTCTTTCATGTTTGGTGGCACAAAAGGTCTCTACAGATCTCTCCATGTTTCCCTATATAAATCAGCCAGTTATTACAAACGATAATTCGTAAAGGACCTTTAGCTTATTGGTATCTTATTGGTTCCTTACAAAGGTTGTTGTCTGCCCGTATTAAAACAATTCCTATCTGAATAGGTCTGATTCAGGAACCTAGAATTTAGCCAGCTGTCAACAGGCCCAAACTGGCTGTAAATAGAATGAAGGCGAGCTGTAAAATAAATAAAGGTATTGGACTGGATTCTATCACTAAAATGATACGGCAGCGTTGTGATTGCTTCTTGAATTGTCCTATCAGGACTGACACATGACTAACGTCAGTGAGCTGGGGGTCAAATTTCGACATCCCGGCTTTAGCCAGCATGACTTCAAAACGTAGTCTATTTTCGCTTATTACTCATGCGCGTAGCGGCATGAGTTATAAAATGGGCTTCGTTTTTCTTTTTATTACACGAGAATTTAGTTTTATCGACTGAGTCGATAAGGTAAATTGACCACCGTAAAAAGATTCAAATAGCTGACGTTTCGAGCGCTAGCCCTTCGTCGGAGCGAATCAAGGAATTGTGGGTAGTGTGTGGTTTTATATAGTAAGCGGTGGAGCTACGCTATTGGTGGAAATTTGGTGACGTGAAAAACAAATGTAGATTAGTTGAATGAAAAGCGTTCGTTGATTCCGTGGGGTTTGAGAGTGCCGATTTGAAAGATGATTTTTTGTTCTAGGTTTTTACGGCTTTCTGTGTTACCCTGGTGTAGGGAAACGCCGCAGATTGTCATGTGTTGTTTAGAATGGTTAGTAAGATTAAAATGGCGCGCGACTGGTTTGGATGCGTCTTTGTCATTTTTTTCAACGTCTCGGAGATGTTCACGAAAACGGTCGCCCAGTCTCCTCCCTGTTTCGCCAATGTATATCTTTTTGCAAAAAGTACATGTGATGCAGTAGATAACATTTACGGAGGTGCATGTAAAACGATCAGTGATTTTAATAGATCGTTTGGGTCCTGTTATTTTGTCCGCGTTGTGAATGAAAGGACAAGTGTTACATCGTGTGCGTGTGCATTTGAAAGTTCCCGGTACATCGTCAGATTTCAGTGCGCTCGTAACTAGAAAGTTGCCTATGTTTTTGTCACGTTTGAATGAAATTAGTGGGGGTTGTGAAAAAATTCTGCCAGTTTCGGGGTCGTTTTGGAGTAATTTGAAATTTTTTAAAATGATGCTTTTGACTGTGTTGTTGTGTGGGTGGAAAGTGAGGGTGAATGGAATTCTCTCGTTCTCTTCCTTCTGTGGCGTTTGTAGTGCTGACTGTCTGTCGATCTGTTGTGCACGTTGTTGGCCCGTATTAACAACAGAGTCAGGGTACCCACGTTTCTTGAAAAACTGGCACATTTCTTCTGATTTGTTGGAAAAATCAGAGTCATCACTACATAGACGTCGAAGTCTGAGAAATTGAGAATACGGAATGGCGTTTTTAACGTGCGATGGATGTGAGGATGAATGTAACAGATAACTGTGGGAATCTGTAGGTTTGTAGTTTGCAGTTTTCCCTACACCAGGGTAACACAGAAAGCCGTAAAAACCTAGAACAAAAAATCATCTTTCAAATCGGCACTCTCAAACCCCACGGAATCAACGAACGCTTTTCATTCAACTAATCTACATTTGTTTTTCACGTCACCAAATTTCCACCAATAGCGTAGCTCCACCGCTTACTATATAAAACCACACACTACCCACAATTCCTTGATTCGCTCCGACGAAGGGCTAGCGCTCGAAACGTCAGCTATTTGAATCTTTTTACGGTGGTCAATTTACCTTATCGACTCAGTCGATAAAACTAAATTCTCGTGTTTCATCCCCCCACCGACGCAGCACCACAGTTTCTCTAGAAACTAACCCCATTCATTTCTTTTTTATTACTCATGCGCGTAGCGGCATGAGTTATAAAATGGGCTTCGTTTTTCTTTTTATTATTTTTATTTTTTGTGTCACGATTTTGCATGCAAATTTATTCACGCATATTTTAAATTGTGCATTTCCGGTTCACAGCTTTGATTTTTACACTTCCGGTTTAGTGACTTCCGGCTACTCTCACTTCCGGCAAAACATCGTTACTGAAGTGTCACGACAGCGTCTCCTACAACCCAACTCACATCAGTAATGTTCACGTCAGGTATATATTATCTTCACAACAATGACTGGCTTCATTGTGGTACAGCCTTCATTTATAAAACATTCAATAGTAACGTGGTTTGCAGGTACGATGACTGAATTCTCCATGTCGGACGTCTTCTTATCTTGTTTAAATTTTTGAAATTTAAATTGCTTCTTTTCTTATGGTACATTGAAGTATAAAACAAATGTTTGATACGCATGCGCATGACAAACATTTTCCGTCATTTGGTCTTATTGGTGTATAAGTCAGTCCTGTATTTCTCCCACAGAGGTGAACGTTTCTTTTATACACAGCATACAACTTGAAGCCGAATTTGTCGCGATTCTGAAAAAACTAAGAGCTATTTTTAATCAGAGTTCTTCCGAGGCAAAAATGTCAAACATCGATCTCTCGCACTCGCAATTTATTTCCCGTTTTACTGCCGATTCTTTGTAATGTCTGTATCGGAGCAGTCCTCGCTGCCTGTGGTGAGTAATTTCAATACTTTTTTCAAGAAAGAACAATAGAAACACACGGCAAAACAGCGTCGTTACTTCAGCCCATCAGATTTAATAAAACATCTGGACTTTGGGACTGGACTTCTGTGGATTATGGACTAGGGAATGCGTGTCATATTAATGTAGATTTTTACTGACTTTATTGCTTTTTGTGGTTACTAGGTTACTAGTAACCACTATGCTGTCAAATGAATGGGGTTAGTTTCTAGAGAAACTGTGGTGCTGCGTCGGTGGGGGGATGAAACACGAGAATTTAGTTTTATCGACTGAGTCGATAAGGTAAATTGACCACCGTATGCTGTGTAAGTAAGTCCGACTTTCCGAAGCGCGAAGTTGTGCCAAGTTCACCCGATTGCTGTACGATGAGACAGTTCTGATAGCTTCGGATTCGGTGTCTGACATTTGCAGACTGCAGACTGCAGACTGCAGACTGCAGACTGCAGACTGACTGACACTAAAATATGTCATCAACAATTTTTCCCGCGTAAAATTAAGTCAGCCACATTCCCAAGATTCTTTGTGGACTTCTTCGTGTGGAACTACGACCCGTTCACCGTATTAAATGGCGTCAGATTCCAGGTACGATTCGTTGTTCTTCTTAGCTAGGTTAATGTTAGCTAACTAGTACGTGTCTTGGTTGTCCCTTAATAAAGAAAGTTTTGGTTATACAGTGTGTTATTGAACACTTATCTTAAGTGTCCAGGCGGTGTTTATCTTTGAGCGGCGCGAGAATTAATTGAAGCGAGTGTTGGTACATGTATTAAAAACCCATTCTCCTTTGCGCCAAACCTAATTTGCATGTGTAAAATGCGGCGCTTCAACAATTAAATTCGACAGAATTTGATAAATGTGACTTCTATTGAATATTCAACTGAAGTTGTAAATTCAACACAAATAAATTCGATGTTTGTGAATCAAATGTCAACCTTTCCCGGGAACTTTTTAAATTCGAGTTGACCCAAATAGGTATTAGATTTTAGCCCATGTAAAATGCGTCGTTTAAACCAGGGCTTGCCTAAATCGCAGCTAAAATCGCATAAAAAATCCCTTGTGTAAACTGGCCTTTACTTTCTCACTGACGTGTACTTTTAACGTGCTTCAATGTCACACACACAACGTTAAAAACTGCATGCTGGAATTTCTGCGGCTTTACACAAGACTGGTCAAGACTTGACACATTCCCTTTTATTTCCGCACGAAAAACGTTTTGCCGAACATATTTCCCCCATCCAAAGTGGAAATCTCGATCTAAGTGTTCAGTCTGTGGTAGTCTACCACCGATCTGTTCACAAGTCCACCTACTTCCACAACAAACAAGATCAGGGATATTTGAAACCTTTTGAATAATGCAAAGATTTCATAAAACATCTCCGTGATATCACGTAATTATCATAGTCGGGAATATCCCAAATATCAAACAACAATAACCTAAGAACAACAACAAATCTTACCTGTAATCGAACGGCATTATGGTTCTCAGTCTGCAGTCTGCAGTCTGCAGTCTGCAGTCTGCAGTCTGCAAATGTCAGACACCGCTTCGGATTAGACGACTCGATTGTCAAGGCAGTTCTGTTTGTACGTGCGCGCTTTGGATTCGTGGAAAAGGTAAACGGAGCTTTCTCGTTATTTTTACTGCTTTACCAAGCACAGCTTTCACCAAATGTGGCCAAGTATTGTTTTCAAATATTATTTTAGGTATTTTCGTGGTTTGGAAAAAGGTTTTAGTGAAAAATCGAGCTGTGAATCGAAGTGTTTGTTAGCAGACCATGAGCTATCCGAACTCATGATTCAAACGCCGCCAGCATTTCATTTCTGTATCTTTGACCATTCAGAACACGCTGGGTTTTTTTTGGGCGATTTCCGGCCACAGTTAAACTACTTTTTACGTTTTGATGCTGTGACCATGGAACTTTGCCACAATATAACTCTCGCCATTTTCTAAAAAGTTACCGTTTTCGATTTTCAAATTTTAGTATTTTTGGCGGGAAAATGACGTCACAACTTTGGCGGCAAAATTTTAATTATGTATTATGGGATATACAATGGCGATTTCTGAAAGAGCGTGCAACAAGGATTTCAAATCTGAAAAAAGATCTAAAATACGTTGATCCAGTTAGAAGTTATGGGGCGTTGAATTTGAACTTCCCGCCATTTTTGTTACTAAAAATAGCACAAATTGAATATTCAACGCCCTATAACTTTTTATTGGATCAACATATTTCAATTTTGTTTTCAGATTTGAAATCCTTGTTGCACACTCTTTCAGATATCGCCATTGTATATTCCATAATACAAAATAGAAATTTTGCCGCCAAAGTTGTGACGTCATTTTCCCGCCAAAAATACTTAAATTTGAAAATCGAAAACGGTAACTTTTTAGAAAATGTGGAGATTTATATTGTGGCAAAGTTCCATGGTCAGAGCATCAAAACGTAAAAAGTAGTTTAACCGTGGCCGGAAATCGCCCAAAAAAAACCCAGCGTGAACTGTTTTTTTTTTATTAGCGAAAGCATTATTATACGAATCATTTTTCCGGATAAGATTGGCATTCTATTACACAGGAAAAGTCGGCGATTTTAGAAAGTATAATAAAAATAGGTTGCTGAATTGAATTATTTTGTGATGTTTATTTAGATTCAGTGATTATAAAAACAGCTTGATATCAAATTACATTTGACATAAAATTTGCACAAAGCAAAATTGTGTATTTGCGACAACACTTTGAAGAAACTGTGAAGCTTGGAAAAAACTTATTACAGATGGCAAAATCAAAGTATTTTTTTAAAGAACCAGCTTTAAGTTATGGAAACATTTCATTTCGATTTGGTCTTAAAATCACGGAAAGATTTTAGTGAATGCGTCACGCAACGTTTATTTACAAAATGTTTGACCAATTCATAGCAATTCTCACCAAAGATTTGAAATCTTTAAAAAAATCCCGGATCTCCTGAATGCAATTTCCTGTTTATTTAGGGCCTACAAAAAGTTAATGGCCATCCGGGCAGGAGGGGATATCTGGGTTAAAAATCAAGGTGCGAGGGTTGGTCGGCCTGGCCGGGAAATCCGGGCGGGGGAGGGGTAAAAAAATATTGCATCCGTCGGGGGGGGGGGGGGGGGGATTTTTTCTGGAATAACCCATTTTACACTGGTTGCATGCGATTAAGTAACACAGGAAAACTAAATCTTTATATTGATTATCAAATTTCTTTTTACAGCATGTCATCTACTGCCTATTTTTTTTAAGTAGTCTTTTCAAATGTAACAGAAATAATTCACAGCTTGGAAAGTTATAGACGAGTGTGGATTTGATCGGAATCAATAAATTAAATATTAAAAGCGAGCACAGAAAAATTGGTAACTTCAATCGCGCGTCTTAGAGTCTCTTGCGCATGAGTATAGGCTAAGTGTAGCCTCTTGTTTTAATTATAAATTGTCTTCCTAAACCTTTACTCTTTGAAGAATATATAAATTAACAGATAAACAAATAAAATAAATAGATAATTAAATAATATTTTTCGCAACTTACCAAGCGAAGATATTCACAAGTGTCTCGAAACGTCGGAGACAGTAAAGGCCAAAAAAAATCCTCTAGCGTACTCTGCACAACTCATACAAATATAGGGCATGATAATTAATGGTCGGTTTTTAATTGAGTGCCTTTAATTATTCTGGCCAATCACAACAGACGTGGACAATCCAATGAACCAATCATATCAGAACTCGAAACAAATGTAACCGGTATTACTTCTGATTGGTCGAGAAAGTAGCGCGAGAGATCTTTTAACCAATCGTAAAGCGTAGCAGTGGAAAATCAGCTAAAGCCATCACGGACAATTAACTCATTAGCTATAAATTGGAAACAATGCAGTGATGTAATAGTTGATGTCATATGGGGTATTAAATTGCGCGTTTTTAATTATCGCGGCACCTTTTGTTTGTTGGGCCTTAAACACTTATAAGTGTTACTGTGATTAAAATCGCTCACTCATGACGTTTTTGTTAATTTACTGCTTATTAATTAAATGATTAATTAATTAATTGCATTTTCGTTTAAAAATAAGTAAACACTACCCTTTTATTTGTACGAAATCTATTTTTTGGCGGCCCGTACCAAAATCCGCCGAATGCAATCCCTTCCCTGAATAATTCCAAAGGAATGCACCTATATATTCCTAAAACGTTTAGATGCAGAGGACCACTCAACACTAAGATAAATTAAATAGTGGTACCTTTTTTTCCGGATCTCCTTTATAAAGGGTTGCGAGTACTAGACGAAACCCAAAGTGTAGATAAACGTTTAAAATGCAAGGCTAGTACAACGGAAAATAATGGCAGGCTTAATGGCCAATATTTCGACTAGTAGAACTAGTCTTCTACAGGGCCAGGCTTTTCTGGCTTAGCTTTGTATCGTAGTATCGATATCGTACCTGGATTTCATAGCCATAAGTTCTTGTTTTAATTATAGACATTAATTTAGTCAGGCATTATTTTTGAGAAAGAAGCGTACGTTTGAACAATTTTCGCCGTTTCCTTGAGAAAAAAAAAAGAATTCTAATCGCACTGAATTTTGAGAAAATATGGTCATATCGAGTTATGCTCACTGAGCGAAATACTAAAGAGATAAAAAACGCGCCGAGTGCATTATTGAGTTATATAAGCACGCGGGGATTTTTAAGAACACGAGAGAAGTGCAGAAAAGCACGAGCCGAAGGCGAGTGCTTTTCGCACTTCTCGAGTGTTCTTAAAAATCCCCAAGTGCTTATATAACTCAACAATGCACGAGGAACAAGTTTTTTTATTTCTTTTATAAAATGAAAACGGTTTTAATGAATCTTACGTCACGCGCGTGCTTTATCGAGTTATAATGAACTCGGTTTGACCAATCATAGCGCGCACATTTCCTTGAGCATTTTATAATGCCTTTTAGTCAACAAAGCATAATGAGAAAAAAATCAAAACAAGTAACAAACCATTTTCATTTGATGAGTTAAGGTGCCTCTTAGCCTTAAATAATTGAATAGTGAAATATTTCTTGTTTTGGACGTCGCGTTAGTGAGTAATAGAGATTTGAATTTAAAAAGTGTTAAATGTAAATTCAAATCACTATTACTCACTAACGCGACGTTCAAAACAAGAAATATTTCACTATTCAAGTATTCAATGTACGAAGAGATGATTCTGAAAATATGCATTTAAAGGGTTGGATGCACTTCAAAAGGCGCTTAAATCGTGTACATATTCGGCGCAATAGACTCGGAAAAGAACGCTGCTCAGCTCAGCTCTAAGGTTGTTCGCTGCTTGTATTGAAAAAGTTCTTACCTGAATAGGTCTAAATCAGGAACCTTAAATTTAGCCAGCTGTCAACAGGCCCAAACTGGCTGTAAATAGGGTGAAAGCGAACTGTAACATAAATAACGTATTGAACTGTGGATTCTATCCCGAAAATGATACGGCAGCGTTGTGATTGCTTCTTGAATTGTCCTATCAGGATTGACACATGACTGACGTCAGTGACGACTGACACATGACTGACGTCAGTGAGTGCTGATACATGACTGACGTCAGGGCGGATTGCAGACAAAAAGTTTTGATGTTTATATCACAAAGGCTAGTGGGGCCGAGCAATTAAATGTCAGAAACAAATATTTCAAGCTAAACATGAAAGGTTTCAAATCCCCACTGGCAGAAGGAATACCAGAAGGCGCTATTTTACAAGCGTGCATGATTAAGGAGTTAAACTCGGTCTATACCGTGAAACAACTCCAGCTAGTGGCCAGATTTAACTCGGGACCTTCGGACATCTGCTTCGATAAAAATGGCTGCCAATTGCTGAAAAAAAAAATAACTACGAGGACCACATTTCACCATGTGTCACGGTTTTTAGCTATATTGAAAAAGTAGCTCATAAGCCGGTGTAGAGATTATTGTGTGTTGCATGTTTGTTTGTATGTCTCGGACTATGTTGTCACACCAATCAGACTGCGGCTACCATTCTTAAGGTCAACCAAGCTATTCTGTAAATATTTTCGGACATCATATTACTGTGCTATATATAGGACCTTTGCCTTGCTAACGTGGAAACTTCAAAGCCACTAATTTGCCAGAAATACAGCTTCTAATGTAATTCTTTGCAAATGAGCAAGTGGATTTCAAATGATGTTATGGTGGACATAATTCAAATTCGCACTGTTTTTATTGTTCTTCGAGTTTAAAAAAGCTGCAAAAATCCTACTCCGGAATTAAGGGTGTTTTCAAACAACGACTATCTAGTCCCGAAAAATATGATGAAATTTCATCGTTTCGTTTGAACATCAGATTCAGATTGCCAGAAAACAAACACGACCACAGGGAGCAGAGGAGCCAAATTTGACTTTTATGCGTTCGATCTTCGATCTGTTGTTTACGAGTTTGTTTTTCGCCCCAGCGGGACCCCAAGCGTAATCGGAGCTTTCCGTTAGGTAACCGCATATTGCTGACTGTGGGCGCCACAAGATCGTTACGCAGCAATAAGAGAGACGTCTCTTTTTCTTCTCGGCACTTCGTGCCTCGCTCGGAAAGCTTACGCTTTCCGGAAAGCACCGATTACGCTTTCCGGAAAGCGCCGATTACGCTTGGGGTCCCGCTGGGGGAAAAACTCGAAAACAACAGATCGAATAACGCAAGACACAGCGCACGTATAAAGCTCAAAGATCGAACGCGTATTAGGTCAAATTTGGCTCCTCTGCTCCCTGTGACACGACTGCATATCGCTGGAAATAACCTCTAAAAACGCCATTTCACCGTGTCACCTGACAATTATTTTGGCAGGCTTGTCCAGGGGTTAACCGTGGTCAAACGAGAGAAATTTGCAAAAGTTAAGCAAATTACTTAAAAGTTAAGGTTGTCATTTTCACTGTTTGAAGTTTAATACATTGCCAATACACCGTCAATTTACCAAACATTTTGAAAGTTTGCCAAAACGTTCTCAGCGTTTAAAAACTGTAAACTGCAGAATTGTCGACGCCATTTGCCAACATAATTTTGATCAGGCGCAAAGAGTTTTGGTCAGTTTTCAACGGAAAAAAGCTCATAATTTTGAGAAAAATAAATAGATAGTAACGTAAACTAATTTTTTTTATATATCCTTGCCCATATTTCCATTTAATATTAAATAAAATCTCACTAAATGCAACGAAAAACGCCTCGGACGTTTGACCGCGGTGGAGTCCAGTAGTTTCCTAGCACGCCATTTTGGAAGAGAAGGGCCTGGGGGCGAGGTTGAGACACGGGGGGGGGGGGGGGGGGGGGGGGGGGTTGATTGACCGTAAGGGCGCCGTGAGAATAAGTTACCATAACAACAACAGCAATTTTATTTAAGAAAAAGAAACAATATTAGCAATATTTGCCACACTCAAACTAGCTAAAAGTGCGATTCGGGGCGGAGGAACATTATACACTTCAGTTCAGGTAATTAAGTTTTCAATGAAGATAACTATTTAAACAGAAGTTTGTCTGCAGAGTTATGAATTGACTTTATTATAGTCGTCGGCTTCCGAAGATTTCTGGGAGTAATTCTTTGATTTGGTGTTTGAATTTTGATTGACTTAAAAACTTGACATATTTATTATTTCAGTTCTACAAACACTCTTTTTTTTAGAAATATGTAATGGTCAACTTGTCACGAGCGTGGACCATAAAAAAACGAGTCCAATTGAACCTATGATCTTCTGCACACCGGTCGGATGCTCTAACCACTGAGCTACGACAGACTCGTGTGGCGAGTTAGGCCATTTACTAGGTTCAGCTATACATATTTAGTATAAATCTATATACTAGCGTTCTATCACGAATGCTGTTCTCTTAAATTGGCTACGCTACTCACTATCTAGTCTTTTGTATAAAGTGAGTAGCCTAACGGCGGCCGCTTCTTCGCGTTTTCGAAGTGTCTATGAAGAGTATTTGTTGTTAAGTTTTGAACGTCGAGTAGATTTATACTAAAACAATCAGATTATTCGCTCTAGATTTCTATCGCGTGATACTTGATTCGGGCTTTGCCCTCATCAACTATCACCGGCGATAGAAGTTTCGAGCTCATAATCGCGTTCGTCTCCACGAAGTTTTAGAGAAAAAGAGAGACAACTCGCAGTCTACGGAAGAAAGGAAATGCAAAGGTACCATTTATAATAAACGAGGGTCGATACCATGTAGCCTACCCTACTTTTGGTCATTTCTAACTCCCATGGGTACCAAAAATCGAAATTCCAGAAAAATCCCAAATTTCATTTTGTAAAATATTGAAAAACAAATGGTACCATGCAAAAGTACTGCTGATTAGAAGAGGTTTCATTTGAATGGTCACACCATAGGATTTCATCAATAGACTCAAAAGTTAGAACAAATGGTACAATGCAAAAGTACTGCTGAAGAGGTTTCATTTGAATGGTCACACCATAGGATTTCATCAACAGACTCAAAAGTCAGAACAAATGGTACCATGCAAAAGTACTGCTCAGGGAAGAGGTTTCATTTGAATGGTCACACCATAGGATTTTGTCGAAAGACACAAAAGTTAGAACAAATGGTACCATGCAAAAGTACTGCTAAAGAGGTTTCATTTGAATGGTCACACCATAGGATTTTGTCGAAAGACACAAAAGTTAGAACTACACCATATGTCTCCAGAATTGAGTCTGGGTGTAAAAGGTCGACAATTAAACACAACTCTATCGTTTTAATAACAATATTAAACAGGAAGATTTTAAAAGGACATAGGTTTTGAGAACTAGAAACAAAAACATTTAATCATAGCACACACCCAAGTACAAATAATGTTCAAAGAAGTCTTCAAAGAGTTCCGGCCTTAAAAAGTCTTCAACATTTTTTAATGTATCTACTATGACTTTTTTTTGTACATGACTAGTTGAATATCGAGAAAATTTTATCCGTGAAAATTAAGCCGGCCCAGTTACAGCGAAAATCGCCGATAATTGTCAATTATCGGCAATTTTCGCTTACTAAAAATCCTCCGAAATTAAAAGGCATTAAGGTAGTTTATATAAATACACAACAACTCATTATCGGTAACTGGGTCTTTATTGCCTAGAGACCGTCGCGTTCCCTGTAGTGGGGGTAATATTGGAAAAAAAAAATTACAAAGCTGATGCGCTAAACGCTTGCAAATCGTAGATAATGTGCATGTGGCTTGCGGTCTTCGCTATATACATCAATTTCCTAGGCGCGGCGCGGAATTTCCGCCACGGTATTTATAATTGCATTTTCTATCGTGTCTAAAAGTTATCAACTCTACTCTAGATTAGATCTAGAATAGGCACAAAAGGTAAGAAGAATCGTGATGCTAAGCTTGCGATAAAAAACAAAAGATTGAAAAGAGGATGAACCTTACCCACATCACCACACAATAGGTAATAAACAATGGCCTCCCCAACATCAAGAAACAATCATGAAAATGGTAAATAAGGTAAAATATAAAGCAAGGCGGTCAACTTTAAAAAATGTGCTGGCTTTACCTCCCCCCCTCGGCAGGGGTACTCATTAAAAGTTTCTTTGGTGGGGGGAGGGGGGGATGAAGCCCCCGTGCCCCCCTCCACCCCTCGGAGGGTGCTTAAGCCACTACTGGTACAATCTATGGTCAACCCAGTCAGTTGTATACCCATTGGGTCCGGACACAACCGTATAGCTTATAAAGGGGAGAGGGAGAACCCCCCACCCCCATATACCCATTGGGGCCGGACACACCTGTATAGCTTATATAGGGGACAACTCGCAACGCCCCCCGCATCTACGAATACACAGTTATTTATTTTCGTTAAACGGAGTTTGCTGTATTCAGTTTCTCGCCAGTCGGTTGAAATCAGTCATGCAAATAGAAACAATGCAATCTTCGGTAACTCGCGTCGGTTGCGTTCGGCATCTCACGAAGTCACCCAGTCAGTGAAATACGTCTTACGAATCGAAACAACCCAATCTTCGGTAACCCAACATCGGTTAAGCTTGGAATCTCACGAAGACATCATCATCTATAAGCCAAGTCGATAACAGGCCATGCCATCCTCTGAAAACCCTGTTGGTTGTCTTCGGTTTCTTACGAAGACAACACTATAATCTTCGCAAACCCAGTCGGATCTATTCGTTCTTTGTTTTCGGTTTTTCACGAAGCCAACGTCGTCATCGGCAATCCCAGTCGACTGTATTCACCATCATCGGTATTTTTTTTTTATCTATTCGTTCTTTGTTTTCGGTTTTTCACGAAGCCAACGTCGTCATCGCCAACCCAGTCGACTGTATTCACCATCATCGGTATGCCCAATCGACTGTAATCGGTTTTCACGGATGCATTTTCACCTTCGTGAACCCAGTCGGTGACACTCGGTTTCTCCCGAAGACATCATCGGGTAAATCGTCGGTTCTTTTCTTACCAGTTGGATGAGACATACGAAGGGATATGATATTTACTTTTAACTATTAAACCGAGAGTTCTCCAATTTACACGCTGCAAGTCTTTAAATCTACGTTACATAGATGTACAACGCTCTCAAAACACTCATTTTATCAATGTTTTCTCTGTTATAGATGAAGTCCTTCTATTCCAACAAACTGTTCTCCTCTATATTGTATTTATACTGTCTGACTCGTGGACACAACATTGGGTTTCCTGCTCTTAAATATACTGTATTTACACACTATGACTAGAAGAATGTGCATTGGGCTCCCTGTGACTTTTTGAAGAATAGCGGTATTTTTCTATGACTTCCAAAAGCCATTTCTTTGTCACGGGCTGCTTTATGCTTTTGCACACACCTGAAAGGGAAAACAGTCCCTGTTATTCATCTCGTCTCAGACTAATTAAAGGGGCTCTTTCACCATTTTTAGTGTCACTTTAAAAAGCCAAAATACATCTTTATATCAGCGGAAACCCCAAACTAATGGTCCAGTTTTGTTTCAAATTATTCTACTAGTGCTGTAAGAGGTAAAATAAGTGTCTTGGGCTGCAGATAGCCAGGATGGAAATGGATTGCATCTTGAAAACATTAGGATAATTTTCTCAAGTTTATCGCTTCTGTCTTGGAAAACTCGATAAACTCTGATTATGGTTTATTTTCTCTAAGAAATTTTACTAGATATCTTCGTCTTAGTGTTCTATTAGCATTTTGTGGACGACAAAGGTACTTAGTTCTTATTTGGGGCAGGTTTGACCCCGAAACCTCAAAATCACCATGACATAGCTGCTTTAAGATGGTGTTCTATTGAAGCCAAAGCCAAACCCGCGATAAAAGCAAATGATATAAAAGGCGGCTGGACTGTCCAACTCATGCAAATGAGCAAAATCTATTGCTCTTGCTCATTTGCAATACATTCGGCGTGGGGCTTTGCCTAGCCTGCGTGGCAGGCGTAGACGGGGAGGGGGGAGGGGGGAGGGGGGAGGGGGGAGGGGGGAGGGGGAGGGGGGAGGGGGGAGGGGGAGGGGGGAGGGGGGAGGGGGAGGGGGGAGGGGGAGGGGGGAGGGGGGAGGGGGGGAGGGGGGAGGGGGGGAGGGGGCGCGAAAAAGGATAGGGGGAAAAGGGAAGGAACGCCTGCTATAAGAACCTGGCTATTCGCATTACGCCCACCGATTTGCTTGTAATCAAATTACGTCAACTGTCAGTACGTTCACCAATCAGAAACTGGCACGCGCTTTTACGCATAGATGACTTCACGCGGGAATTTACTTTGTTTACCGCCCAGCGCGAATTAGCCAATCGGAATTTGCGGCCGCCAGCGTCCGCAGAAATGAACAAATGGGGGTCTTTATTGCAGGCGTCCTTTCCCTCTCTCCCCAGTTCCCTTCTCCCCGACGCCTGCTACGCAGGCTAGGCTTTGCCTTTTTATACCGCAGGTTCGCCTTTAAGCTAACGCTTTGCGCATAAATGAATTACGGGGAGAGGCGACACGCTACTCCATGATAGGGATCACAAAGTGTCCTCATCTATAAAAGTTCACCATAACACGTATAATTCATGAAGAAATTTAAAAATGATAAATAACGCTGTCAAATATTAAGCATTAGTTAAACAATACTCGCGTGCAATCTTGGGCATAACTGGGAAGATAAAGCTGACAGACTTACTCATTGCCGTGTTGTAGCCGTTAGGATAACTCTTGTCTTCTCTAACTCTGAGGAATTTCCACTGGTTTTGTTCAGCATCCCACGTACATTCAACAACTTTTTTGTTCAAATTCTTCAGTTCTTTTGTTACCTACAGAAGTTACAACAAAATGAATCTATTGGAGCCGTTTTCAATTGAGTGTCGATAGTAATTTGTACATGCTTTGGTTTTGCATCACTACGCTTTGTGATTGGTAAAAAAAACTCGCGCCACTTTCTTAGCCAATGAGAGGTAAGTGATAGACCAATTGTGAGTGTATACTGTTTACCATTTACACGGGAAAACCGGTTGGTCCACGGTTTGTATAAATGATAAGCAAAACTCCAGAATGGGAATCTGTTTTCAAAAAAGAAATCCACTGTAGACCACAAATGGATGTTTCAAGGATACAATCTTCAAAAAGGAACGAAGCTCTAAACCTGAAATGTTATTTGTATGTATACATTTTTAAAGGAACATCTTTCGTATTAAAAACATTTTTGTAGCAGAAGTGTACGAGTGTTAAAGGGACACTGTCCCGCCGAAATAGCAAAGTTTGGCTCAGCTTATTTCCACGTTATATCGCCAAATGCCACCAAATATACAACTTAGTTGGATAAAAAGATTCTATTGAGCAAAACAAAAGCAGTAGCTTAAAGATAAAGTGTAGGATTGCAAGGATGGAAGTGGATTACAGTTCATCAAATTTGATTTATTGACAGGCGGTCAAGAAATCAAATTTTGACTTTTCTAGCCGTTATTTTGTCTATTTTGTTCATATTTTTTTGCTTCTATCACTTTTGGTGAAGGTTTATTCCAATTTCAAAATAAAGTAAGTTTAAAGCTCCTGGCCATAATCATGAAAACACGATATTTCAGCCGGGACAGCTAGTGTCCCTCTAAAACAGAGCTTAGTAGCCAGCCACGCTTATGGATCAAAACTGTCGCAGGGCCTGGAACTGACATAAACCGTTCGGATATTCCGGTCGATAATTTTGGACGTACCTCTCGAGACGTTCCGTTGATTTTGGAAATTTTCCGATCGGGCAAACCAAAATACCCTTTCCATTTACATTCCAATCAAAATTTCCGGACTTTTTTTTGTAAATCGTAAACATTCCGTGACTTGGTCGCACGCGTTTTCCCGCGCTTGGCGCCCGCTAAATGTATTTGCTTCGAGTTCTGATTGGTTCATTGGATTGTCTGCGTCTCTTGTGATTGCCCAGAGTAATCACTTTGTTTCTGGTTTTACAACATAATTTGAAAACCGCCCTAAGTGATTTACTGCAAATAAAAAATACACGCACAATTTAAGTAAAGATTAAAAAGAAAGAAGACTTTTAACCTCAACCTCGTTTCCAGGTTCTTCTCCGTTTTCAAAATGTCGGGGCGAGAAGAGAAACCCCACCCACAAGACTGCCAAAATGGTTGTGACTAGAATGAATACTCCAAATTCAGGTTTGGACCAGCGGTTTTAGTGGAAACATTGGTTTGGTGGGGGGTTCTCATTACCGCGGGCTCAGAAACCTGATTTTGGAGTATCAATTTAAGTCACAACCCTGCCAAAATACTTTAAGAACCGTGGAGAATTTTGTCACACGACACAAGATGAAATTGTGTTTTCAGGGGTTCTATTTAGCGATTGGCAGCCGTGTATGTTTTCTGGCAACATGCTTTACGTGAAAAAATACTCTAGTATTGTTGGAGCATTTTGTCAGGTCTACGGCCGCCCCGCCATTTTGAAAGCGCAGAAACCCCTGAGGCCAGGTTTTTACAAACCTTGATGCAAGCAAAAGGTTTGTCGTAGCCCCCGACCATAAGTGTTCCAAGTGATTCAGAGAGGCAACTGCAATAAGAAAAAAACAAAACCACTAATTCAACCAAAATGATCATTCAAGAGGGAGATTTTTAGACCGTCTATTTTTGGTTTTCACTTACGTCATATCAAAATTCAGAAGCATTAAACAATACATTTAGGTTTATGGAATTGTAGAGAGTTTAAAACTACACATCTTGGCCAAATCCTGAGGCGCAAAAGCATTTCGTTCATGAGTTATAGGCGAACAAGTTTTAGACATTTTTAGTAAGAAATGTATGGAGCAGCCATCTTTGTGCCCCACTCAGGGGCACAAACATGGCGGCCAAAAATTCAAAGTCTTAATTACACCAAAAATCAAATCAAAAAATGCTGTATTTGCTATAAGCGCCATTAACTCGGCTAATAAGCACTTATAATGCAAACAATAACTTTCAGCTGATTCAATTTTGTTTATTTTCATGGCTTATCTGAAATAGCGTGACGAATTGCGTGACACATTCAAAACCTTTGTAAATCGGAAGCAAAACATCGTTAAAACCTGAAACTTTTTGTGAAAGATTATAACACTGGTATCCACATATCATGTTAGAAACAGCTTTGTAGGACGTATACTATAGATATTTGAATTTTTAACATTTTTCACGAAAATTTGTTCCCAGGAAATGCAAAAAATTGACCTCTGGTGCGTAAACACCTTGGTTCTGCATTTTGAGTGTTACGGGAGGTTTGACTGTCATTTACAAAAACGCTCTACTTTTGAAATCATTTTCAAAATGACACGGCGATATAATACTGGCCCCGGTTGTTCAAAAGGTGGATAGCGTTATCCATCGGATAAATCACTATCGAGTGGATAATACAATTGGTTTTGCTAATACCTATAAACTGGATAGTGATTTATCCAGTGGATAGCGCTATCCACCTTTTGAACAACAGGGGCCTGGTCTCTTGCAAGGCCGTGTAAATGGAAAGTATGACCGCTGGTCATAAGTACTACTTACCCTTCTTGTTTGACTGTCCGTATGTTTAATACAAAGTCCACGGAGTTTAGCGTGTGTGGCTTCCATTTAAGAACTTCTGGACACTGCCCAGGGGCGTATGGCTAAAATTTAAGATAGACAACAAATGTTTAAGAAAGAAAGCAGCTTGATATTCAAATTTGCTCACTATAGTTACTTTTTTAACTCGTGAATACGCGAACGGTTGAAAGTTATAACATACGGGATAAAATATGCAAATGTTCACTCGGTCGTTCGGGGCAGGACGCAGCTCTTACAAGGTCTTCTCTGATTTGCTGAGAAAACAATAGAACAAACAACACAACAGTGGACCTTAGCCCTGAAAACAATAGAGCTGCGTGATACCCAGGTCCAATGAAATTAGAGGTTGTAAAGAGCTGCGTGGTAGCTGGGTCGTTCAGCTGTAAACATTGAGCCCGCGATATGTAATGGTCAGCTGCCTTACCCATAGGGATGGCGTTGGAGGAGTGGAGGGCGTTAATTTAGACGCAGAAGGTGGAAGTCGGTGAAGCAAAACGCCTAGAAGGATTTTTGCTTGGGATGTACGCGTGGGACTGATTGACTTTATTTCCAAATAACAATGCACAGAAAGTTTACAAAGAAATCTCTTGAACACGGAGCGACCCTATAAAAGGGCAGGGCACACCTCCCTCTCACTTTCCAGCACTTGGTATTTCGTTTCTGTTTGAAAAGGGGAAATCTTATATATGGTTAGGTCGTCCAACCACAAGTAGACGACAAAACGTAGATTTTCAAAAATGCTTTCAAAACGATTTCCGCTCACATGTGGACCAAAAACGCACCAAAAACGCAAGAATCAGAAGGTTTCCATTTTCTTCTTACTGCGCTAATGGTTCCGTCGCTTACAATCTAGTGAAAACTAGATTGTTGGAGACGCAAGCAAAACCGAATACAGATTTCAGCTTACGACATCGGTGATCTAGTAATTCACTAGATCGTAAGCGACGAAATCATTAGCGCAATTGAAAGCTCTGCTTACGACTCCGTTGTTTGATTTTCACTAGCTTCTGTCTGATTACGAATCCGACTCGGTCGCTAGTAAAAAGCAGCCCGGCTTTAGGGCCCAAGCATACAAAACATGTTTTAAATTCCTTACCAGTGTTAAGTAAAAGGTAAAGCGTGCTTTGTGCTATAAGCACGCTTTGAGCTCTTGATTTTTTAAATGTTTACCTCTTCCGCTGGATTGAATATAAGGCCATCATTTTCGTGGCTTAGTTTAGGACTCCAGGTTTCTAGAATCTGCGGGGAAAAGAAAAGCGATACACTCAATGATAATGATGATGATGATGATGATGGTGATGATGATGATGACGGTGATGATTTATTTGTTTTTCTTTAAAGAAGGGTTTCCGTTGACAATAAACTTTGCTCCGCATTGTCTCTCTCTACTCAGGTGTATAAAATAATAATGAGTATTAACCAGCCATTATGGCAGCCTAACAAATTAATGGGGATATCACTGCGATGGACTAGCATCCCATCTAGGGAGGAGTAACAATACTCCTTGTTGTCATAGCAACCGGGTTAAACTCTGACCGTGTTATTTGAACTTTGTTGGTCAAAACCATAGATCTTATTCATACATGGCGGCCGATTTATTTTTCTTCTATATTCTTCTTCTATATTCATGCCAATTAGCCTACCTAGTCTCGTTAGCATGTGCAAAATTCAAAAGAATTTTTCAGATACCACGCAGCTCTTTAGAACCTCTAATTTCATTGGACCTGGAGCTCTATTGTTTTCAGGGCTAGGGACCATTGTTGTGTTGTTTGTCCTATTGTTTTGTCAGCAAATCAGAGAAGACCTTGTAAGAGCTGCGTACTGCCCCGAATTTTTGCTCTAAAATGCGGCTAGGTAGGCTGATTAGCACGAATATAAAAGAATAATAAATTGGCCGCCATTTATGAATAAGGTCTATGCCACAATAGACCAATATCACGCTAGCATGGCATAAAAATATATATAATTTAATGGGGAAAAGAGTCCAGTATCAAATTCAGCACATCAATATTAGTAAAAGTGTAAAGTTTCGTAAAGATTGCTCGTACACTGACGGAGATATGAACTTTTGAAACTTAGTACTCTGGCCTAATTTTTACAAAGAAATGTAAGGGAAAAACACGAAAACGAGGCTGGACGGGCAATCTATGCCCGTCCAGCATACATTTCTTTGTAAAAATGCTCAGTTTCAAAATTTCATATCTTCGTCAGTTTGCTAGCAATCTTTACAAAACTTTGTAGTTTTACTAATATCGATATGCTGAATTTGATGCTGGGCTCTTTTTCCCAATAAACTAAATATATTTGTGTGCCATGCCAGCGTGATATTGGTCTATTCCTTTACTTATTTACAAAAATATACTAAGACATTAAGAGAAAGTAATCCACCAGTTCTTGAAAGGGGAACAAATTTCAGCCACTGAAAGGGTGTCTACTCTTGCAGACCAGCGAGAGCGAAATAATCATGAAAATAATTAACAAGGGAAGATTTAAAGGGGCACTGTCCCGGCTGATGTATCGTGTTTTCATGATTATGGCCAGGAGCTGGCTTTATTATCTTGTAAAATTCATTAAAAATTCATAAGGGTACTAACAAATATTATAACACAGCTTGCAGAACCGCGCAATCAAATTCAGTATACGTAAGCGTGCTCAAAATCCCGATAGTGCACGCTGATAGCGTGAGCAAATCGCTTCGCCAGAATTCGCGTCGGATTTGATGCACAATTCCACCAGCTATGTTATAAAACAATTGGTTCATGCTTTTAGCTGTGCACTATCGAGTTATTGGGCACGTGGGAAGTTTGGAGAGCACTCAAGAAGCTATCGCCTCGGGCAACTCTTACGCTTCTTTCGTGCTCTCCAAACTTCCCACGTGCTCCATAACTCGATAGTGCACGCTAAAGCATGAACCAATTGTTAAGAAATGAGCCATTCCAATCACGTGGTTAATCCTGGATACCAGATACAATATTGATACAACTCACTAGTGGTTGTATCTAATTTACATTCCAGATACAACTCACTGGTGGTTATATCTAAGGGCGTGTTCTATTGCGATCAACCATTTTCGGCTGGTTGGGTTGGTTGGATTTGTTTCGTGTTCTATTGGGAAAAAACCGTTTTCGGTTGGTTTGGTTGATCAACCATTTCAACCAGCTCTGAACCTGGTTGAAATGATTGAAACGTGTTCTATTGGGACACCTCAACCAAATCAACCAAAACCGGTTTAGGTTGAAACGGTTGTCCCCAATAGGGAAAATATCAATGACGTCACCAATTGTTATTAATGTGCCAACCAGAGCCTTATTGGCTGCCGAAACAAAGGGTTCTTTTGTTCCAGTGGCTAGCACATTTGAATAACAAAAAGAATGTTTGTAAACAGATATCATCCCTACAGAACACGACCTAATTTACATGTGAATGTGAATTTCACAAGTTGTTTACTACATTCGCGTCCGTGTTGTATCGGCACTATACATTCACTTGCAGCAGGCCGATACAACACTCCCGCTCATGTAGTAAACATTACTTAAAATGGGAAGAAAAAATCGCCAAAAGTGATGAAGGCAAAAAAATATTAACCAAGGGAACAAAATAACGACTAAAAAGGTCAAAATTCCACAAGAATGGCAATTTTGATTTCTTGACCGCCTGTCACAAAATCAAATTTGATGAACTGTAATCCACTTCCATCCTTGCAATCCTGCACTTTATCTCCAAACTACTGCTTCTGTTTTGTTCCACAGAATCTTTTTATCGAATTAAGTTGTATATTTGGTGGCATTTGGCAACGTAACACGAAAATCAAGAAGGCACAACTTCGTTATTTTGGCGGGACAGTTTCCCTTCAAACTCGATTAGAGTGGCTAACATTGCAACAACAGCTGATAAATTGGCCGTGTAATGTACTAACCCATTCGGCTTTTTCCACTGGGAAGAACTTTTTCGCTCGTATACTAAACGGTTCCTTCGACTTGTCAAATAGTCCCTGCTGTACCTGGAAAAAAGAAAGGAGAAAAAATTAAATATAGTTGTGCATCGTTGATACGGGCATCAAAGGGGGCAGAGCTGAGCATCTGAAGACTGATGACTGACGACTACATACAAACCCTTCTAATTTTGCCTCGCTTGGGTTTGTATGGAGTTGGGTTTGTTTGTATTGCAATAGGATGCTAGTTTTTCGCAAGCAGGCATTTTTCGTCACGCCCTTTCCGAATATCCAATCAAATCCCATAATTTCACAAATGCAAGTTTTTGTGACATCATAATTTGGTAGTCTATTGTAAAACAGTATGATAAAAAAGCAAGGCTGATCAAACCTGTAAGACCCTGAAGAAGATAGCCCGTGCCTTTCAAAATATTGGATTCAAATACAATTTCCGTACCGTTTAATCAGCCTTGCTTTTGTATCATACTGTTTCGTTTCAGTTACAGCTGATTGGATCCTTTACTACAGGATCCGGTGCTTCTATTTTGTTACGGTGGTCTTTGCAAATACAGTTATGTTTCTATTGTGAAACCACGTTCTTTCGTATGCAACAGCAGCTGTGCCGTAAAATACATGGCATAAAATAAACACTCACCGCTTGACTGCGAGCCATCTCTACCTCTTTCTCAATGCACAGCATTCGTATATCGTGACTACTTTTACCAACTTCTTGACCCTGTACGAACGAAGGAAAAAATACACGAAAAAGCGATTTTCAATTAAGTGCGGAAAGTAATTTCGCGATTGCTAAAAAAAAAAAAAATCTCGTGCCACTTTCTCAACCAATCAGAAGTAAAACTGAACGACTTGCTCGCACGTGTTTTCCCGTGCATGACACGCATGCATTTGATTCTGATTGGTTCATTGGATTGTTTACGACTGTTGTGATTGGCCAGAGTAATTACTTTGGTTTTGGTTTTACAACAGTCAACTGAAAACTGCTCCAAATTGAAACAATCTATTACTGTGGAAATACTAATTATAGTTTTTAGGCTATGTCTACACTATACCGGATAGCTTATCATGTCGACATGAAAAATACTCCGGCCTGGTGTGAACAGAAACGACCCAGAACTGGATATTTACTTCTTTTTCAGTGAGTTTCAATCCTCGCTCCTAGTTGTTGACTTCCGCTACGGTTCGGTTCGATTGCCTGTTCACACTGCCCCAGCGAGTGGCACAAGAATCTATCCGATATGTGACGATTCACTTTAACGAGCGCCGCATCGCATCGGCGCTCCGGACCAAAAATCGCACCGAAACTAGCGTTTCATGTGTGAACGAAAGGCCTATCCGGTATGGTTTTCGTGCCGGCGCAAGAGCTATCCGGTATAGTGTAGACATAACCTAAACTGTTTGGGGAAACACAATACTGTCCGTCAACATTTTCAAGGGGCATTGTCATGCCGATTCTACTGTGTTTTGGTCAAAATACACCAAATAGTTGACAAGGTACCTTTGCTAAAACATAAAATTGGTCTTAGAACACCAAGAAGAAAATATCAAGTGATTTATTCAAGGAAGAACAGACCATAATACGTTTTTCTGCAATTTTTCCACGACACTTGGGAGGAACTTGAAAAAAGTTGGCCAATTTTTTCAAGTTGCAATCCATTTCCATCCTGGCCATCCGCAGCCAAAGATAACGAATACTAGTTTCTGAGCACTGATAGAGTGTTTCTTAACAAAACTGGACCATTATTTGTAGGTTTCCATTGAAACAAATATGTTTTTTGGCTTTTTAAAGTGATTCTAAAAATAGGTGACAGTGTCCCTTTAAGCTATAAAAAGTGAAATTGCCGTAAAGGGGGGAGGCAGGAAAAAACTTCATTTGAAGTTAGCAAAAGTTTGAGTTAACCAGTATTTGAGTTATCAAGATTTTACCAACTGTAACGGCATGTTGTTGGTCAGAAATAATAAAAATAACTTGCATAAAACAGAGTTTTATTCCGGGCAAATGGAAATTTATTGTTCTGGCCATCAACATAGACGCAGTGAAAACCATCTATTAGTAATTTCTTTTTCTATGCATAAATGCAAGTTGAGGAATGATTTTAGAATACCTGGCCACTTATTTACATATCCCAGAACGTTTTATAGAACGAGGCATATGAAAACAAAAGGATCCATTCTTATTCAACGAGATGCAAACAAGTGGCCGGGTATTGTACACTTTAGCTCAAGTGTTTCAAAATGTTTCCAAGATTAAAAAAAAAAAAACAGATAAATAAAACTTACTCGGAATCTTATGATGTCGTAGACGAGGTACCTTGGATGTATTTTATCATTTTCCTTGTCAAGAACCATTTCCTTTGGAATTAACAACAATAGGAATATATATTTTTTGCTACAAAACTAAATACAAATTTGTATAAACATAAGAACAACTAAAAATTATTCCCATCCAGTGGATGTTAATTTAAAAAATCGCAGGATGGGTGAGTGGGGAGGGGAGGGGGGGTTGGGGGGAGGGATGGGGGGTGGTAGGGTAAGGGGATGGTTGACACTCAAGACTATCCCAGACTTATCCCAGCTAATAATGTGTCGTAGACATGCTCTTTTGGGAGTTTATGCTGAGGGGGAGGGGGGGGGGGGGGGGGGGGGTGGTTTGGATGGGGATGGTGGTAGGGTGAGGGGATGGTGGTAGGGTGAGGGGATGGTTGACCCTTCACACTATCCCAAACTTACCCCATCTAATAATGTGTCGTAGACATGCTCTCTTGGGAGTTTACAATGTATACTGAGAAGAGGGGGGGGGGGGGGGGGGGAGGGTTAGGATGAGGTGACAGTTGACACTTAAGACTATCCCAAACTTACCCCATCTAATAATGTGTCGTAGACATGCTCTCTTGGGAGTTTACGCTGAGGAAAATGAAACTGTGGTGCAGCGAACACGTTGTTGTCTCTGTCAATAAGGTAAATTTCTTTTTCTTTTAAAATAAGCATCATATATCTGTTGATGGAAAATATATATTACCATTGAAATATGAAAAATGCAAATTCTTGGTCTTCATCAACAATGCATCATTTGCTTGCATGTGAACAAGATAAAAAAATAATTTTAATGTGTACATGTTACATGTATGGCATTATCATCCATTAATTCTGCTAATAAGCCCTGGGTGGGCTTATAAACAAGGTGGGGGGTGCTAATATTGGAAATTTTTGGTTGTTTACAGGTACATCTAGACGGACCTAAAAACGAGGAGGGTGGGAGGTGGGGGTGGTTATTAACTGGTATTTTACCATTACGAAAAACGTCTGGTTCTATAGTCCTCTTCAGGACACAGTTTCTAGGAAAATGACTTTCAGAAAATTACAAGGCACCCACTGTGTTGGTTCCCCTTATCAACATCAGCATGGAAACCAGTATAATGTTGTTCAGTAATGCAGACAGAGAAAGAGATTTACCTTACACCATCTGCTTTCCAACTAACTCTGTACGGTTTCTCATGAAGAAGTTTAATGTTCTGTACATCCATTGACACGGGCTGACTGCCTGGAAACCCACCGCTGCAAGGGAAGGAACAATGATGATAATAATATTTAATACAATTTGTATTGCGCAAATTTCATAAAAATGTTCAAATGTGCATAACAATGATTAGACAATGTTCCGGACATACAGTGCTGTACTGTGGTTGTTACTGGCCAAGCTTGTCAACTTCAACTGTATTTATAGACTAGTTTATTCTTATAAAATTTAATACAGGATTTCTGTTGTACATAAAAATTAATAACTAAGTCAGTATTGAAGGGGAGTTGGGAAAAAAAGTACTAATTAAACAAAATTTTTATAAGCATTTTAGTTACAGGAGAATATTAATAGGATATAGAAATAAACAATGTGAAAGTCACAGAAAATAAAAAAATCTTGTACCTTTCCCAAGAACACATTCTCTGACAGATGTCTTGGATTTCCTCCATTTTAGGTGACTGAACAACTTCAATCCCTTCTACCTCTTCCATGAATTTTGCTTCCTATAACAAAGAAATCTTTGAAGTGACCTTCATGTTATATGGAACTCGTCAGAATGCAATATTATTTTTATTGTAAACTTCAACACTAAATCATGACTCAAAAGGAGAAACAGTTTTATTGAAACTTCCTTTATTCTATTGTAATAAATTTGCATTGGTTGGCCAGGCAGTCTTGCAAGTACACGCAAGTTGTTTGGAAGTTACAAAGAAGCCATTTCAATGAAGCCTTGCATACACGTCCATACTGCATGTACACTAAATCCTGAAAGCAAATTGCAACAACTTGCATTGGGTGGTCAAATACATGTAAATGCAAGTAAATGCAAGCTGATGCAAGTTTCAACCTTGCATCTCCGTTTGGCCAGTGCTTTAATTATGCTACGAGGGAGCCTACAGTGTAGCTCACCTTCAATCTAGGATCTCTTCGGAATCTTTTCCTGCTCCCATCTGGGCGGCTGCCATCCTCTACTGTTTCTCCATTTTGTTCTTCATTGTCGCTAAATCCTTCCTCTTCTTCAAGACACCAATCAGGAAGTTCAGGAGCAGCAATGGATTCTTTTGAGTCTCCATAGCGACTGACGAGGTCTTGCAGGTAATGAGCTTTGTAAATTCCCGGTGGACGACTCTGCAAAAAAAACCCAAGAACATGAATTTCAAATAACAAGAAAGGCACTAATAAAAATATTTAGTTTCATGTATATTTGCATGAATACCCAAAAACATCCATGGGCCTACATTGCTCTGGGGGTGTACAGTAGTTTGGGCGAATCATTACTTTTAGTGAATGGATAGATTGGTAATCATTCTTGAGAACTAATAATTGTGATCAGCATCAAATTTCTCCTCGTAATGTCAATGCTTAGCCAATTAGCGAGGTCATCACCCAAGATGAATTCTCTTGATATTTTAACAACTTCTCCCCACTATATTTTATAAAAAACGTATGTGGACAAGAAAGGAGAATTTGTATTTTGATATTGGAAGTAAAAATTTTGATATTGGAAGTAAAAGGGTTCAAGTACAAACCTGTGCAAAGTAGTGAACTGCGGCCTCAACACTGTAAAGAGAAGAAAAAAAAGATGAAAATTACTGAAAACGTCTTCAAAAGAACATGGTTCAAGAAGTAAAAGACATTCGCCTGGGTAGTTTGTATCATGGTTTAATGATGCAAAGAATGATTAAGTACTACAATATTATTCTTGTACAATTCTTTAGCATTTGTGTTTACGGTGAATGCGAATGGCTAAAAGAACCACATGATCATGAAATTCCAGTCATTTTTCACTGTTCTATTAATTTATAATTATCTAGAGCCTAAAATGACAAGAAAGAACATCATGTCATTTTGAAGTTTTTCCTGTTGTTTATATGCAGATTTCTTTGGTATGAAAATTTTTTTACCAGTTTGATTTTTGTTTTCTGTTGTCTCAGGCCCTATCAAAATTTGAAAATGGCATGATAGGCAAAACAGCAATAAAGGAAATGTTTTGCATAAAGGAACATATTTCCAAATTAAATGCCCTTACATATTATTTTAAAACAGCCAGCCAAACAACAATGGTCCTTTACTTTGCAATCATTATGTTAACACCTTCATAAACATGATGAAGTATGAAAGCAATTGAAGCAGGTATTCCTTGTAAAATCTTGATTTCAAAACATACACCCCACAGCAAAAAAAAACTGAATCGAGCCTTCTTCAGACAGCAAACATTCTGTAGCCAGTAGCCAAATTTACTCCAAAATTCACTTACCTCCAGTCACTTTTTTCTACAAGATAAGCGATGATTAAAAAACCAGTTCTGTTAAATCCATGAGTACAGTGAACACCTGAGATAAATGTATTTATTTTTTATTAAATTATAAAATTATGAAGTTGTGTGCACAATCATGTGACTTGACAACTTTCTTTTTTTAACCCCTTCAATGCCTGCATGACATACTGAGTATGTCATGTGTCTCACACCTTGTTTGCTTGTATGACGTACTCAGAATGTCCAGATTTTCAAACTTTAAGTTAAATCGCTGGCACATGAGATACAAAACCCTTTGGCTTTTGGAACCAGTGACTCTTAAAAAGGACTGGTGACTATTAGTTACCAGACTGCTAAGAAATTATACTGTCAACTGTAAATACCTCTTTGTGAGGAAATAAGCCTTGGCACAGGGTGTTACACGGGGGGTGGCAGAGAAGGGGTTAATTTATTCCAGCCAGTCTTGAAAGAAGGGTTAATTTATTAGCCATAATTAAGGTTCTACTACCTGTACTCAGGGCTGGAAACTTAATTTTGACAGCACTTGCTATTTGGACAAGTGACTTTCAAAACTGCACCAAAACAGGTAGAATTTTTACTGGCCCAAAAAGATTTAAGACTCCCCTGGATGAGTGGACAAGTGCTAATTTTCATTGTACTTACAAGTGCTAATTGTACTTAAATTAAAAATGCTTGGCACATACCTACATGTATCAGTTCTCCAGGGTTTTGGCTGAAGTAATGGTCATGTTGATAAAAAGAGCTAAAATGCCCACATACCTATCAGCTCTCCAGGGTTTTGGCTGAAGTAACGGTCACACATGTTGATAAAAAGAGTCACTTGTGCTCTGGTTGGAGCTTCTCCATGTCTGCCAAGAGATCAGGAAATATGTAAAATCACAAAAAGAAAAGATACCATGTGGATTTTTCCTTGATGTGTGTGGGGGAGAAGCAGGTGACAAACACTAAGGACAGCTGCATTGTCTCTGTGTTTTCATATCTACTTTTGTGCAACATGTTAGATCTGGGTACAAGAATATGCACACATGCACTGTGAGAAAATTTTGAGCCCACGATACTTGGGGCTCGGTGTGATCGGCGTTGTTTTGCATGCAAAAGCAAAACAAATTTGGGTTTTATTGTTTGTTGCTGTTTTACGTATTACTAAGTGTTTGCCCTTGAGTAACGTACACTGTACATTATGCATACAAATTGTTGCTGTCAAGGCAACTTCATATACAAACAACCCTAGAATTCTCTTCGATTCACAAATGATATTCTTCAGCCCAGCCAATCTTACAGTAAAATGTATAGAACAGAACTCTTATACAAGGAATCCCAGTATAACAAAATCTCTCTTCTAATGAACACAATCCAAAGCCCAAACATTAATTAACCCAATATAAAGAATAAATGTCATAAGATGACTGGTTTAAGGTGGCTCCATATAGTTATCGGCCAGTCTTCCAAATAAAATATACACGATCTTATTGCTGTCTTTTAAAAGTTTTGTGTTGTGATACGTAGTACTAGGCATACACCGAATGCAAATATAGCCGTCCAACAATTTTTTGTTTGAACAGGTTCTCAAGAAAAGAAAATCAATTGAATGATAAAGATCAGGTCAAAATAAGGCAATGTGTGCATTTTCAAGGCCATATTTTTATTTTAGGAGAAGTTATAGGCAATCAAATTTTGAGAAAAAAATGAAAGCGAGGCTAGTGAGGATAGAATGTCTTTTCTCATACAAATGCTTAAAATTTCAGTGAGCCATAACTTTGCAACCATTAAACCCAAAACACTCAAACTTTGCAAGATGATACACTTAGCAGCACTTGTTTCATGATATCATTAATTTCTCTGAAAACTTGGCCAAACAAAAAATTGCCTGACGGCCATGTATTTGCATTCGGTGTATAATATACACATACATGTACATGTACATTTGTGTAGCTTAGGTTTTCTCCAGCCTTTACAGAGAAATCTAATTTGGCAGTCTTGTCTCATTACAATGGCAACAACTGATGGAGTTGTTGGGTTTGTTGTTCAAGGCTTTTCTCGTTTTTTTTTTTACCATAAATATTCACCATTTTTGGTGAAACAGAATAAACCTTCAATTAGTCTGAGATGTGATTTGAGCCTGGTCTCTGCCGTCGTGTTGTTTCCTTAGACAAGAAACTTTACTCCACATTGCCTCTCTCCACCCAGGTGTATAAATGGGTTGTGTATAAATGGGTACTGGCAACAAAATGCTGGGGGTAACCCTGCAATGGACCAGTATCCCATCCAGGGGGGAGTAGCAATACTCCTATAGTCACTTCATAGCATATAAACCAGGTCACCCTGTGATGGACTAGCATCCCATCCAGGGGGGAGTAGCAATATTCCTAGTTGCTTCATGCTACAGAAACCGGGTTAAGCTCCGGCTGTGTGTTTTTTACATTTATCAGGTTTGTGTAAATTGTACAAAAATTACTGATTTTTTTGTGATCACGAAAAAAAGAAAATCTTACAAATTTGCCAATTTTTACCAAAATTTACCACATGGAACGAGTGTAATTAACATTTTAGCTACCGTAACAACCTCTTTATGTTCATGGCATCATCAAAATAAACAACTTCACGTTTGCACCATTTTGGAGCCCATGCCTCGCGCTTCAAAAAACTATATGGAGCCACCTTAATGAAAAACAGATCAACAAAGATTGAAATCATTGTCATGAATGACTCACTTTACACTTTGATTGCGTTTAGATAATTTGATTTGAACAATGATTATTAAGTTATGATTGACATATGAATACGAACACTTCCGATCAAATGCTCATGTGTGTGTCTAGCTCACATTTCACTTTGCTAAGGAACCTTTTGTCTTTTGTTCATTGTCTTATAATTCGACACGCGGTCAGCATACACGGACAGTGTAAAATGACGACTACTTTTATTATCTTTTCTTTTTGACTTTCCGCACGAGGATCTACCCTTCAGGTACTACAACATTGTTTTGATTTGAATTTTGCTTCATTTTAAATTGTAGCTTCTTTGTTGCTGTAATTTCGTTATTTAAGCCTTGAACAAGTTGTGTAACACCCCAAACATGATCGGAATGTGGTAGCAAATGGCTCTAATCGTGTGGTTTCTGTAACTTTGTTTTTCAGAATAATTAAAATATTAATAGGAAATCTTCGTGTTGGATTGTGCGTAAATCGTTCTTACCAATTCGTATTAAAATTTGATTACACATTGTACGTACTGAACTATTATTGAAAAAGTTGGTCGTTTTCCCACAAATGTGTTATATCAGGGCTCTGTTTATAATGAACCTATGTTAAAACGAACACATTATTTTCCCCAGTCCCTTTTGGCACTTTGTTATTAATATTGGGGTTTCACTGTACATTGTACACATACAGCAGCAAAATTCGGACCTCTCATACAGTAATTAAAAATTTCAATAAATAAATATTAATAATTAATACTGAACATGTAATATTAAAATAATATTTTCATATTTATTATTATCAATGAATAATAAATATTAATTAAATTTTACAAGTATTTCACTGACCCCTCACACTGCATTTTGACATGTTTGATTCTTGCCTTTTCCACTTCTCTTTTGTCATAAAAGCGAGATGTTTTTGTCAAGTCAATGATCAATCCTAACCTCACCTGAAAGTTAATATGTTAACAAGAGTTAGATATAGTAATGATACATATGAATATATGATCTTCATATATTCACATTCATCAGTAATGATACAGTTAAACTTCTCCTTACACACACGGCCATAATACAGTTTTACAACCTCACTTTTTATTGAAAACGGTGCTTACAGTATGTGTGTTTTAAGAACAAAACCACATTTTAGCAATCATTGGTAATGTTAAACTTAAGCAAAGGAAATTAATTTTTGAAGTAACCTGGGTAATGGAAAAAGTAGTCAGGAAAAAACAGTTCTATTAGTAGCATTGCTTTGTTTGTTTATGAAAGAAGATGCGGCTTAATGGGTAGTACCTGGGGGAAATCCACCCCCTCTAGCCCCTGGCCTCCCCCCCCCCCCCCCCCCCCTCGGCCCTTTATGACAGCCCTGCGACAGTGAAATGAAAACCACTCTTAGACTATAAGTCAAGATAACCAAATAAACTCTTACCTTTAGTGACTGCAGGTATGCAAACAACATTGGCAGCTGAAATCGATTTCCCTCAGGAATGTCATCATCATATCGAGGCCCCAGTGGTGTTTTGAAGGCAAGAAATTTATCTGAAAAATATTTTCAAATTCTGTCTACTTAACGTGAATTAGGCTCAAGTTTCAGTTGATTGAGAGAATAAAATAATGTGGGTGCACAAAATGGCTGGTAATGTGGATAACAAATAACAGAAATCAGTTTAGGTACAGTTAAACTCCACTTTACAGACACGTCGTTATTACAGACACCCCGTTATTACTTGTCTAATCATATCAATAACAAAATTCTCGATTGTGATTGGTCATCCATGCGCCTATTTCTTACATAATTGACGCGCGGTCACGTGAGTGTCCAATTACAAAAAGTTGTAAAATTGGACACCTACGTTGCGGGCACCTCAATCAGGTGCACTTAATGGGTTCTTTTTCTCGTTGTTTCCTCCTGCTTTCAAACTGATAGAAAATATCCTAAACATTTTGAGTACAAAAAACTCCATAGACTTTTTAATCTCAAATTTTGTTATTGATTTGATTAATTAGTTATTGAACTTCGTGTCGTACAATTCAGGGGTAATCATGCTCGTAATTTCAAATTGTCCTTGCGCTATACGCTCGGCCAATTTGACATTAATCGCCCGATTACTCCCCGAATCGTACTCCACTCAGTCCAATTACTATTACTTATCATAATTTTCTAGTGTCTCAGTGGGGTTACATGTGGTAATGTACTGTATTTTTCCTTCAAAACAAAATCTATGTGAACCTGCTTAATACAGACACCCCGATAATATGGACAGTTGCCGTGGTCCCTTCAGTGTCCAAATCAATGGTGTTCGACTGTATATGAGTCCAACTCTTAATATTAGCAATATGCAAGATGGTGCAACCTTTAACTTACAGTTCATCCTCCCCACAACAGCTATCCTGAGCCAACATTAACTGGCCATAGTAGAGCAGTAGTTGCTGTAGAGTGCTGTTGGGTCTTATAGATCCAAAGTTGATGTGTTTGGTGTGAATTGTTTTCAATGTGCTTTTATATTTAACAGTGATAATTGGAAATCTCATGCTCAGCAGTTGGAAAGATGTTGTGGAAAAAAGTTTTGTGTGCATTATTTTTTTGGTGGTAATTTCTTTCCTGTTATCAGAACGAAACATACTGTATAATCGCACTAAAGCATAAATACACTATGTTTAAAAGTTTATACAATGGATTATATATTGAACTGTACTATTAGAAAGATTTTTAAAAAAGTTTTTTGAACCGAGCTGTTTGTTTTTCAATAAAGTTGCGGTAGATTTTGTCCACCTTTGTCAGGGTGAAGAAAGTTCGCTGGTGCTATTGTTCTGAATTAAACAAATTAAGTATTTATAATGCATAAATGGAAAAAAATAAATAACAATGACAAATTAAACCCTCTCCCGTCTTATTGTACTCTCAAATTTGGATTATATTACCCTCCCACAAAAGAGGTGCCCCTAATGAAAAATGAAAGCTCACAGCGCTTAGTACATGACCGGAAAGCCTACAATAGCTTCGTTCTCATGAGGACAATCGTATACGTAAACATGTACATCACGAATTGTAAAATGCAAATGGAGAAATATCCTACAGTTTAATACTATGTTATTGATTTATCATTTTATTGATTAGTACACCATCTTACTCATTTATTTGTCCTAAAAAATGAGCTTAATCTCACAAACGGTACCAAAGTCGTGGGATTTAAGCTTAGATGTTTTTCGTCGTTGTTGTTGACACAACTTGCTCAAACCATACCTGCGATAATTTGGCTTTTTCTGGGGCAATTCAGCCAGCGTGGTGGTACAGACATCTTTTTCTTTGTAATCTACTGTAGTTTGTCAAGAGTTCCTAGGAAATCATCGCCGAAAAAAGCCATTTCCTAAGGGATATTCCCGGCTTCCGTCTTCTTACATTCGGCAGCCATGTTTATAAATTGCCTCGTTCTCGTGCACCTTTTACAACTCGTTACCATTTCCCTCGCCGCTTTTTTTTGGTGAAGACTTTTTTGATAGACTTGACAGTTTCCATGGTAACCAAATCTTGACAAGCATGTATTCTCAGGGGTAATTTGCCGAACGCCGAACGCCGAACGCCGAACGCAGAACGCCGAACGCCGAATGTCTGTCAGCGGTTTATCTAGCGAAACATGCTAATTCGGAGTTCTAAAAAACATGCGCGCGCGTCGGGATAAAATTCAACTATTTTAAATAACAAAAGAAGAGAATAATCTCGGGATAAAAACGCATGCCCACTGAACCTATTCTCCAAACTCCGAACTCGCTTATTGTTATTTCGAGCAGGTATATAAAGACAGTCTAGTCTTGCACTACCAATAAAACAACAGTTAAAGGGGCTATGTCGCAAGGATGGCGGGTGAGTACTGGGTACTACCAACTTGAAAAACGTCCGGTAGCTTTTTATCAAGTTGGCGGCCATTACTGTCGAATTCGCTGCAATCCGTTCCATCCCGTCGTATTGCGTGGAAGGATAGATCTCGAGTTTACAAATTAGTTAGAGTATTTACTTGGCTAGATTTTTGTTAAATTATTTCTGCGATTTGTTGGTCGTACCTTCGAAAAATTTGATGTCTTCCAGTAGCGGTGGAAGTTGGGGAGGGCGACGATTCCTCACCGGTCGCCCAATGTTATCTCCAAATAAGCGTCTCGCCGTTAGAAGAAGGTGGGAATCAGGTCGAAGTTTACCTCGCGTGGTTCGACACGAGTGCAAGCGCGATAACACTTGCCGCGATCCGGGAAGGAACAATAGAAATTTGACATGCGTGACGTCAGGTGACGTCACATGACAGGGACTCATTGCGCAGACTCACCTTGCGACATAGCCCCTTTAACCTGTAATTCTAGTAACCTCACATATATGATCGAACTGGTAAAAAATGTAAAAAAAAAAACAGTACAAAGGGGAAACCAAACGCACGATTCGTGAACGCTTCACGAACACAGAACACAGACAAGGGACAAATAACCCAACCTCGTTCCCATGGTCTCTCATCTTCCCGCCTCCTGGAGGAGAAGATGAGAGACCCTGGGAACGAGGTTCCAAACAACCCACATCACGCCAACTCCACAGCAGCGGTCCCAACACTTTTCAACTTACCAGGTCACTCTTCCGCGGACATGAGACTCATCCCGCCTGAACTGCAGCCTACCATCAATGCTTCCCGTCGAAAAGCACGCGAGGCCTTTTTAATTCATAGAGGGAACACTTTATCACCAGAAGGCATTAACCGAAGGAACGAACGCTGAACTCATACACTATATATTATTTTTATCTTATCTTTACAAGTGCGCTGTCTACATGTCATGTATTAGCCAATCATTTATAACTATGTATTTTTCAAATATTAGGAACCGTTACAATGTTTTCTCATCGCCGAGAATACAGCGACATATCCGGGACCTTCTTACGGTCCAGAGCGCTAAATTTGAAAAGCTTCCGTCTGACAAAAGAGCCAAATTACAAAGAAAATTGGGAAAAATGGCGAAACAAGGTGTATGTTTTACTCCATAACAAAAAACTAAGTTCTTTGGCGGTTCGGTTCAGCCTGGCTTTTTCAGAAGAGAAGTTAAGGAATCATTTTAAGACCCTTTTTATTTACCTGAGATTTGGACAACTACTATCGAATCGCGTTCTAAAGATTCGTTTTTTTCGCTGATTTCAGTATGGAAAAAACACGGCATTGATATTCAGGATGGTCTTTCTCTTCAAGGAAAGGACTTGCTAACTAAGGTTCACCCTCATGTCACCTTGGAAATGTTAGCCTCGTGTCTAAAAAAAGATTGGCGAAGTTTGGATTTAATACGATGCGTGGAAATAGTATCAAAGCAATATTTCATCTAGAAAATGTTCTCTAAACTAAAAATGACGCTCCAAAATGTCTTCCTACAAACTTCCACGAGACCGGCAAACGGATTCAAATTTGAATAATTATCTCAACACAAACAATGTTCCCTCAGTCGTGAGAGACGGACGCTTGCTTTTTGCTTGTTCAAGTTAGGATTTCAAAGAGAAGCCATCATTTATTTCACGTGTATTATAACCACCCTCATAATATTTTAAATGAAAGTGCCAAAGGGACGATCATATGGATCCGGCAAATAGAAATGCCTATATTATTTTTTAAAACCTCAGTTAATATACTCTAGGTCTGAACTACGTTAACCGATAGAGTAAAAGAGCGCGTCTAGATCTGGACTGCAAAACGCTATGTAAAGAGCACGAGAAACAAACGCAACGCACAAGCGAGTGACCCGTGATTCACGTTCGCTATTTGGCAACGCTTTTAACTGAAAACCATGTTCTGCGAAAAATGTTTTTGCCATCGTACTCTGACCATTGCGAATCTAACGAGTCAAAATGAAAATCTTGCCGCACACGAATTTGTTGACAAAACGCTCTGTAAAGAGCGAGAAGAACAGGACATCACGTTTTTTATAGACATTCGACGCACTTAAAATAACTTTAAAACGATCTAAACACTGTTAAAACGCGATAGTTTGATAAAAAATTTCGGTCTTTGAGCCTCTTCAGTCGTCCGCCATATTAAAGTTCTGTAAAGAGCGCGAGTGAAAAAGGGTAACGAACAAACGAGTGACCCGCGCATCGCGCTCGCTATTTGGCAAAGCTTTTAACTGAAAACCATGTCCTGCGGAAAATGTTTTTGCCATCGTACTCCGACTATTGCGAATCTAACGAGTCAAAATGAAAATCTTGCCCCACACCAATTTGTTGACAAAATGCTTTGAAAAGAGCGCGGCCCGCCTTTAATTACAGCACGATTGTTAACTTTATCGCACCTTGGGACTTACATCACGCATCAAACCGTGTAATTGACAGCAGCTGAATCTGCCAGACTAGAGCCTAGAGTATTCCCAAAGCTTATTCTGTTGAGCGAATACAACCGACTGGGCTGTATATGCAAATAATTATGCTTCATGTCGCGAAAGACAATGGCATTCAGGGCGATGCCTCGCTACTCCATGACTGGCATCACAATGTGTCCTGGGGGGGTGCACGCTACTCCATGACTGGTATCACAAAGTGTCCTGAGAGATGGTACGCTACTCCATGACTGACATCACAAAGTGTCCTGGGGGGTGCACGCTACTCTATGACTGACATCACAAAGTGTCCTGGGGGGGGGGGGGGGTGGTACGCTACTCCATGACTGCTATCACAAAGTGTCCTGGGGGGGGGGGGGGGGGTGGCACGCTACTCTATGACTGGCATCACAAAGTGTCCTGGGCGGGTGCACGCTACTCTATGACTGACATCACAAAGTGTCCTGGGGGTGCACGCCACTCTATGACTGGCATCACAAAGTGTCCTAAGGGGTGGCACGCTACTCCGTGACTGGCATCACAAAGTGTCCTAGGCGGGTGCACGCTACTCCATGACTGTCATCACAAAGTGTCCTAGGGGGTTGCACGGTACTCCGTAACTGGCATCACAAAGTGTCCTGGGAGGTGGCACGCTACTCCATGACTGGCATCACAAAGTGTCCTCGGGGGGTGCACGCTACTCCATGACTGCCATCACAAAGTATCCTGGGGGTTGGCACGCTACTCCATGACTGGAATCACAAAGTGTTCTGCGGGGTGCACGCTACTCCATGACTGGCATCACTAGGTGTCATCGCCGAGAATACAGCGACATATCCGGGAACTTCTTACGGTCCAGAGCGCTAAATTTGAAAAGCTTCCCTCTGACAAAAGAGCCAAATTACAAAGAAAATGGGGGAAAATGACGAAACAAGGTGTATGTTTTACTCCATAACAAAAAACTGAGTACTTTCGCGGTTAGGTTCACTCTGGCTTTTTCAGAAAAGGTGTTAAGGAATCATTTAAGACCCTTTTTATTTGCCTGAGATTTGGACAACTACTATCGAATCGCGTTCTAAAATTCGTTTTTTTTCACTGATTTCAGTATGGAAAAAAATGAAAACCATGTTCTGCGGAAAATGTTTTTGCCATCGTACTCTGACCATTGCGAATCTAACTAGTGAAAATGAAAATCTTGCCGTACACGAATTTGTTGACATAACGCTCTGTAAAGAGCGAGAAGAATAAGACATCACGTCTTTTATAAACATTCGACGCACTTAAAATAACTTTAAAACGATCTAAACAATGTTAAAACGCGGTAGTTTGATAAAAAATTCCGGTCTTCGAGCCTCTTCAGTCGTCCGCCATATTAAAGTTCTGTAAAGAGCGCAAGTAAAAAAGTGTAACGAACAAGCGAGTGACCCGCGCATCGCGCTCGCTATTTGGCAACGCTTTTAACTGAAAACCATGTTCTGCGGAAAATGTTTTTGTCATCGCGCTCTAACCATTGCGAATCTAAAGATTTAAAAAAAAAATAAAATCTTGCCGCACACGAATTTGTTGACAAAATGCTTAGAAAAGAGCGCGGCCCACCTTTAATTACAGCACGATTGTTAACTTTATCACACCTTGGGTTTTACATCACGCATCAAACCGTGGAATTGACAGCAGTTGAACCTGCCAAGAGACTAGAGACTAGAGTATTCCCAGAGCTTTTCTGTACATGCAAATAATTATGCTGCGCATCAAGAAACTGGGCACTGTAAGTACATGTCGCGAAAGACAATGGCATTCCGAGCGATGTTCAGTATAGCCCTGGCCCTGAGGAAGACTAGTTCTATGAGTCAAAATATTGGCCATCTTAATAATAAATCTGCCCGTTGCCGTATAGTGCCAGCCTTGCATTCAGCTTTATATTTTTACTACCCAATTGTTTTAGGACACTTCGCATTACATTCGTCTTTTGTGGAGTCTGCTCTATCTAGTTAATAACATTTGCCATTCTGTCTTCGTTTTAGCGATGAATCGGGAGGTGAAGGTGATCACATCGCATACATCAGCGAGTGTTAATTCACTGAAATATAAAGCTGAATGCAAGGCTGGCAGTACGGCAAAGGGCAGATTTGTTAAATGGCCAATATTTCGACTAATAGAACTAGTATTCCTCAGGGCCAGGGCTATACTGAAAGAAAACATTGTAACGGCTCCTTAAATTTGAAAAATACATGGCTAATACATGACATGTAGACAGCGCACTTGTAAACATAAGATAAAAATAATATAAAGTGTATGATACAAAACTGAGTTCAGCGTTCGTTCCTAATGCCTTCTGGTGATAAAGTGTTCCCTCTATGAATTAAAAAGGCCTCGCGTGCTTTTCGACGGGAAGCATTGATGGTAGGCTGCAGTTCAGGCGGGATGAGTCTCATGTCCGCGGAAGAGATGCCTGGTAAGTTGAAATGTGTAGGGACCGCTGCTGTGGAGTTGGCGTGATGTGGGTTGTTTGTCCCTTGACTGTGTTCTCATTTTTCATTTCATTTCATTTATTTGTTTCATTTCATTTCATTTATTTGTCTGTGTTCTGTGAAGCGTTCACGAATCGTGCGTTTGCTTTCCCCTATATACTTTTTTTTTACATTTTTTTTTTACATTCGATCATGTGAGGTTACTAGAATTACAGGTTAAATGTTGTTTTATTGGTAGTACAAGACTTAACGCCTGCTCGAAATGACAATTCGCTCCGCCATGGTGAAGCACATGTTTCACAAGATTAACCGCTGACAGACATTCAGCGTTCGGCGTTCGGCGTTCGGCGTTCGGCGTTCGGCGTTCGGCGTTCGGCGTTCGGCGTTCGGCGTTCGGCGTTCGGCGTTCGGCGTTCGGCGTTCGGCGTTCGGCGTTCGGCATTCAGCGTTCGTCGTTCGGCAAATTACCCCTGCCGTTAGAAAACTGTTGAAAGTATAAAGAAACACCTCTGATAGTATAAGTGATCAGTATAAGGCAGAATGACAGAAATGCCTCATTTTCCCTTGAATTTTTTTTATTATTTTGTGCATGCTGACGAGGCAAAGAGAGGTTGAATTACATGAATATAAGGAATAAAAAAATACTGCCATTTTGGACTATGGTGTGATCAAATGGCATGTGGCAAATATTATTGCAGAATGACACAATTGAAGGGCTCCCGGCAATAACGTCCTAAGTATGTTTTTGGAAAAATTTTCCCTGAAATCTTGGATTTTTAGCCTCGAAAGGGACTCACTTGCCAAAATTATAACTGGATCATGTAAATACAGGTGTATGACTGAAAGGATTTAAACCAGGTCAACAAATCTTCTATCTTCAAACAGAATAATTTTTTTTAAAAGATACATAGGGTGTCCTAGAGGTCATAGGGTGTCATAAGGGCCCAAAACATTTTCTCAAAGATGTGGATTTTCTTCCCCATTTTGGATCTGTTTTAAGTACCTTAACAATAATAAATCATTAAGTTGACAAAACTGTGCTTTTACTAAAACATACAATTTTGGTGAAAGTTACCAAAAACACACTTAGGACGTTATTGTCGGGAGCCTTCAATTATGCGGAAATACGCAAAATGGCTTTTAAATAAATAATCTGAAAAGCACTCTCTTGACTGAATTCTGAGGTATAAGAATGTGGCTTAAAAAGGCAGTGTCAAGGAGATTTTGACCTTCATGTATAAATAACAAAATAAATACGAACACCAAGAGAAAGAAATCAACCAATTCCTGAAAGAGGAACAAATCATGGCTTATTTTATGTATTTCTAACAAAAATGTTAGAAAACCAGAGACCCAGTCCCTCTATGACTAGAGACACTTATTGACAGTTTTGGTACAGTGTATGTGCGTACACTAGGGTGATAATTTATCAAAAGCATTGACACTACCACTATTTTTCGGTTTTGAAAAGATTTTTTGTTTTTGAAACGACACTGAATCCCCAAAACACTTCCCCTACAAAATAAATAATCTAAAAAGTGCACCCTTACTGAATTTAGAAGGATACGAATGTGGCTTTAGTACCATTTGGCATGCAGTGTTACAATATCCACAGTTTCCTAGCACCTCCTCCTCTGTAACTCTTTTATGCAATAGAGGAAGAGGAGGAATGGGGACGAGTAAAGGGCTTGAGCATGAATGGGTAGGGGGTATGCGAGGAGAGATAAAAATATTGTCTCCACCCCCTCCCCCCTTGTTCTTTTGCCTCAGATCCCTGGAGTTGCCTGCATAGTTTGCAATAGACCTCTTTAGCTTATATGTTTTGTTTCCCCAATGTAGGTCATGTGATGTTTTCAAGGGAATTTGTCCTTTGTCTTTTCAGAAGTTATGCATACACATGCACATGAAGAAAACAAAATTTAAAAGAAACAGTTCTCTAGAGTAACATTACATGATCTACATTGGGAAAAGAGGTCTATTCCAGCAGGTACCAGTGGTCAACATCTTATGGCAGTGCTAATTCCTAGCCCACTTACATGAGTAGGCAGTTTTTGAATAGTTTATCCATAGTTTTTACATGTAAAACATTTCAAAGTTTGTTTTTCCATAAAGTTTCTTTGTTCATATAATTGATTTATGCTGTTTTCACATTAGGGCAAAATATGTTTAGTCTCATCACAAATGAAACATGTTCCTCTATGAAATGGGTTCACATCGGGCGGCGCCTTGTGCCAATCATGATTAAAACATATTTATTCTGAGCACAATTAAAACTACCTAATGAGGTAGTTTTAAATTCAACAATGCATTGTCCTTCATTCCCCAAGAGCTTGATAAGTGAAATTAAACCACAAAGTCACGCAACAGAAAGTTCAAGCTCTCTCTCTATTTTTTCTGTGCATGTGTAATAGAAAGACTTCATGCAAGTTTATGCCTGTTTTGTGAAACAGCATAGATTATAAGAACTAGGCTTAAAACATGTTTTGAAACTAACAACTAATGTAAACAATGAAATTGCAAACAAGCTTATGGGAAACATGTGTTTCATTGAAGTGTATTTACTCTAAACATGTTTTGGACCTGCTGTGAACACAGCATGAATATATGAATCTGAAATGATGAAAAAACTAGGTCACCTAAGTCAGCTTTCAAGAAACAGAACAGAACATGTTTTATCAAATTTATTGCATTTAGCCTGCGAACCAGCTCTCTAGTGACACAATATTTAACAAAATGTATTGTTTAATGTCGTGACTACATGTAGTAAACATTTTGTAAGATTAACTATAGCGCTTTTCAATTGAGTGTCGAAAGTAATTTTGCATTTGCTTTGGTTTTGCATTGCTATGCTTTGTGATTGGCTAAAACATCTGGCACCACTTTATTAACCAATCAGAAGTAAAACCAAAACCAATCATGACTTACTCGTACAAGTTTTCCCACGATTGGCGCCGGCTACATCTTTTTGCTTCGAGTTCTGATTGGTTCATCAGATTGTCTGCGAGTTCTGTGATTGGTCAGGAGAAATTACTTTGGTTTTGGTTTTACGACACTCAATTAAAAACCGCGCTACTACAGTGCCTTTACAATATTACAAGTAAGCTATGTTAGTAACTAGTAACACAGTCCACAAGATCAAAACAGAGGAGCTTGATCACAGGCAAATTGCTGAGCAATGCCCTAAAATACCTCTTAACCCTTTCACTCCCAAGAGTGCCAAACATCAAAATTCAAGAAAAATCCCAAAATTCATTTTGTAAAATATTGAACAACAAATGGTACCATGCAAAAGTAGTGCTGAAGAGGTTTCATTTGAATGGTCACACCATAGGATTTCATCAACAGACTCAAAAGTTAGAACAAATGGTACCATGCAAAAGTAGTGCTGAAGAGGTTTCATTTGAATGGTCACACCATAGGATTTCATCAACAGACTCAAAAGTTAGAACAAATGGTACCATGCAAAAGTACTGCTGAAGAGGTTTCATTTGAATGGTCACACCATAGGATTTCGTCCACAGGCTCAAAAGTTAGAACTACACTACCGTACATGTCTCCATAATTGACTCTGGGAGTGAAAGGGTTAATATTAAATAAATTTACAGTCGAACACCCTATAAGTGACCACCCAAAATCCAAAGCCAAGGTCAAGCCCAAATCATACCGTCCAAAGGTGAAAAGCGATAGAATTCAAATCACCAGCATTGAAAGTTGTTTGCGTTTATTTCCGAGAGGTGGTCACTTATGAGAGGTCTATGAAGGTGCTATTGAGCCTTTGGGAAATGACACATTTTAAATTCATTATAATATTTTTGTATTTATTATATTATTGCTGTTTCTATTATTATTGAATGGCTTTCCATTGATATTTTGAATTACTGGCAACATGTTATTAAAATGTTAATTCTCCTAAGCAATTACTTTTTTTATTCTGATACTGCAGTATCATCTCTTCTGCATTGGTTATGATTATTCATACTCCAAAAGGTTACTGTGAAGGCTAGAATTTAAAGTTATTTTACAACTGTATGCCTAAGTACTGCTACCAAACCCATATTTTCAACCCTCAAAAGGTGAGCCTCTCTATTGATTTCTACAGACTTTGATTTCCAAACTTTTTTTGGGCCAATTTGACGTGGCGATTCTAATTCAGTGCCTGCAAAATGTTACCAGTATTTGAAATTTATGAGCAGGGAAATAGATCACTCCAATCCTTAAGTTCGTTTTTCGAACAGACAGCAATCATCTCAACTTCAATTTCTTCAGAAATACTTATAGGAAGGCTCAAATCTATAGATCTCCTTTTTCCTGGGATCATGCAACACTTCAACCAACTAAGTGTTGCGTGACGGCCCAAATGATAGTTGCAAAGGAGACTACCTGCTATAGAGATTTTAGTTCCTCTTGGTCATGACAAAGATGTAATAAATATTCAGGACAGATAACTATCTAATAAGGGATTGATGTTGTCTTGATGTCATACCAAATTCTCACAACTACTGTTTTAAAAAATGTATGGCAATCACTATGGAGAATTAATGTTTTGAAGGGGAGGATTAAACAGCTGCATTCACTGCTACCTTTCCTTTCTGCTGCGCACCAACCATCCATCCCTTCACCACAGGTACCAACAGGCCACCCAGCAAAATTTGCACAGGGTGGTAAATCAGCAGAGGGATAGAGATTAATGAAAGATACTTGTATCCTGCGAAAACAATCTTGAGCATGGGGATGCCTAATGTCAGAGACTTGTGCGTCGAAGCGAACATGATAGCTACTGTGTCTGCAGGTGTGAAGGTTGAATCTCTCATGGTTGCTAAGGAAAATGTGAGAGCCAAAAGACAACATTGTAATAGTACAATAAAGACCACAACAGACAATAAATCAGACGTATCTATATCTCCGCTCTTGTGAGAAAACGTGTCACAGAATGTTGTGTAGATTATTAACAGTAAAACGCAGCTACTGATGGTGCCAAACGGAGGTTTGGACTGTTCCATCCATTCTTTTATATATCTTCTTAAAAACTGGCCGACCAGGAGTGGAAAAACAACAGTCATTGACAACTGAGCCACGATTGAAAGAAATGGAACTCCAGATGAAGAACCAAGGAAAACAAGCAATAGAAAAGGGGTGACGAATATTCCCAGGAAACTACCGAACGCGGAGTTGAAGATCGCCGCCGCTTCGTTTCCACCGACAGCTTTCGTAAGGATGACCGCTGAAGAAACAGGTGGAGGCATACAACCAACGACAAGAAGACCTTTTAACAGCCATTCGTTCAAGCTTGTAAACTGTAAAAGTCTCACTAATAGCGACACCAAACCAGGTACGAAAGCCAGCGTGAAGCTCTGAACAAAAATGTGCAATCGCACATTGCTTAGGGCACTTTTTAGCTCCTCGGTCTTCAATGATAAACCACTGTTTAGAAAGATGGTGGACACAGCTATATATTTTACGGTGATTTCTGGCTTCAGAATTCCTCCTTTAGCGCCAATGAACGGCGCAAGTCTAGCTAGACTGATTACCACAACGATTCCGATCAAAAACCAGTTTTTCTGAAGCCTTGCAAGCATGTTTAGTGCTAGATTAAAATGTTCAAAACATTTCCTCACCGGCATCCGCCATTTTGATTTTGGGAGTGCCACGTGCACGTAAAGGACACGTCATACCCTCTCCAGGGTGGGATCATCATAGGGTTTGTCGTGGTAAGAAGTTACTATAGCAACAGCAGTGCTCATTGTAAATTTTACAGACCCCTCCCCGTCCCGGTATGAATGTTTGGTTCCAATTTATTTTTATTCCCTGAGAACCTAAACAAAACAGATTAAAAACCATTTTAACAATTTTATGTTTTGTGTTGCCTAAATAAATATAAATATTGACAGGTTATTTATAATAATATTGTGCTTTAGGAAACCTTTGATTACATGAATGTTTTTCCACTGATTTACTGAAAAACTTGAAGAATTTTGGTGGGAATGAAAATGACAAGAACAAAATTTAATGATTTGCCTAAAATGAAAAATAACATAATATTTTCTTTAAATTTAGTCCCCCCCCAAAAAAAACAATCACAATTTCAAAGCAGAAATTGTGTCTAGTATTTGCTTTTGTGTCAGCAGGCCATACAGCACAATATTTTGACCTGGTTCCTACCTTGGTCCTGCAGATCTGTTGTCTAAATAGCACAGGTAAAATAAACCATATGAACAGATAGAAGACTGCTGTGATGTTTTTTATTTTTATTTTCAGCATGTTGCACCTCACTTTTGCAGCTTTTAACTGCTCATGCCCAAAGCCTGGGGATTTTCATATAAAAATGATGGCGGTGCTCGTCAGGAATTTTCTAAAACACCCTAAATGGTACCAGAATCTCATTGGGCGTGGCTCAAATGGATTTTTACCCCAAGAGTAACCAATTCCTAAAACATGTCATTTTTTTGGCTCAATACCCTAAGAGGTACTGCGATAATTCTATTGATGGCATTTCAGATTTTAGGGCCTTAAGTGGTACCAATCTATAGATTTTTACCCCTAAGAAGGCACAACATTCATTCCCCCTGGTGCTCAGTTTTGTCACCCACAAGCAGATATTCACTAAAAAAATAATAACCTCTAGCAATTGGGTTACCTGGTTACAGATGGGGTGTTTATGTTGTGGGTCAAAATTTGCCTTGGTTCAAAATTTTCTTTCTTGTTTTTAGGTATGAAAATGCATGATAATGTATGATAATGAGTTTAAAACAAAGGAAAATAAAAATTGAACCAAGGCAAATTTTGACCCACAACATATTTACATTATTATACCTGCCAACTTTTTCCGAGTGATAGGTGTGAGAATTTTTTGGTGGGAATGCCAGGATTTCCGAAGGCGACCCGACCAAATCCGAAGAGAACCCGATCTATTCCGAAGTTGTCTGAAGAATTATTTGTTCCAAAGAATTCAGATGTTTCCATGGACCTTAGACTTCTGTTTAATAACATCCAGCTGTAATATTTGTAATGTTCAGAATGATAAAAACCTACAAAAAAGTGCCATATTTTTATGGATGTAACTATATTTTTAATTGGATCATGCGATCAGTAAAGGCTGATAACTCAATTCTGTAAGTCAGGCATGAGTAGGCATGAGATCAGAGTTTTGGACTCGCATGCATGAGACTCGCGCCTAAGGCAAGAGACTTGGCAGGTATACATTATACTGGTATGAGTTTCGTGTCTGTATATGACTAATTCATTTCAGCGTGAAAGTGATACTGTGCTGATGAAAGCAACAAATATGGTGTCTGCTTTCACGCATGCCTTACCTGTTCCAGTCTTCCAGGAGAGTGATTTCATACCAAATACAAACAAGTGGTTGTACTGGGTTTTAATGATACCAGTGCATTTTTTATACAGCATCGAAAATCTAGACCTGGTAATAGCTACCAGGATGAACTTGTACCGGTATCATATACACACCGGTCTCCCCCAGGGAGGGGGGGGGGGGGGGGGGGGGAGGTGGTAGGGGTACTCCCTATATTTTTGGGTTGGGGTGTGCCCCTGGGATTCTGAAACCCTTACCCTATACCAGACCACGTTCAGCTGATTTTGCAACCCCATACTAGACTAGATGCCGAAAATCTCTACCCTATCCCAGACTTGCTACTTTTAGAACTGTATCACTATTAGTGTTTATAATGGAAAAACCATCTGTCAACAATGTTGCCTGGATGATTTTATTTCCGTTTAGGGAAGGCTCTTTCTCTTCCGAGTTTCAATTCCCGTTCTGGACTTAATTCTTCATACCACTGATCAGTTTCCAGGCAAATGATACCCTATTCTAGACCAAAACTCTCTGATTTCTATACTCTATCCCAGACTAAACTGCTTGAAAACCACACCCTTCACAGCAGCACATAACTATATTGCTTATATATGAGAGTACCCCATTCCCCCCCGGGTCTCTGTTACAAGTAAGATATGGAACATACTGGTTACACAATTTTGTGTCCTGATTTGCTCAAACTGTAGACAGGCCAGTTTCCCTACTCTCAATATGTACGCAATCATAAAGATTATTAATTAGTTTTAAAATTATTTAAATATAATTAAAAATCAATACAATTTTAATCAATTATTGTCGTTTATGTTTTACTGCACATGCACTGCAACACATTAGCCTGCATGGCCAGGCTTTTCCGAAAGCAAGCAGCAAACAGAAACCGGGGTGATAGCAAACAAAGCTGCAAAAGGAGTTGGGTGAGAGAAAATATAACTTTTCTCCCCTCACTTCCTCCAACCTTGCCCCATGCCACACTCCTCTCCTCTCCACTTCTCTGGCCACACAGGCTAGAAACACATCTACACTTATTACATTCTTCTAGTTTTAATACCAGTTAATAGTATCTGTATTTTATAAATAAGCTGAAAGGTATTATCCTAAAGCAAGCCATTTGGGTATACTGAGCTTATGTTTAGCTTATTGTTCTGAGTTTACACGTTTAAATATGATTAGTTTCCTTTTATAGCATTCTCATGCTGCAACAGCCATTTCTTGGTAGCAACTCCATTAAACGAACTATAATTTCCAAGATCTCCTCCACTTTTCACAACCCTGTGGCAAGGTACGATAATTGAAATCGGGTTCGACTTCATCGCCATCCCCACTGCTCTTGCTCCCTTCGGATTTCCCGCCATATTGGCCAGCTCCCCATAGGTCACGGTCTCGCCAGCTTTTACTCGATCTTTAAGAATCTCCCACACTTTACGACAAAACGGTTTGTTTTCATGATCTCGTGTATTAAGAGCTGGTAATTTTGTTTTCTCAAGGGAAGGAGAATCCGAAAAGTAGGCATCCAACCAAGTGATGCAGTTCTCGATATGTTGAGCGCTCGGGTTCTCGCTTTCGCTTTCTTGTTGCTTCGTAGCAACTGCAGCTGTGCCTATAAGCTTGATGCTTGTAACACCGTCATCATCAGCTGTGATTTCGTAAATTCCGACTGGAGAGTTGAAATATCCAACTTGCTTCATTTTGTGCAGCGTTCGCACGTGAGTAAGACCCCAACAACGTTAAACGCCGTCAAACGCAAACAGAGCTACACCTATACAATTATTGCAATTATTGCACCATCATTACCATCAATTGCACCATCATCGCGCGCAAGACCGAAGGGTGGGTGCGTGACCCAACGTCACGCAAACTAACGCATGCACCGCGCCTTTTTGTTAGTCGGGCTGCTTGGACTGCTTGGTTTCTGTCGTAATGGTGTCTCGCAAAGTCTTTTTTTTTTTTACCTAGTCAGATCTTAACCACGGTCAAACGAGAGAAATTTGCAAAAGTTAAGCAAAGTACTTAAAAGTTAGGGTTGTCATTTTCACTGTTTAAAGTAATAAATTTACCAAACGTTTTGAAAGTTTACTAAAAAAGTTCTAAGCGTTTTAAAACTGTGAACTGCAGAATTGTCGGCGCCGATTGCCAACATAAGTTTGATCAGGCGCAAAGAGTTTTGGTCAGTTTTCAACGGGAAAAAGCTCATCATTTTGAAAAAAAAAATAAAAAGATAGTAACGTCAACTATTTTTTTTTATTCATCCTTGCCCATATTTCCAGTTAATATTAACTAAAATGCCACTAAATAAAGCAAAAAACGCCTTGGACGTTTGACCGCGGTGGAAGTCAGATCAGCCCTGCAGTTTATTGTATGCTTGACATTCCCTTCCCCAGAGCTACACGAATTTTTTAAAATTGTGTCTCGTGCTTTCCGCTAACCAAATAGAGCGTTTTCACATGACGTCATAAAAATTCAAAAATCTAAAGTATACATCCTACAAAGCTGTTTCTAACATGGTATATGAATACCAGTGTTATAATCTTTCACAAAAAGTTTCAGGTTTTAACGATGTTTTGCTTCCGATTTATAAAGGTTTTAAATGTGTCACGCAATCCGTCACGCTATTTCAAATAAGCCGTGAAAATCAACAAAATTGAACCAGTTGAAAGTTATTTTTGAATTATAGATGCTTTTGAGCCGATTTAATGGCACTTATAGTAAATACAATATTTTGTGATGAAATTTTTGGTGTAATTAAGGCTTTTGAATTTTTGGCCGCCATGTTGGTGTACCAAAGTTGTACACCAGGATGGCCGCTCAATACATTTCTTACTAAAAATGTCTAACACTCGTTCGCCTATAACTCTTGAACTAAATGCTCTTGCGCTTCAAAATTTGGCCCAGATGTGTAGTTTTACACTCTCTACAATGCCATAAACATTTTGGAATCGAAAACGGCTTTTGAATTTTGATATGACGTCAGTGAAAACGCTCTATAACCTGTGAACAGGCTTCTTTTTGGGGAATTGGGTTGACAATTGGGTTAGGTTAAATTCAGCGAGCGAAGCGAAGAGGGAAGGGGCGGCGAAGCCTGTGGACTTGCCTTTGATGCCGCCGTTCCATGATACCAGAGTCTGGTATCATGATGTCAATCACCGCATACATCAAGTGATCTGACCAATCAGCTTATGATACCAGACTCTGGTATCATGGAACGCCAGCATCAAAAGCGAGTCATCACACAAGCTTCGCCGCCCCTTCCCTCTTCCCCAGTCCGCGCTCGGCTCGCTTCGCCCGCCGATTTTAACCTAACCCAATAGCCCAATTTCGATATATTAAAATTCAACTTGAAACAAAAGACAACACTGCGAGGCTTAGGAGAATGATAGTAAGGATTTATATGGTTTATTCCCCTAAGCTTCGTAGTGATGTCTTTTGTTTCAAGTTGAATTTTAATATATCGAAATTGGGCTATTCCCCAAAAAGAAGTCTGTTCACAGGCTACTGACCAAACGAAACCAAGGTTCTGGGGACGAGAATGGCAAGCCGTGCGACTTATAAATTCGGTCGTAGAAAAGTACGCTTTTCAAGTAGTTTGAAGCCTGCGGCCAGGGGCAGATTAAGGACCTCTGGAGCCCTGAGGCAAATTTTATAACGTGGGGCCCCACATACCTAAAGGGGTTGAATTAACAGCACCCGGCATTAGGCCGGCAACCCCATTTCGCGGCCATACAGGTTTGACTGTAGTTGTATAAAACGTTACAATATAAACAGTAAGGCTAGACAATCAGACACTAAAGCGGTTTTCATATGCACGAGCGTCGTAAAACCAAAACCAAAGTAATTACTCTGACCAATCACGACAGTCGTAAACAATCCAATGAACCAATCAGAACTCGAAGCAAATACATTTGGCCGGCGCCAAGCGCGGGAAAACGCGTGCAGGCAAGTCACGATTGGTTTTGCTTTTACTTTTGATTGGTCGAGACAGTACCTTTGTTATCTTTTGTTTGTTTTATTTGTTTTAATTTTACTATTTTTATTACTATAAATCCACTCGGATAAGTCTAAATTGATTACTCATTTTACAATTCTTTCTTTCGGCTCCAAGCAAAGTTCAAAAAAATTTTGACATCAAAGAAAAGGGTTCTTACATCAATAACACAAGGTATGGATCCAAGACAAATTGCTTGCTGTTTCCTTTTGCTGTTCAACAAGTAAATGGAACAATTGCAGAATTTTTTCATTGGCTTATAAAACTATTCTTTGACTAAAACTAAACAATGACAATATGGTTGTAACTTCTCCGGGCTCTGAGCTAGCTTCTTTCGTTTGAATTGCCTGTTGAAAAAAGAAAAGATTTAACTTTATGTTAGAACCATCGTTATAAGAAACAAAAAACTAATAAAAGGTGTGTGCACTATAAAACAAATAAATAGTTGGCTTTCCTTGAATTGGTCGGTTGCCGCTAGGTTATTTAAATCCTATGTAAACGGAAGATACAAGCATTTTCTGCAACCCGGGAATAGTCCTGATTTGAAACAAACCAATGTATGTATTTTAATTACAATCCAAAATTCTTTCCTCCTATGTTGCTTTATCTGGAGAAGAACTGCTGAACACTTGGTTATCAATGCAATAACTGCTGGATTAATCTTGTCCAACCTTTTCTAAACCGTCTCTGAAGCTCAAAATATCACTTTGGTCTTTTTACTCATCTACTTGTTCTTGTCGTAATTCTTTAAAAATTTCCGATCATTATTTACGTCAATTATATATGGGATCTCCCCCTTCAAGACTCAAGGAGGCAACTCCTTTACAGTATTAAACCTCCCTAAACTTGTACCATATTAAACTTGTATATTTATTGACGTCTGTCCTCAGGAACTGCTTCATGAAATCGCACTGACAACAGTATTGACCATTTCTAACTTTTATTAATAAATGTTTTACAATTTTAGAGAGTAGGTAGATTACAATTTATCATGGTTTTCTGGTGATTTTCACATAGTTTCTCTGTATCCAGATTGAATTGGAATTTGAAAGTGTTTGTTTTTGAGGTTATGGATGCTTTAATTTCCTTGTAAGATGTACCAATAATATTATTGCTGTTCATCTGGTCATTAAACTTAATATTTTTAAAAAGTTTTAACAGTGCATTTCGGTTGTTTATAGAGTAACATCCAAACAAGTGCGTAATTATTGTAGTTACAAGGTTAAAAATTTAAACGTGGTGCAGGTATAAAAGATTAAAGCTGTCTAAAGACCACAGTTTTGTTCTACTTCAAAATAGTAGTCGCAAATCGAACATTCCATGTGCGCGCGTGCAACATTTCGAACGCGAACAGTCGTTTATTACGACACTGGTTTCCTAGGAAATCTCACTGTTTGCTTCAGTTATCATTGCCTTCAGCAGCGAGTTTTCGAAGCGAAATATTTTGAGTTTTTTACCCTTCATATGAAGATATAATTTCTCAAAAAGTATCGGAGATTGAAAACTTATCAGAAAAGTTTACTTCAAGAGAAGAGTCGAAAATTTTTTCTCGAAAACAGCGTTCAAATTTAGTTTGCTCAAGTTGAGCGCTTCGCGCCGGCGCGCGAAATGTCGTCGCAAAAAATCACAAGCGATAGCGGTGTTTGGATTCACCCGCTTAAGCCAAAATCTAAGATCCCCACCAGGGTAGCACGCTCCAGCAGTGACAGTGAGCAGAAGTCAGATGAACAGTCTGGACGCAAGAAACGCCTAAGCCGGGGAACACGGATACCAATCGCAGTCTATCGCCAAACGAGTGAAAGCCACAGTGGCACTTCAGATGAAGATCACAGGACACCCAATCCAAAAGCAACGGATTCAGGTATGGAATGTGTTCATAGATTTATACCAATTTCAAACAATTGAATTTAAGACAATTAAAACTAAATTTTTAATTATTTACTATATTTCACTGGTCAGTGGCCCGCCGCAGGAGACAACTTCAAATGCCACACGCCGTTTTTTACTTTGCGCCCCACTGAACAGATCAGAACTGTAAATGGCGTAGAGATATATTAAATATTTTAACTAATTAGTAGACTTACTTTAAGTCGCTCGCTTTTTCTCTGCAATGATGGGGTTGTTTTGGTACGCTAAGAGTGGCCCCGGACGAAAAGATTGGATTACACACCAGTGGAAAGCACGCACGCATGTGAGTGCGTGAGAGATGGAGGAAAGCAAAGCGTGGATAGCTCGGAAACGTGTGACTTGTATTACCTGCAGCAATTTAACTTTAGCTAACCTTTTCTCGAGCGGAAAGTAGCCTGACTTTAGTAGCACTGAATCGGTTTTTTTACCACAATTTCCGGTAATCTCGCAATGTGATTGGTCGATGCGGGTGATAAATTAGAGTGCAGACAACGGTGCTGACGCTAACATCACGCAATGCCTAAATAAACCAATCAGATTGCGAGAAAGATGTAGACAACGCTTGCAACATTTTGACCATGTGATGACGTAAATCGTGGTAAATAAGAGTCAACACCATGGAAAACCGGTGGAAATTTGCTAAATTTTCTTGCGGTGGTGTGTATATCGTCGCGCGCATATTGTTTGTGGAAAGAGCGCGTGCTGCATAGTGTATTATGAATCATGGTTTTGAAAAATACTTTCCGTGAAAAATGTTTTTAAGGGATAAATTTTGTGTGTTACCTCCTAGTGGTTTGTAAAATTCTTTCTCCTATCCTGGACGAATTTCAAATGTTTCCGTTACAAATCTGCGATTGAAGATGTTCAAATATTCCGCCGCAAAACAAAAATTATCTTCGCGTACGAATAAAACACGCAATATGCGCAAACTGATATGAGCGCGCGCTGATTAGCAAATTTCCACCGGTTTTCCGTGGTGTGGACTCTTATTTACCACGATTTACGTCATCACATGGTCAAAATGTTGTGAGTCAGCAACAAATTTTGACCATGTGATGACGTAAATCGTGGTAAATAGAGTTCACACCACGGAAAACCGGTGGAAATCTGTTTTTTACCACAATATTTAGAAAATAATACAAGGAAAAATCGAAGTTTCGTTACAAAACGTGATGCATTGCGTGATGTTAGCGTCAGCACCGTTGTCTGCACTCTCATTTACCACCCGCAACGACCAATCAGATTGCGAGAGTGGTTGACAGTGGTAAAATAATTGGACTCAGGAGCCATATTCCGCTCGTTCCGCAGAACCAACTGCCATCTTGCTTTTAGAGCCACCGCTTGTTCATAATTCGTAAATTATTTGCGTTTAGGCATCAACCTTAAACAAGTACACAAGGACGTTCCTGTCCAAAACGCGGTAAAAAATGCGACCATAACTTCACTGCCCTCCAAGAAAAAGGCTCAGGAAAAGAGCAGTAAAAGTGTGAGCCCGCGTGACACCAAGGCCAGCGCTCTACGAAAGCAGGCTCAACTTCAAAAGACAGCGGATTCATTGGAGAAGCCAAAACAAGTAAGACCAGTTTGATTTAAGTAGCTGATGTTTTTATTTTTCGAGTTGGGTTTATTTTTGTTATGTTATTACATCGTAGAAAATTAACAAAAAGCAAACCGCGAAAATGAAAGCGTTCTATTGTTTCATTGTTTGGACTGATTCCTGTAGTTTTCTCTCTTTTCGTAAGCAACTGTAATAACCAATAGGCCTTATTCACGATAGCCGCCATGTTGGTTTTTATATTATTATGCATATTAACCACGTGATTTCTGAGGGGGCAAACCGACTCAAACTCGAGAGATTTCAAACCAGTCGTTTATTATACTGATATATTTTCCGAGCTAATACATTTTTACAGTGTTACAGTAGTTAATATACTTCAATTTAAGTTATTTTCGTCGCTTTAGTAACAAGTAAACAGTCTGCGTAGTTAACAAAACTGATGCAAGTAAGAAAAAGATCAACCATTCCAAACTTCTAATAAATATAACAACTATCTAGCTTTCAAATATGATTTTTACAAGGATACTTCACAGTTAGAAAGAACCGATCTTCCGAAAATTGTTCTTTTATCCATTGTTTGCCCCGTGGCAGAGCACATGGATAATTTGCATTATAATGTTGCCACCAACATGGCGGCTATCGTGAATAAGGCCTATTCAACGTCAGCTTGTTTCCAGGGCTCTTTGCTTTCTTCTCAAATTTTAAAAAAGGTAAAGCCCTGGTAACGAGGTTGTATCCAATTTTTCACAATGGTCACGAATTCTAAACCCCACAAACACAATTCAATATTAAGACAGCAAAGGATGAAATGCTATGTTTCTTGAGAATTAGAATTGCGTTGCAAATGTCATCGCCTCAAGATTCTATTCAGCGCAGTGAAAGGCAACTTAGTACTCCAGATACCTTGTTATCTAAATACCCAGCGTACTATATCAACCGTTGTTTTGTAAATCTTAATTTATCAGGAAATGTCTATGGCTTGTTCCCTAGAACGATAAGAGACTGGAACGCTCTACCAAATGATAACCTTAGCAGAATTTAAGCAAGCCTTTGATATGCACTTTTTCTGAACCTTATTATTTTCCTGAACTTATTTAAGAAGTTGCACCATGCACTGTAATTCACATTGTCTTTAACCTACACTTGCAGTTAGCACTGTTTATTTATCGATTTTAATCTTGGTGCGGTGTTGAAACCTTTACCAAGTATAGATGGAGATGTAGAAGACAACAAAGGATAAAATGCTATGTTACTTTGTTTTCCTGCAGGGAAAAGGTAAACAATCTCTTGCCGTCCATTGTGGCGCTGTTGTTGAGGTTTCCAGTGATGACGCTAAGGGTGGATTTCCACTGTCGCGTAATTTTTACGTGCGTAAATAAAAATAAGAGACGATGTATGAACAGCTCGCGTAAACTTTTACGCAAGCTGTTCATACATCGTCTCTTATTATATTTACGCACGTAAAAATTACGCGACAGTGGAAACCCACCCTAAAGAAAAACAAGTACAGAGCGCATATGCGCCATTGAAGCTAAGAGAGGTCGTTAAGTAAGTAAAAAGTCACAGATTCTTCTTAGTTGCTGCTTCGTGTCGGTGAAAGGAATTCATCGGCGTTACAAGTAATGACAGGTGAAAAACAAAAACTTTCCTTTCTGCCTGATAATGAATCACCCACACATACCCGTCTTGTATTTTATTTATTTATTCTCTATTTTCGAATTGAACATAATACGCTTTGTTTGCCCCCCAAATTTTGCATAAACTATTGTTTGTAAATGCTCTTGGGAGGACTGCATGTTCCCAAGAGCATTTCAAAACAATAGTTTATGCAAAATTTGGGGGGCAAACAAAGTGTATTACTTAACTATGCATTTTCATTCCTTTTTCAGTGATCAAAATATTGATTCAGACTCGTCTTTTGAGACAACACCTTCTCTTGATCTGAGCTCGAGCCCGCGCAATGCAGAGTACAGCGGACGTAGTTCCACCGATGAAGAGGAGTGTCAAGACATCACTGATACAGATGAGGATGGTGAACAATCACGTGACTGGGATGCTGTTGATGAAGCAGAAAAGGCACAGGGATCTGGTGACAAGGACAGGTAAGCCGAATTTGATGGTGATATCAATTCAAGTTATTCTTCTGTGCTGTGTGTGCCAAAAGAACCATTTAAAAAAATATATATATTATTTCTAGTTTGAAAAGTTTAACGAGCAAAGTATGCAGATAAATCATACCAATTATTTTTCCTTATTCTTATAACCGACGTTCATAATTAAAGTATAACCTCAAGTTCTCTTTTTTTAAAATATTCAACAGCTGTTGTGAGCTCAGTCACTCACGAGTGTTACTACCACAACGTATGGAAGCTAGAAAATAAAACTCTTTATGAAATATTTCCACAAACTTCTGGTAGACGGTTGTAAGCCAATCAGAGCAAGGGTGTTATCTCGTTTAGTATATTTTCTAATATGATATGTAATATGAGAATAATGATGAGCCTATCTGAACGTTAAAGTCGTTTCAACTGATAATTTAAAATTTTCAAAAGGCGCAACAGAGAATTAAAAACTATCCAAAATGGAGGCCGTTAAACATGGTGGCATGCTACTGCCATGGCGAATTCAAACAACATTAGTTCGACTGTAGAACGGTCGTGCTACATCTAAAATAATACAAAAGTAGAACAGGGGAGGCGCTAATTCGAAGATTTACGGTAAACCACCTTCAGCAAACTGAATTGAGTTGGACTACGCATGTACAGCTCAAAAATGACGCGGGTACTCGTCGGAAATTTTGGTAAAACACCCTAAAAGATACCAGATTCTCGCTTGATGGGCGCGGCTCAAATGGATTTTAACCCCTGAGGGGTACCAGAGTTTTGTTTGATGGGCGTGGCTTAACCCTTTTGCTCCCAGAGTCAATTACGGAGACATTTAGTGTTGTTCTAACTTTTGAGTCTGTGGATGAAATCCTATGGTGTGACCATTCAAATGAAACCTCTTCAGCAGTACTTGTGCATGGTTCCATTTGTTGTTCAATATTTTACAAACTAAAATTTGGATTTTTCTTAAATTTTGATCTTTGGCACTCTTGGTAGTTAAATGGTTAAATAAATTTTACCCCTTAGAGGTACCAATTCTAAAACAACTCATGAACTGAAACTTTGACAATTTCAAATAGCGATAGAGACGATTCCTTTTTTCCCAGACTGATTGTACACTCTTTCATTGATGAGTCATAAAGGAGGCAACAATAAAAACCTGTTGACTAACTTATAGTATTTGTCATATTTTTCCCGCTCAATACCCTAAAAGGTATCGCGATAATTCTACTGGTGGACATTTTAAATTTTAGCAACCATAAGCGGTACCAATCTGCAAATTTTAAGCCCTAAAAGGTACGACGAGCACCCCCGTTATTTTTATATTGGAGTTCCCCGATTGGGGCATTTATAGCATGTCAGAACCTACCGTGTTTGAAATATGGCCATGTCGACCTTTATTCAGTTTACATAACGTACGTAATATTTAAACGGCGTGCTACAGTCCAACCTAGTTCCTGGATTGAATTCGGCATGGTAGTAGTTGTATGCCGTTTGTGACAGGACTAAGACGATGCTCTATTAAGTTTAATTTATTTTATTGCAAAATGTTTAAGAAACGATGCAGTTAAGCTGGAGGACAAAGCTGGCACTCCAGAGCACGTCAACGTACAGAAATCTGCAGATAGTTACTGTAACGATAGCTTCGAGGATGAATCCTCTTCGAAGGAGGACACCACATTTCATTTCAGTATAACGCCGCCCAGTCTTCAGAGTAGCGCGTCCGTGGTCTTAAATGAAAACGTGGATAAAGCTGAAAAGCGACAAACTGCAGAAGAAAATATGGGCGATTGTGGCAGTGAACATGTTAGACATCTTAAAGATAAACAAGTGTTCTGTGATCGGGAAACTGAAAAAATCCCCAGCTTGGTTGAGAATGGAGACTCTATGCAACGCGCTGAGCAAGGAAATATGGCTTGTGACAACAGTGAACATGATACTGACCTTGATGACCAGCCAGTATTCTGTGATGAATCCAACGAATCCCTCATTGGGATGTCATTACAACAAAAGAAGGGTGTCTTGAAATTATTTGATGAGGTGTCTAACCAGGCGGATCCAGGAGCTTTTAAAGATGAAGAACGCGATCGTGGCGAGACAAATGGTTTGCGAGAACACGAGGAACACCCATACAACGGTTCAAAGACTGTCGAAGAGACGCCATCGCCTGAAATGGATACTGCTGGTGAGAGAGAACTTGAGGAACAAAAAATTAAAGATCATGACTGTCACAAGAACGAGAAGAAGAATAAAGCAAGGACTCCATCTGTCAGTAGTGATGATAAGGGATTTGAGCAGCAGAAGGATCAGTTCAAGAGCTACATGACACAGCGAATGTGCGAATTAGAAAAACAACACTCCGTGATATTAGAAAAGTTTGCTCAGGCATCCGACATGGCGAGACCTCTCGTAAAAGACACAGGTTTCGTTATCCCTTTGACACGAGTTGAGAAAGAAGAACAACTGGTGCAGAATGAACTTCGACAGGTTCACGATGAAAGCACACATGCCTTCAAAAAAAGCCGAATGGGCAAAGCGAAGTACAAGAAATTGAAAAAAAGGTTCAGGTGCAACAACGAGCGAATTAATTCTTTATTCCAGGCTTACCAGCGCGATTTGAAAGAACGAAAGGAAAAAGAGACGGATTTTCAACATCAAATACAGCATGACATTGGGCAAATCAGAATTTTACTGAAGGAGGCTTTAAAGAATGAAGTAACCTCGAGTGAAGAAGGAGAGCAATCGACGGACAAAGACGAATTCGAAAATCATTTGAAAGAAATGAATGATATCTTGGAAAAGATAATACTGAGGTTAAAGAGAAACGAGAATGAACAGGAGCTGAAAAGAACTGCTGTTAGACAGGAAAACAGAAAAGTTCAAGGTTTGGAGAAAGGGTTTCAAGAGTTTAAGACGCGTCTTGAAGAGAATGAGTGTGACTTGGAAAGTATTAAGAGGAAGCTTAAAGAAAGGGATGACAGGATTGAGGAATTGAATCTGAAGCTGCAGCAAGAAAGAGAAGATACGAAGGGCTTAAGAAAGTCAATTGAATTAGTGAAAGGCCATGCAAGGCAACAAACAATGGATAAAGATAGTGAGCTCAGCATACTCCGACGAGTACTTTCTGAAACCAGAGAACACTCTGACAAATTACAAGAACAACTGAGAAGAATTCAGAGGGAATTAGAGGACACAGAGGACACTTTAACTCAAAGAGAGACCGAATTAACCAAGGCTAAAGATGCGCTTTGTCAAGGAGACGGAATTATTTGCGACTTCAAGCAGACTTTGACTCTGATGAAACATGAACTTGAAGAGACGAAGAAGGCTCTGGTGGCGAAAGACAAAGCCTTGGACACAGTATCGAGGTATGCTGACGATGACGTAAAAGTGCTGAAAGAACTGGTGACCAACATCATACGAGATGTGAAGACAGTGGAACAGGCGCACGTTAAGCTACAATCCTTGCTTGTAGGAAAGAACAAAACTATCGAAGACAGAAAGCTCTTCATTGTGCAGCTAAAGGATGGCTTGGAAACTGTCATTTTCGAGTTGAAGAAGGATTTGGACCTGAATATCTCTTCTCTAAAAGAAAAAGACAAGAGAGTTGAAGAATTGGAATTGTCCATTACGCCGCTAAAGAAGGATTTGGAAATAAAAACTTCTTCTCTGGGGGAAAAGGACAGTGAAATTAAAGATTTGGAATCTTCAATCGCCCAGTGTAAAAATAATTTGGAACTGAGTTTTTCTTATCTGAAGGAAAGAAACAATAAAATTGACGATTTGGAAGCGTCCATCACCCAGCTAGAGGAAGATATGGAAGTCGCCAGTATTTCTTTAAATGGAAGAAATAAAGAACTGCAAAAAATCCAAGGTTATGTTCAGGACAAAGAAAGGGAGATAAATATTTCCACCGGAAAAGGTATTCTACTACAAGAAGAAAACAATTGTCTGAAAAATAAATATATGATGTCGAAAACTCGCCTCTGCCAACAACAAGACGAAATTCAAGGACTGAAAAAGTTGGCATTCACAAGAAATTCTGAGTTGAGAGAAGGAAACAGGGAGTTGAAAAAGCTGAGGCAGCTCCTGCAGGAGAAGGAACAGAGAATCGATTTTATGAAGCGCTCCCTTGCCGCGAAAGAACACGACAACGATATTTTGACAGGAAATATGAAGAAGAGATTCTTTGAAATCAGAAATCTTCAGAGAACGCTGGACGAGATGAATAATGAAAAGCGGAAGTTGTCCGAGCTTTATCGACTAAAGACTAGTTATTTTGAAACTAAAATTAAGAGGTTAAATATGGAAGTAGAATGTAATCATATATTACTTGGAAAGAAGGAAAGAGCACTCGAAACAGCAAGCCTTGGAATTCAAACAAAGGAAGGAGAGCTGGACATATTGAAAGACCGTTTGTGCAAACAGGAAATGAGGTTTGAACTATACAAAAAGATCTCAACCGAGGCAGAGTACAAACTTTTACAAGAAAAGAGGTCTTTGGAAAAAGTTACGAAAGTCGAGAAAACGGAACTGTGTGAAAAGGATTGTGGGAGTCTGGAGGTCAAGAGTTCATCAAACGCCAAGGAAAGCGATTTGGAGACAAAAGATGATTGGTCCTCGGATGAAAGCAATCGAATTGAATGGGATGGAAAAGGTGCAATAATGATAGATGGGAAAGTTGAAGAACAAATTGCCGTCACAGGAACTGACAGATCAGCGCAAATGGAAGGCAATATCATTGCCTTCAAGAAAGAACTTGAAAGAAGTCAGGATAACAATGCGATACTATCGAAGAAGAACAAAGAGCTCAAAGAGAAAGTCAACAAATTACAGAAACAGGCTGTTGAAGAAAGAAAGAGGTTGAATAATACAGCGGATAACGTGCACATAGAAGCCACTGAGATTCATCGACTCAAAACACTGCTTCAGCAACAAGATGAAGAAAGGTCGATAGAGGATGATGACATACAACAACTTCCTGAAGCAACGGTTGCAGGCGTTGGAACCAAAGTGCCACAGAACGTGAAGGAAACAGATGATTCTCAAATGAGGGATGAAGTCCCACAAGAATCGGGTGAATCACAGCTGCAAGTTGATGATGCCATGCAGGAAACAGCTGAGCCTAACATTCTAGTTGATGATCCCATGAAGGATGTGCTTGAGCCGCAAGTGCAACAGAACGCCGCGCAAAAAAGGAATGACTGGTCAATGACAGAGAATGCCCAACAAGAATCGGATGAATCACAGCTGCAAGTTGATGATGCAAAGCAGGAAACAACTGAGCCTAACATTGTAGTTGATGATCACATGAAGGATGTGCTTGAGCCGCAAATGCAACAGAACGCTGCGCAAAAAAGGAATGACTGGTCAATGACAGAGAATGCCCAACAAGAATCGGATGAATCACAGCTGCAAGTTGATGATGCCATGCAGGAAACAACTGAGCCTAACATTGTAATTGATGATCACATGAAGGATGTGCTTGAGCCGCAAATGCAGGAGAACGCCGCGCAAGAAAGGAATGACTGGTCAGTGACAGAGGTTGCCCAACAAGGATCTGGTGAACCACAACTGCCAGTGGTTGATGACGGACAGGGATTGGCTGAATCACAAGTAGAAGAGTTTCCACAGGTGTGTTCACAAACATAATTTAACATAAGTTACACGAATCAAATTCCTGATTGTTTGTTCGTCTATTGCGACGAGGAATATTTCAACGATTTGTCAGAACTCGTTACCTCATCCATACACGAAATGTTTTTAAAACACCAAGAGGAACATTTGAAGTGAATTTTTGAAGAAAGAGAGCAAACCATAATTCGGAATTGTTTACATGGTTATTTTTAAGATATAGTTAAAGATTATCAGAAAATACTGCAAACAACTTTGAACACTCCGAACACTTCCCTAAAAAGCTGTCCAGCATCTTAGGGTGCTGTTACAACAGGCAATGTTTTCTTGTTACACGCGGCGCGCAACTCATATAGCAACGCTGAGAAAACGAGAGAACTGATCAACATTTTCTGCAACTCGCATAAAGTTGAACAATTGAAGCAATTCTTCGTTGCGAGACAAGTTGCGAAGATGGGTGTTACACGATACTTTTTCATCCGCAACTTGTCTTGCAACTTGCAACTTGTCTTGCAACTTGTCTTGCAACGGATCTCGACAAGGTTGTGTTGCAAGTTGCAAAAAAAGCCTCTTGTAACAACACATTTAGAAACACGAAATATCATAATCAATAATATTTTGTTCTTATTCGCAGGAAAAAGAAACGCCAGAATCGTCCATCAGCTGTGCGTCACTGTCCTCATCAGACCTTGGCTTTTAAAATGAAAATGAACACGACAGAAACTTTTATTTTATCAATATTTCTATATTTAAATAATAAAGTGATTGCTTGAGTGAAAATTTAAAAAAGAAAGAAACAAGTTCATTTTGTTTTTCGAAATATCAAGAAATGTATACTACCAATACTGAGTGATGAAAATACAACATTTAATTTTGATCACTTCAATTAGAATCATCCACAGACTCATTTTTATTATCTCACAAAGAATCAAGGTTTATTGACTCGCAAGAAAGGTAGAATGAGCCTTTTAATTATTTGTTAAATAATATAAGTTAAAATTGATGTATTAAAATAAACCAACGTTTTCAACTGTCTTTACTGTACAGGTGTAAATATAATAAACACGAGAAAGAGCTCTTCATCGGGATTTCCAAACACCGAGAAGAAGTGGTTTGAAAAAACGAGACGCAGCCGAGTTTTTCGCACAGTTTTTTCAACCGAATTCGAGGTGTTTGGATACCCCGATGAAACACTTTTTGGGGTGTTCTGATATACCTTCTCAAACTAGTAATAATTCTTGGAGAAATTCAAAGCAAAAGTTCACCAAATGTTATGGTAGTTAGTATCACATATCCAAACTTTGTTCCTTCCTGTGTCTTTTGTGATGTGCCGGCGAGGCATAGTTTGGTTTTGGTTTAACACCACTCACATCTGTGTGGCAACTTTAACCGTGTCAATGTTAACACTTTTGTATCTGGAATGGAATTCCTCACCCCGGATTCCCAAGTGTAGTCATTCAAAGGAAAGTTACCGTACATTCCTGTGGTATCGTCTATATTGTGCTATACAAGCTGGTTCGAACGTTTGAGTCTGTGGATGAAATCCTAAAGTGGGACCATTAAAATAATAGCTATCGAGCAGTACTTTCCTTTGGTACTGTTTAGTATCATGTACAAGGTGGTTCTAATTTTTGAGTCTGTGGATGAAATCCTAAAGTGTGGCCATTCAAATGAAAGCTATTGAGCAGCACTTTCCTGTGGTACTGTTTATTATGCTGTACAAGGTGGTTCTAACTTTTGGGTCTTTGGATCGGAAATCCTAAAGTGTGACCATTCAAATGAAAGCTATGTGGTAATACCTTCCTGTGGTTCTGTTTATTCTGCTGTATAAGGTAGATCGAACTTTCGAGATTGAAATCCTAAAGTACGTTTCTGTGATACCGTTTATTATTAGGCAGTTCTTTAGTTTTCTAACTATAATGATGATTGTTTATTTTACCTTCAAACACAAGAAATATTGCGCTGTGTAGTTAGTCTTTTCTTCGTTTTGAAGCGGATCCAACCGTCTCTTTCTGTTTTCTTTATTTTAAACAGCGGTTTCTAAGAAACCTGTAAACACAATGGACATCATGATGCAACACAATTAAAGCAAATTATTATGATTCTACTACAGCCTGATTCACACTAGCCACATAACGACAAACGGCGAGGTCACACTAATGCAACACAACTAATATCAACGTTTTATGTCACCAGTATGAAGCAAAACGTCATGGGGAGGGGAGGGGAGGGGAGGGGAGGGGAGGGGAGGGGAGGGGAGGGGAGGGGAGGGGAGGGGAGGGGAGGGGAGGGGAGGGGAGGGGAGGGGAGGGGAGGGGAGGGGAGGGGAGGGGAGGGGAGGGGAGGGGAGGGGAGGGGAGGGGAGGGGAGGGGAGGGGAGGGGAGGGGAGGGGAGGGGAGGGGAGGGGAGGGGAGGGGAGGGGAGGGGAGGGGAGGGGAGGGGAGGGGAGGGGAGGGGAGGGGAGGGGAGGGGGGGGGGTGCCAACGTTTCGCATTCACGAGTTGGTTTATAGCAGACTTTGATTTCACACAAACCAACTGTTCTGGACGGGCTGCCGACGTTCTTGACGTAGACTGGTTGTCATGTCTTGGTTACGAAGGATAAGCTGCATTGTCGATAACACAGAGCAACCCTACCTTGTTTGGTTAGAATTAGGCTTACATAGTGAAGCTCATGAACGTGCCCCAGCACAAGCTTGCTGCTGCTGTCAACATCATGCTCTGGGTTGATGATTACATCATCGTGATGTGATAAACTGCTGATCACATGAATGCATGTTCCAAAGCAGTTTGCCGCACCATGTAGAATCACATGATCACCCCATGTGCCGTCTGCTGCCATTTTTGTTAGGTAAGAATCCCACGATGAATATCCGTGAACAAACTTAAACAGTTCTGTCCCATCCGGCTGTAAAAGGAAACAACAACGCGATTAACATGGTATAAATAATATTTGGTAACATTAATGTTGCATGCAACTTGCTACCATCTATCTTAAAAGACAAGCTATAGTTAAACCTCTCACATGTTGTGCATACTAAGCTACAAATTTCAAACTGAACCTTTCGGTTTGTTACTCAAAGAATTAATTGACTTGCAGAATTTATGAACTTAACGAGACATCATCTAAAATTTAAGAGCTTTTCAAGATTGTATGAAACATAAAGATAATATTCAAGCTGTATGTAAAAAAATATACATTCACTGCTTTAGTAGCCTTGAATCACTAGTGTAAAGAAAACTAAATTCCAACACTCGAACTAACCAGTGTAGGGTTGGTCACGAGGTACCGTACTATGGTTTTCCTCAACTCTTTATGAGATATCTGCATTTCCTTTACAAGGCGCATCTGTTCTGATAGGGCATAAAACATGCAATCTCCTTTTCCTTGATTATTAGAAATCGTAAAGCCTTTGCCAACAATCTTCTTTAACTTCACTGATAAGTCTGACTCAGTCTTTTTGGTTACTTTCATTGTATCACGGTGCATTTGTTGAAGAACATGGAAACTTCACTCAACTGTAAATGACAGAGAAATAGAAGAAGATGACGTGTTTAGAAAGGATAATGACAAAAGAAATGGGAACTCGGCTGTCTGAGGAGTTCTGACATACGGCTGATAAATTTCCTTCAACGTAGCGACGTGCAGTATTGGCTTGATCTGTCATTTTCATTTGCAAGCACGCTGATGGTTCTTTTAAGTTTTGTATGTTGACACTGCTGTGCAAACTTGGGTACAGTCGAACCTCTCTAATACGGACACCGAAGGGACAGAGCGAAGTGTCCGTATTAGAGAGGTGTCCGTATTAGAGAGGTCACTATGATGACGTCACCTTTAAGTCTCCCCTGACAGTTTAGAGTGTTCAGTAACTAAAATCAGGCCCAAAATTGACTGTCTTGTGAATTTCTGAATCTAAATTGATTAACTTTATTGTACTTTTCAGTTATATGCTGTACATATGAATTTTGGAACAAAACGAAATACTGCACCTAGGAACTTAACACATCGTATTACAAAATACAATTCTAACAAAGGTGTAGCAATAGTTTACAGGTGCAGCGAACAGTAACTAGAGTTACATGTAAAATCTTTCTGCTGTAGTAGTTTAAGAATTGAAAAAGTCTGTAATGTTCTTCTGGACAGCCTTCGCAAGTCGTTGCCGGTTTGTGAGCTTTTTAACTGCACTGTATGCAGAATATTGAATTGGCTATTGCCACAGTATTTTCGATTACACTGTATTGTATTTGCATTTGTAAATGTAAGTTTTGAAAACTAACATTTTGACATGTTCTGGGTAATGGTATCGCTGAATGATAAAGTGTCAATGTTTGTGTAACCGCCGACAGGAAATGGCACTTACCGCAAATTATCGACGCCTGATCCCCGGAGTGTCCGTAATAAAGAAGTTAAATTTGTATGAATTTGCTCCCTAGGGCCGAGATTTAGTGTCCGTTGTCCGTTTTAGAGAGGGTCCGTATTAAAGAGGTTATTTTTTAGAGAAAATGTATGAGAATTTTGTCGGGACATAGGAAACTGTCCGTATTAGAGAGATGTCCATATAAGAGAGGTGTCCATATTAGAGAGGTGTCCATATTAGAGAGGTGTCCATATTAGAGAGGTGTCCATATTAGAGAGGTGTCCGTATTAGAGAGGTGTCCGTATTAGAGAGGTGTCCATATTAGAGAGGTGTCCGTATTAGAGGTGTCCGTATAAGAGAGGTGTCCATATTAGAGAGGTGTCCGTATTAGAGAGGTGTCCATATTAGAGAGATGTCCATATTAGAGAGGTGTCCATATTAGAGAGGTGTCCATATTAGAGAGGTGTCCATATTAGAGAGGTGTCCATATTAGAGAGGTGTCCGTATTAGAGAGGTGTCCATATTCGAGAGGTGTCCATATTAGAGAGGTGTCCATATTAGAGAGGTGTCCGTATGGAGAGGTTCGACTGTATATGATTTATCAATGTATCCTACAACTCATGGGAATTTTGAAGTTTTTGTTGTCGTAAATGCCCCTAAAGTCTAACTCTAAGAGTGTGACAGGTAATAATCGTACGCGAGAGAGCGTTATTTCAATAGATGTGTGCTTAGTACCCTGGCCTTTGAGTGAAAGTGAGGCTGGAGCTGACTTTGTTTTGATAGAAACCTTTCTGCTTTTCACATGTAAATCACTCTGAACAAAATCTAGTTAGCATATGAACAACATGATTGACATATGAATAGTTGGAAGTTTTGTATCAAAACAAGATCAACTTCAGCCTCACTTACACACAAAGGCCAAGTTCCTAAGCAGACAACTGTTTCTTTCATTGTTTCTTGCATGTATGTAACCAGGTTTCAGAGTACAAAATAGGCCTACTTTCTGTGACATAGGAGTTTTGGGCTTATTACCACAGCAATGAAATATCATTGTTTTCATATACATTTACCTTGAGCCAAGTAGGTACAGTGAAAACCCGTGTGTAAGAACCCAGTGGTTTGGCTGGCAAACATTTGCCATTTTAGTACCCAAAAATATAAGAACCTGTTTAGCCAAGCACGATCAAGCAGGTTCTTATATGTGGGTTACAGTTAAATAATGATAAACAGTTTAACCAAGGAGTTTGACTTTGAGATTGCAAATTTATATTACAAGAAAATACCAAATTGTAATTACAAATAAAGGTATGTAATTCCTATGCAAAAACAGGTTGATAAAAAGTACATACTGTAATTGTCTTCATGGACCTTGCTTAAAGGAGGTTTGTACTGTATACCTCCTTCATAGAAATTAAGGACCTAATTAAGAACCTACTAAGCCTAAATTGCCAATTACTACCCCAAAATACAAGAACCTATTTTGCCAGACTTCAAAAAATGTAGGTTCTTACACGCGGGTTTTTACTGTATCACTTATTGTATCCCTACCTGCATCATCGTCTTTACAATTTTTCACAGGTAATTTGTGTTTTGTCTGTTCTTCTACACCTATACATATATCAGAAAAAAAAAAACTTCTGAAACCTTAATTACGCAGTACGTTATAGAGGATTCACACTTAAATTGTTTTAAAAGTAAAAACAATTTATTTAAAACGCGATGGTCATCTACTGCTGAAGATGACAACCAAACAGACATGCCAGGCATGCAAACGTATCGCAATAATCTTCGATCACCATTAATGGTTTACACATAGAGCAGGTTTCATTTGAGTGTCGAAAGACCAAACCAAAATATTTACTCTGACCAATCACAACAGACACAGACAATCCAATGAACCAATCAGAATCCGAAGCAGCGTGCAAGTTACGATTGGTTTTACTTCTGATTGGTTGAGAAAGTGGCGCGAGATTTTTATGCCGATCACAAAACGTAGCAAAACAAAACCAATGAAATCATGAAATTACTTACGACACTCAACTAAAACCGCTTTATTGGTGCAATAAAATCATGTTAGGTAAGTTTAATATTTTACCATTAACCATCTTCCACATCCTGTCAACAAGGGATTTGCACTGCCTCTCCCAGCTGAACTTTTCTTCGTACCTTTTCCTCAGTGTTTGGATCTCTTGAAGCCGCTGAGTTCTAGGTTTCTGACGGAGAGCAGAGATTGCTTTTGCCCATTCTTTGGGATCTTCAGATTCGATCACAACTGACTTGCCTAATGGAAGACTACGCAGTGCTTCTCCGAAACCAGAGTTGCCGCTCACAAGAATTGGAAGACCAGCTGACATGGCTTCCAGTGCTGTCAGGCCAAATCCCTCTGTTCTTGATGGCATGATGGTGACATCAGCTTCACAAAACAACTCTTTTAATATTTCCTTGTTTTGTTCAAATGATCTGACAATCAGCTGGCTTCTTGAAATGCCAGTCTGGAGTAAGGATTTTGCGACTTCGTCCTGCTTTCTATCAGATGCACCCACAAAGATCAGACGGTAAGAACTGTCTTTCAATTCAGCTACTGCACCGGCAGCAATGTCATATCCTTTGAGGCTGAAGTCTTCAGAATCACCACGGCCAAAGGTTAACACCCTAAACTTGGAACTATCCTGTGCAGAGTGTTTTACGTCTGCGTTTGCAAAGTCTGCAAAAGTGCCTGGTGTCAGCTGAAAGACATCTCTTTGAGACGAACGCAGACGGGATGAATAAGCTTCTTTCAACTTTGGTCCAACTGCCACAACCAGATCTGCAAGTTTGCACAGGTTGATTTCATCTTCGTTCTTCTCTTCACCTTTGGCAATGGCTCCAGGGTAGTTCTTGAACATTGCCAGTTCCTCAGGTGCAGTGTGCACAAACTGTACCCACTTGCAATGATAAGACCTTTTGATAACTTGGGCTTGTTTACCAAGCTTTGCACCATGACCAATGACAATGTCAATGGTAAGGTCTCTTGGTGGAACGCTCAACCAGTCAAGGGGATCACTGTAGCCAGGGAGACGCTGTGCTTCTCTAATGGTAATACTGTGATTTTCAGAAGTTCTCTTGTCCTCATCGGTGCACGCAAACTGAGGAACTAGTAGAGTGACTTCTACTTTCGATTCTTTTGCCAAAAATATGGCAAGTGTCCTGTTTATTGTTGACAAGCCACCCTTGGACGAAGCCCACTCGCTAGCCAAGAGAACAACTTTCAATGTTTCACCAAAATGCGCTGGCGGACTTTGTGCTGAGGTGGAAGGACGCTTTTCCTGCAAGGGAACCAAAATTGCATATTTTAAAAACTACTTTATTACCATCAGACGCACGTTCAAAGCAAAGGAAAATTTGTAAAAATATTACCATGAGAAAATATACATGTATCGCTTAACAGCATGATACTATCCTCAAGTGGAACAGCGGAGCAAGCTCTAACAATATAAGGTATGCCTGATCACCCAACAGGAACAGTGTGATTATGACCCAGAGTGTTTCGTACTGCGCATGATAATTTAACCACCCACCCCCACGTATTTTGGGGGACTACTAATTAACCTGAATGGAAAACTCGTTAACTGGATGTTTGCCAGTAAACAAATACGTCGTACAAAGACCATAATAACCTGAAATGCAGACTTGAACTGAACGGAAAATTGTTTCTATCCTTCCAAAGGGCCAATAAGAAGTTACATAATTATCGTGAACTGCTTGGCACTTTGCACTATGCGTTTATTGCGCTATGCCTAAAGAAAGATATAAGCGATGAGTTTGAAGTTGTAATGTCAGTCTCTTCCGGTTTAGTAGTAGTTCCCCAAATTTTGGGACAGAGAAGCGTTTGCGTTCCATAAAAACGGTCAACTGGGAAAGAATTAAACCGAACTTGTTTTAACTTTCGGAACTGAAATACTCCCTTGCGTGTCTAGAACTCTCGGCCTGATCGCAAGTTACTGTGTAACCGTGTGTCCTTTTTGCGTGAACTTCGTAACCTAGAATGGTTTCAAACTGGCCTTAGTCTATAAATAGTGTATTCCACTGAAGACCGTAATTCTTCGTTCTAAAGTAATATTTTGACTGGTTAAAGGGACACTGCCCGGCTGAAAAATCGTGTTTTCATGATTATGGCCAGGAGCTTGCCTTAAGGTGGCTAGCAATAGTTCCCAGAATTTTCCATCACCTATGATTGGGCATTTGTTTGATACCATTACTGTAGTACTAACTTATAATGTCGGTAGATCCATCAAAATGTAAGTCAGTACAGGAAATTACTGAGCCACCTTAAGCTTGCTTTATTATCTTGAAATATCATATTTCATAATGAAAAAAAATTCTTCAAAACTGATGAACACAAAAAAATATGATCTAAAAAGACAAAATAACGACTGAAAAACTCAAACTTCTACCAGAAAAGGAAACTTTAATTTCTCGACCGCCTGTCACGAAATCAAAATTGATGAGCTGTAATCCACTTCCATCCTTGTAATCCTGCACTTTTTCTTCAAACTATTTGATTCTGTTTTGCGCTATAGAAATCTTTTATCCAATTAAGTAAACACTGTTTTGTCATTTTGGCGAGACAGTGTCCGGAAAGACATTCCAAAGGACATCAGCTCTGATCTATAAAATGATTGATCAAGGACTTACCGTACTATGACCCTTCGGAGTGGGCAATTTTAAGTTCAATCTAGACAACAAATTTTTCTCTTTAAGCTCCAGGGTGCTGCGAAATTCCACTTGTAATAGAACCTGGTCACTACTCAAACGAACCAGCAATTCTTTCGTGAACCGCACATCTCTTTCAAGCCTGTTAAAAACATAAATATTCAAGGTAATTCATGAGCACATTCAAGTACATAACTGCACTTGAACCAAACGTGATCTAGCTAGGCGAATAAAATAGAAAATATTTTTCTTCCATGTAACATATTGGTGTTACCTTTACCATACAGAACTGGATGTTCCCTTAAATTTTCGTTTCTAATAATTGTGGTTAATGACAAGAAAAATCATTTAATACCAAAGGAAAAAGGTGCTAAACCGCTGAATTTCACAGTTAAAAAAATGCGGCACAGATTTTTGTGTGTGTGTGTGTGTGTGTGTGTGCGTCTGATAGTTATCTTTGATGTAGTCACTTTTGATGTGAAGCGTCACTATCGAAATGCGTCACTGTAAAATGTTTGCTAGTGGATCTGAGTGGTGGATTTGGATCCTCATCATTCCGGTTTGAAAGTTTTCCCTCAGAGCTACCGATCGTCCAAAGACATACAGTAAGCGATCGAATCTTCGAACTGTCAAGATTTGGATATTGACAATTACATTCACTTATCGAAGACGTGCGTGATTCCCTCCTTTCGTTTGACTGTTTTCTGTACTTGATTTTAATTTTTCTTATTATTTTTTATTTAACAGTTTTTATTGATAATTTCAATAGTACAAAAGTAAAAAATAAAGAATACAATACTTGGCAACAATATAATATAAAATAATGACAATAAACACAAGGACATACGTGTACACACACATCATAGCGATATAGGGTTATAAGTGCTGCTATAGCCGTTATTTTACTTAGCCTACTTGTCACTCACACCTTAGTCAATGTATTTAAAAGAAGTTTTTCCCATTTTTGAAAGTGTTTTAAAAGCCCACCTTTCTTCCTTGCAATAAAGAGTTCAATACTATAAATTGTTTTTGATCTAGCGATAAAATCCTGAAGAGTGGGTAAGCTTTTTTGACACTTCTTTGTGTAAATATAATATTTCCCAAGTAATAAGATGTGGTTAATAATAGTAACATCTTCTCCTGTATCAAACTTTCTAAAAATTAAATCTGTCTCCTTTAGTACTTCAATATGAATATACCTAATTCAATAAAGGTTGCTTTGGCAGTTGGTCATTGGGAATTGGGAATTGGCATTTGGCATACGGAACACAATGCAATGCTTTGCTTGAGTGACCGCCAAACAATAGCTTTCCAATGCCCAATTACCAATGACCAAAGCAACTTTCATTGAATTAGGTATATCATTGTCCTTCAGCCAGGACAAAACATCTTTTCAAAATTCAAAAGATATTCTACAGGAGAAGAGTAAATGCTCGATGGAATCCGCTACCTCTTCACACAAAGTACAGCAAGGAGAACCAATTAAACCAAAACGATATAGTTTTTCATTGGTTTTGACAATACAATTTAGTATTTTGTATGGGAATTCCCTAATCTTCGATTCTAGGGTCGTACTAAATGGTAAGGAATAAACTTTGCCCATTCAACAACTGAACTCGAGTACTTATCTGTTAGTTTTTGTTTGGCACTAGGTGGAATTTGTTTTTTATCAGGGAATATTTGATAGATCTGTTTAGGAGAGGTATCAAGGATTGGAACCAAGGTTTTATTATCCATCTTGATTGTTGGAGTACTTGGAATGGGATCAATCGGTAATGCATCGGTGGAAGCTTTAGCAAGAGCGCGCCATTCAGCCGGGATTGAATTAACAATACTCATGAGAAAGAATCTTTGTTCAGGAGATGCCGGTGGAATACTATCATACGAAAATAAATTATTTACGGAGAGTAAATCACCTATCTTTAATATACCTAAATTAAATATATCACGTCTATACATAGATATTTTATTTATACAAAGAAACTTGTTATTCCAAATAATCTCGTTAACAATTTCCTGAGCGGAGCTTGGCCTTTTCTCATTTAAATTTGACCAAGCGTCGAGACATTCCCTGTAATACACTGGTAGGTGGATCTTGAGTTTGGCGCTGTCAAAATTACAGTGTAGGACAAAACGCCCCCCAATTGGCGAGAGAGTTCTGTCAAGGATCGTTTTCCAGGGACTTAAGTAATCTTCCAAAAATTTCTCTAGACAGATTTCTCGTTTTGTTTCAATCATGGACTCAATATCTAACATTTTTAATCCACCGTTTTTGATATCCGATATTAATGCATGGCGTTTAACTTTATCCTTTCCATTCCAAATAAATTCCCAAAAGATAAAATTGGCCTCTTTAATTAATTCCTTGGAAATCGGTATGACAGATGCTCTATACATAAGTTTGGGAGCCGCGAATGTTTTCACGATTTGAATTTTTCCTAACAATGAAAGGCCTCTCCTCTCTCTCTTCTGTACTTGATAGTATCTACACTTAATACCTGAGATGAAAGTCATCCATGTCCTCCGGTTTAACTGCAGCTATCCCCCCTGATAGAAACACAAACGCCTTGTCGTACCCTGGTATCATGTTTTTCGTAGAACTTTCCTCGCTTGGTGTTACGCCATCCTTTTTAAGCTCGTCAACTACCTCATCTCTAAGGTGAGAAGGGCAGCAAATAAGGTGCAAAATGTCTTGGGAACAAGAACGATTTGATGGAAGAAAGTAAGCTAAGAAGACTGCCAGTCTGGCTAAAGCTAGGTTGGAAAGGTAACTAATAATTCCAACAATATTTTCTTTGCACCACTTTAGAACTAGAACAGGCAGATATCTGAAAGAAGTAAAAGTTGGAGTAAAATTAAACAGAATCAGTAGAATGAATTACTACCAGCCTTGAATTACGCGAGGAAATCGCTGCCCATCAAAACAACCCAACCTCCAAGAGTGCTTAAGGACAAATTTATGAAACTTCTACAAGGTAAAAGTTAATTCTGTGTCTAACAAGACGTATTGATTGAACCAGGTGGTTCATCTGTACGGCGGAGCATGCTTTCTCCCCGTCCCTTTTTATGTACAAAGCATTAAGTGACTACTTGGAAGTGTTACTAAAAATGGTCATGTACACGACCCGAAATGATTCCCAACTTCGAAATGATCGCCAAATCCACCTGAACACGACCCCAAATGATCCCCAATTTTTTCACACTGACCCCGAAATGATCCCCAAGGAATTAATGGAATGGAATGGGATGACGTTTCTGTTCCAGGGATAACATTAAAGAGTTTTACTTCAGCTCTAAAAATGGCTAATCGACTGCACGAGTTATTTTCAGTGACCACTAGTTTCCTGGCCTAGCTTCAACTTTTCCATAATAACGTGGAGGCCATTATAGCAAGACAGATGCAAACTGTAGTTTCGTCCCAGTCTCGTATTTCCGAGCGAACATAAACTAAGTAAATTTTCGCTTTACGATAGAACCTCGAACAGCTTTTAGATAAAGAAATGATGCAACTGGCGAAAGTATTTGCCTTATACAATATACAAACAAATAACCAGATGTATAACCAGAAAATTAAAGTTACATCCCTATCAATAGCATATAGGAAGTTAAATCCTTAGCTCGGACGATTACAAACATTCATTACTATTACAGTCTTGTTCTTTTCAATTTTTTTGATACAGTTCACTGAAGGTATAACGTTCCTACACGTTAACAGGTTTTTTCGATCGCCTAGCCGTTGCATTTCTCGTTGATGATTAATTTCACGGCTGCTTATGTTCACTTCTTCTCCGGCTTAAATTAGTGCTTACTTTAAGAGGCGGGATGTTTTATACGTTCCATGTTACAGTTTAAAATTCTATTTGATTTTTATACCCAAAAATATTGTTTTAATAATTGACGAAAATAAACGGTAATGTGAATACTTCATACATTAATGCACACTACAGGAAGCAAAGACTTCCATACATGTTGCTTGCTACAGTTGCATGATGCTATTTGGGTACTATTTGCACGATTTTAATAAACCTCCAGTTAGAACTCTTAAGTTTCGTGAAAATTCGCTAAAAAACGAGTAATATTATTCTTTTTAAATAAATTGTCCAAAATTAATTGATACATGATCTGAACACGTCAAACAATTCGAGTCAAAATTTCTTTAATTTATTGTCTTGATGCTGGAATTACTAAAATAATTTTATTTTAGTTATTCCAACATCTTCGGGACTAAAACGTTATCTCATTCCATTCCGATAATTCCTTGGGGATCATTTCGAGGTCAGTGTGAAAATATTTGGGGATCATTTGGGGTCGGGGATCATTTCGGGTCGTGTTCAGGTCGATTTGGGGATCATTTCGGAATCGGGGATCATTTCGGGTCGAGGATCATTTCGGGTCGAGGATCATTTCGGGTCGTGTACAGTACTCCATTGCAGAGTTAACTCTAACGTGCGATCAGGCGCTCTTTTTTCATTGGAGGGAAAGTCGGCGGAGCGCGGAGCCCTTCCGCCGACTTTCGCGCGTTCGCACTGCGAAAAAAAAGCGTCTCATCGCAGGTTAAGTTACCTCAGAATTTTCTCGATTTCTCCAATGTTTCATTTGTGCCCACTTGTACACCTTACGGTGAAGAAAGACAATACGGCCCTAAACACCAGACCTTCAGGTAAAAAAGGCAATGCGCCAACCAAAGGAGAAACGAAAACTAAAAGTATAATGCTTGCAATTATGATAAATATTAACAGATTTGACTGGCAATTTCACGCGAACGTCCATCTACAACATATACAACCATACAAAATTTTCATACCCAGAGAAGCGTTCGACCTGGAACCTGACAAACGTCCCATCAAAACTTGCAGGGTTAATAAGATCGTCAGTGATTTCAATCCATTCTTTATGTTCACCATCAGACTTCAGAAACAACACTCTGACACGGCAAGTTGAGGGATCCGGAATTCCCTCCTGTTCGTCTCGAAGAGAAACTGGCAACTGAATTGTGACGGGCTTCAAGAACTGAACGACGTGGGGGCAGATGATTCGCAGTACAGGTCCAATCAACACATCTTGGCCTTCAAATTCTTTATTTGGGACCTCTTGCACCTAGACAATCAGGATTGCAAAAACAAAACTACCGTCAAGACCTTTGTTCTTTCTGGCACATGCTTCGAGTTTGATCGTCTGGGGTTAGAATAGTCCTTAAAGCGCCAAATAAATTGAAACTGACAGAAATCGAACACTTCATCTAGGGTGCGTTCGATTAAACGTATTTCGGAATAACAATATGAAGAATGATCACAAAAAATCGCGTTTTTCGGTATTTGGAAAACGAAACATCTCCTATTGCCGTATTTTTAGTATTTCACTGTCAGATTTTGCTAGTCTTTAGCTGCAAGGTTATTGGAACAACAACAACGTTTATTTGTAATGTAAATTATAAGAGCTGTATATATAATATATAAATCGACGTCGAGGTCATCTAAGCCACGTGCATGAAACTCGAAAGACTGGAATTTCACAGATGCCACAATGATTGAGAAAGCACGTTCCTTTTTGAATAAATTATACACAAAAATTGTACTTGGCAGAAAATCAAAAAAAAAATCCGTTGCAGAATGTACTTCATTTTTATACGTTCGTTGTAATTTGAAATTAATAAGTTGAAGATGAAGAAGTCACTGAATTTTCATTATTACGACTACAACCGATCGAGACCACACGAGTTGTCTTACGCAAGGAGTTATTTCCGTGAAAATTTCCATGTTATTTCGCCAAATGCATCCAAATATACAACTTAACTGGATAAAAATATTCTATAGCGCAAAACAGAAGCAGTAGTTTGGAGATAAAGTTCAGGATTGCAAGGATGGAAGTGGATTACATTTTATTAAATTTGATTTCATGACAGGCGGTCAAGAAATCAAACTTGTCATTCTTGTGGAATTTTGACTTTTTTTAACCGTATTATTTTGCCTCTTTAATTAGTTAATATTTCTTTGCTTACATTACTTTTAGCGATTTTTTCTTTGTATTTCACGATAATAAAGCAAGCTACTGACCATAATAAAATCATGAAAACATGATATATGAGTTGGGTTAGTCTCTCTTTAATATGTAATTACACCTACCTTTAACTTCAGAGGAAACTTTGCATCGAGTGCAACAGCATTCTCAGGGATTGTAATCGTTACGCCTGGAAAGTCAGGATGACTGAAGAGACCGCCAGTGGATGTAATGGTGTAAGGGGGAGATGACTTGAGACGACAAACCACTGCATATATCGAGCACTTGGTTATGTCAGCTTGTGCAACAGGAAAGTAAAAGTCCGGAATATCCTTGGGAGAAGGATAATCATCTTCGATATCTGCAAACAATATATTTGGTAAATGAGCAACAACTTCCATATGCACTGGTATTTGTCTATTTTCTCTACGGTAAGTGAGCACGGAGGAGAGTCCACTTCGAACATCTCTTGAAAAGTCCTGGCAATGATTTTGCAAGTTATAATGTAGATGTAGAACAACTGATGGCATTCCGACCGAAAGCCAGGCATGCCAGCCTCTAAATCGCCGTGCTTTCATTTGATAATAAAGCCTAACAGTAAAAGTATATGCAGCATGGAGATTCTATCTCTCTCCGCAATTGAGGCTCTAAAGGTTTAGCAACAACCCATGCGTTTGTCTGCCCTATCAAAAGAAAAATCTTTAAACCTGACAGGTGCATTAAGTCCTTTGTTCCATTCACGTCTTCCCATTCATCTCTGTCGATCTGCCTTTCGATAACTACTTCATAGCCCTGTAGGTCCGGCGCACTGTGAGAGAGGAACAACTTCACATCAGCATTGAATTCCAAAGCTTGTCCGGTGATGGTAGAAATTTCAATCACGTTGCTGACAATGGCTTCGTGTTCCTCAAGTGGGGGTGAACAGGCACTGCAATTCCATTTGTGTACCACTATTGGCGTGGGCTCAGACACAGCATCAGGAGGGAACGTTAGGTGGACAGCCCCTACTTTGAGGTCCCAGTGAGCGCCTTCACTTGTCACTGTTCCTCTGCAATCAATCAATCAATCAATCAATCAATCAATCAATCAATCAATCAATCAGTAAATCAATAAATCAATCGTTTATTACAACACAAAGCGAGTATGGATCAGAATAGTCGTGAAAAACGCTACAATCGCAGAGGTAACACGATTTCCAGGTTCTCTTTTACGTGAAAGCTTTTGTACCCATGTATGACGAGATTGGGAAAAACGTATCTCCTAAAGTCGTTGACTATTTTCTGCATTGACTCTTCCTTTGACATCTAGGACAAAGGAACCACTTGATATAACGTTTTGGTTGCTTGGTCAAATTGCATGTACCAACTAACTTTAACTAGCTATACGAAGTAACCCGATTTTACTCCGACGTTTCTCTCTTGCTGACGTGGCGCCAACAGACCACGAAATCTCGATGTTATCATGGTAACCACGAGATAAATAAGCTATGTGAATTTTCCGTGTTTTAAAGACGTTCGCGCTAATTGTTTTACGCATCCTGACTGCGTACACAATTCATGTTGCAATCACATGTCATGTCCAGTGCGCTCGCCAAGGAAGAAATCTAAACGCATAAAGGGTTGGTAGCCGTTGTGTTGTGTTAACTTTGCTTAGGTTCCATTCGCTTGAATGTTCCGGCGGTGAAAAAGTTGAATTGTTTCTGTTTTTCTACCAGCGCGCCAATCAAAAAGTGAATTCCGCTGATATTGTAGCTGTACAAAGTTTGTAAATACTGTAGTTAAGTTTCCTTGAAAGGATGACATTTGTTAAAATTATTTACTCAATAGACGCACTTGTACAAAATTTGAGAAAGTTAGTTTGACTAGGAAAGTTTGTATCCAGGAATACATCGTCAGTCTGTCCATTTACGTGTTCCAATTTTTCAAAATCTGGGTATTTTTTCACGAACGTCGTTAACCCTTCAACTCCCAAGAGTGCCAAAACTCAAAATTCAAGAAAAATCCCAAATTTTATTTTGTAAAATATTGAAAAACAAATGATACCATGCAAAAGTACTGCTGAAGAGGTTTCGTTTGAATGGTCACACCATATGATTTCGTTGACAGACTCAAAAGTTAGAACTACACTACATGTCTCCATAATTGACTCTGGGTGTGAGAGGGTTAAGTTGACTCGAGACGTGTCTTGGCCAAAAAATGTTTGTCGATTTTAACATAGATAAATGTATATACTATGGTTACCGTACGAATTGAACATTTTTACTGAAATGAAGGCACTTACTTGAAGATGGTAACGACACTAGAATCTTCTTCAACTTCAGTTTCCTCCTCGGATTCTTCTTCGGATTCCACTTCTCTCCCTTCTGTCTCTTCACTGGCATTTGTAGATGTCGAAAGCCGGGGTTCTTTGAGGAAAGGTCTCTTTTCCATTTGAAGCAATTCGTATTCTACCATAAAAATGATTAAAGGTCAAATGAACCAAAAAATTTAAAATTTTTTCTTTATCCATTTAAACGTTAAAAGAAACCATAATAAAGCAAACTTACGCAAAAATTTTCCCTCCTGAGCCTTAAAGGAAGTTACATAGCTAAAAGTACGAAGATTTCCGAAGGCTTCATGAAAACGTTTCTGAAATGGCCGCGCACTAAAAGTGGTAGGATTGGTAAGGATTGTGACGTCACTATTGGTGAGCCAACCTCATTCCCAGTGTCCTCTCACCTGGCGAATACTGAGTATTTTAGCTTGTGTATATTCTTAAAACTTAACAGTTTTCGCATTGAAAATGGCCGAGGAGCTCGAACCTGTGTTTTGGTAGGAAACGAAGAGCTTTGAGCGACGAAATATTGCTTCGAGAAACTTCATCTGTTTATACACCTTATTCCAAAATGGCAGCCAATTTATTATTCTTTTATATGCATGTTAATTAGCCCTCATGGCCTCATTTTCACTTGAAAATTCTTTTGTATTTTGCACATGCTAACGAGGCCATGAGGGCTAATTTACATGGATATAAAAGAATAATAAAATGGCCGCCATTTTGGAATAAGGTGTATACAATAGATTTTTTTTAACGGAGTTAAGTGTTTTCAATCCACCTCGCTTGGTAGTTTAGTGCAGGTTAACTTTCCCTGTCTGTCAATCATCTCCGCTTACACGGTAATTTTTGTGAAGGTAAATTGTTGAATTCATAGTGACGGCTTTAAATTTCAAATAGAGAAAAGAAAATTAACCGTTGTGAGTTCACGTTCTCCACAAAAACCTATAATTTGATCATTTGACGTTGTTGTTTTGCAGTGAACGGCAAGGAAATGTACTAAAATATAAAACGCACGTGCAGGCATGCATTGTTTTCGCTCATTAAACCTATTGTTTAGTGACGTCACTTTCCGACAATTTTACCGATCTGTACAGCCCCCGAAATGATCCCGACCCCGAAATGATCCCCGACCCCGAAATGATCCCCAAATCGACCCCGAAATGATCCCGACCCCGAAATGATCCCCATTTTTTTCCCACTGACCCCGAAATGATCCCCAAGTAATTTTTGGAATGGAATGGCCTTCCATCCAGAGAAAGCTGGAATGAATAAAATAAAGGCAGTTAAGGAAATTTTGATTCTCATTATATGCAGTATTCATTTATTTATTCATTTTGGACAATTCTTAAAATAAATAATTATAACGCATTTTTTAACGATTTTTCAAGAAACTATATCATTTATTTTTGCGAGTGTAGCGTTTTCAACTGTAACTAATAACAAATACAAACTTATCCGCTTCTTATAGAGACCGGCATGATTTAAAAGAGGAAACAAACATGATCGAACGTGAACATCAACCACCATATTATTTCAGTAACGAGACTGAATACAACACAATTATACGATCAAAAACTTAAATGGTAACAATACGGCTAGTCCATCAAAACAATACGAAAGAATCGTTATTAAGTTTAATACTGAATGCGTGTTTGTAGCGGTCAAAGTTTAAGGTGTAGCTTCCTGTATGTCACCGATGGGGATGCTCCTTGTAACGTTTGGGCTCCTGTATGGCACCACTAATTATCTATTGCGTCTGTCTGCAGTTGCACGTTTAGAACATGAATAAGGTAGAAGCTCAAGTCAGTTGAACATTACTTCATATAACATCTGTTTGATATTCCGTCTCATGTCACAGTAAAGATATACTTTCGTGTTTAATTTCGCTAAGTTCCCTTTCGCGTAAGGGTAATAGCGAATCGAAAAAAGCATTCCAATTCTGGTATCTTTTATGACTTTCTATATATCTTTTGAACATTCCTTTGTTAGTTTTACATAGAAGCTACACCCTAGAGCTACTGTTTACGTTCAGTATGTGTACCACTGTTCATCTTTAGTACACTCGTCACACATGTAAGAGTCCTCGTCGTAGTACTGCACGAGGCCGCTTTCATTGGCGTAAACACCTGCAGATAGGCACTGGAATTTCTTACAGCATTTGGGGCAAATTTCTTCTGTCACTTTGCCTTCCCCGTACTTCTTTTTCAAGTATTCGACAACATCCTCCCCTTCATTAGATGATGGCATGTCCACACAGTCTAAGCTGTGATAGTGAGCCTCTGCTTCGTGCCCAAGTAGAGCCATGCGTTTGAGATCTTGGCCGTCTTTATTAGAGACGTCAGCTTGTTACCATTTAAGTTTTTGATCGTATAATTGTGTTGTATTTCTCGTTACTGAAATAATATGGTGGTTGATGTTCACGTTCGATCATGTTTGTTTCCTCTTTTAAATCATGCCGGTCTGCTATAAGAAGCGGATAAGTTTGTATTTGTTATTAGTTACAGTTGAAAACGCTGCACTCGCAAAAATAAGAAATGATATAGTTTCTTGAAAAATCGTTAAAAAATGCGTCATAATTATTTATTCTAAGAATTGTCCAAAATGAATAAATAAGTGAATACTGCATATAATGAGAATCAAAATTTCCTTAACTGCCTTTATTTTATTTATTCCAGCTTTCTCTGGATGGAAGGCCATTCCATTCCAAAAATTACTTGAGGATCATTTCGGGGTCAGTATTAAAAAAATGGGGATCATTTCGAGGTCGGGATCATTTCGGGGTCGATTTGGGGATCATTTCGGGGTCGGGGATCATTTCGGGGTCGGGATCATTTCGGGGGCTGTACAGATCGCTCTACGATTATGAAGGCCAAAAAGTCGCATTTTTCAACTTCCAATATCTCTGCGATGCCAAGTCAAATTAGTTTCAAACTTCAGAATATGTTTATTTGGTACTCATTAAACATATTGCATTAATATTGGACTAAAAGAAAAAATTTCAAATTTTTGGTTCATTTGACCTTTAAGATAAACCGTTTGCTATGAATTACAACTACGGTTAGCAGGATCGCGGATAACGTAAAAAAATAAATTACGAACTTAAAAATTCCGTCGAAGCCCGCTTTACGAACACCCGCTTAATACGGACATACATACAATACTTTATTTCAAAATACCAAAAATAGATATAATGAAAAAGGAAACCCAGAGGTTAACCCTATATTAAGGATCTCCTAGGACACCCCGTTATTACGGGCAGTTGTCTTGGTCCCGGCCGAACACCCATACATTCTTACGGACACCCGTTAATACGGACAGTTGTCATGGTCCCGGCCAAAAGCCATACATTCTCTCTAAAATTTACCGGCTTAATATGGACACCCGTTAATACGGACAGTTGCCATGGTCCCGGCCGAAAGCCCATACATTCTCTCTAAAATTTTCCCGCTTAATAGGGACACCCCGTTATTACGGACAGTTGTCTTGGTCCCGGCCGAACACCCATACATTCTCTTTCAAATTTACCCGCTTAATACGGACACCCGTTAATACGGACAGTTGTCATGGTCCCGGCCAAAAGCCATACATTCTCTCTAAAATTTACCGGCTTAATATGGACACCCGTTAATACGGACAGTTGCCATGGTCCCGGCCGAAAGCCCATACATTCTCTCTAAAATCTTCCCGCTTAATAGGGACACCCCGTTATTACGGACAGTTGTCTTGGTCCCGGCCGAACACCCATACATTCTCTTTCAAATTTACCCGCTTAATACGGACACCCGTTAATACGGACAGTTGTCATGGTCCCGGCCGAAAGCAATACATTCTCTCTAAAATTTATCGGCTTAATACGGACACCCGTTAATACGGACAGTTGTCATGGTCCCGGCCGAAAGCCCATACATTCTCTCTAAAATTTTCCCGCTTAATAGGGACACCCCGTTATTACGGACAGTTGTCTTGGTCCCGGCCGAACACCCATACATTCTCTCTAAAATTTACCCGCTTAATACGGACACCCATTAATACGGACAGTTGTCATGGTCCCGGCCGAAAGCCATACATTTTCTCTAAAATTTACCGGCTTAATACGGACACCCGTTAATACGGACAGTTGTCATGGTCCCGGCCGAAAGCCCATACATTCTCTCTAAAATTAATATTACCCGCTTGATACGGAGACCCTGTCATTACAGACAGTTGTCTTGGTCCCGGCCGAAAGCCCATACAGTGTCTTGGTGGGGTTAGATGTGATAATTTACTCCAGTTTCCGTAAGAACAGTAGAACGTTTAAACTTACGTCATTTATAAGAAACCGCTTAATACGGACACCCCGTTAATACATTAGAGGGGTTTGACTGTAGAAGAAATATTTGTAAGTACAAGCAAAAACAAATAATAAAAACCGACGTTTCGCAGTCACCATGATACCTGTTTCAGTCAGGCTACTAAAATATATGTATAGTCTGAAAATATGAATGAGCTAACTTGGAATAATAAATCCAAGGTTCTTTTTCTTTACAATTCTAATTTAACAGATAATGCTTATCATACTCACAGACTATGCATATTGTACTAACCTTGATAATGGCGTCATGGTGACGCGGAAACATAGGTTTTTATCATTCCGTTTTGCTTGTCTTTGCTTTACCAAACCGTTCACTTAATTAGATACTTGCAACATCACCGAATAGGAAGGAAATTACAGCATTAAACAACTTACATTACAGCAAGGACGCAGGGATTTAAACACATGCATCTTCAGATTATATCAATAATCAATAAGTGACCCAAAAAGGCACTACAAATCATTACAACACATTTCATACTATCGCGTCAGTTCAATACAATACAATACTTTATTTAAAGTGCAGTGGCGCATACTCTTAGCTATATGGATTAGTTAAAAAAAAACTTTACCAGCTAATTTACAGGTATGCCACTGTGAATAAAATTTTAAAGACAATATAAACCTTGACCCACGGGACTGTACATCGCTAATTTCTATTGGACCCATAGCAAAGAAAATCTGCGCGAGGCTAACAGCAGTTTAAGTTGAAAATGAGAAGTATTGTGATTGTTCTGAAGGTGGTGATGACGATGATGGCGATGACAATGTTGTGATGATACTGAAGACGACCACGGCGATGATGATGATGATGATGATGAAGATGATGATAATGATGACGTCGACGATGATCATGATGATGTGGCGTTAATGACAATGATGATAATGAAGAGAAGGAGACTGAAAGAAGATCGGTAAAAACTTATACAACAACAACAACAACATCCTTTATTTATGCACGATATAAGTTAAAGCAAAACTCTTGCTTGTGGGGTCGTGTTTCTAGCTACAAATTAAAAACGTTTCTATATACATTAAAATACGTTTCTATATACATTAAAATTAATAATTATTATATACACTGTTACATACATAATTACATACAATGAATCATGTATGTAACAGTTCGTATTTAAATGACTTTTGAAAAAGAAAACATAATAATACATTACCCTTTGGTCTTAGTGTGGCGCCTGGTTGCTGTTTCTGTCTCAAAGTCTGATAAAAAGAAATTAAAATTTACATATCGCAATTAAATTATTACCTAGTTATTATATTACAATACAAGTCATAGACTCGGAACGGTACACCCAACAGGAAAAAAAAAAACAGATGCGACTCCGGAGTTGTACTCTGGAGTTGTACTCTGGAGTTGTACACAAAAGCAAAAGAACACTTGAAGGGAGAATTCGAAGCTGATTATACCTTTTGTTTGTTTGTCTGTTTGTTGTTGTTGTCATTTTAACAGCTTTCTGTTCACTTTCTCTACCAAATTTGGCCAGCATAAGTGATAACCAAATTCCACACACACTTTCTATCTACAATACCTGCATTTTTATCGGATGATCTATATATTTTAAAGTGTAAACAATGACATGGTAAACATTACCGTTCGTGTTTAATTAAATCAATATCGAAATGAAATGATACATTATTGCCGTGTTAACACAGCCTAGTTCAACACAGCTGGCACTGAACCGGTTTGAGCAAAGGTTATAGAACAACAAATTTCTGCGACTAACGCGTTATCGGTTAAAGAATGTGAATTCATGGGAGAAAGAAACGTCAACAAACATTGAATTCCGGTATTACTAGCTATAGTCATCCTTAAAAACCTACCTGTAAGGCATCACGGTAGACCTTCACTCTTTCACGATCTCCAATCGATGAAGCTCGGCTTTTAATCTGATTGAGAAAAGCCTCCATCTCAGGAGGCTTCATTTCAGAGTGCTTTATTTCCCACAATCTCTCGTAAAAGCTTAAAGCTTCTTCCTCATATCTCCTGCGAAGTTCCTTTTTCTTAAGCTCTTTACACAGTTGGAGTATTCCTTGGATCATTCTCTCTCTAGCTTCCAACATTTTCTTCGATTCCTCCGCTCCTTTTCCTTCTTCCCACAGCTGTTGCCAAATGGTCAAGAGATTTTCTCGAAATTCTGCGATACTTCCTTTCTCTCCTAAACCTTTATCCTTCAACAACTGTTCCACCTCACTTTTCAATGTTGCTTTCTCGTGTCCTTTCTCGCCAACAAAGTCTAACCTTTCAAGCACTTTTTTCAAGAGCTTCAACTTTATTCCTTTGTGCTTTAGAATAAGTTGTTCTTTCTTATCGTGTTGACGACAGAAGTCAATTAAGTTGTCCAAGAATTCAATTCTCTTTCTCAGGATTTCGTTAAGCACTTTACTCTCTGTTGCCTGATCAAAATCATTGTAAAAGTCTTCCTCGGTAGCTTTCTGCATTCCATCATAGAACCATAGAGCTTCTTTCTCATACAAGTCTCTTGCAGCTCTGTCTTTTTTCTTGTCCCCAAGCAGAAACAAAATGGCATCAATAATGTCCTTATTGTTAGTCGCGGTGAAGCTAAACTGTGGAGACTCCTTCTCTTTTTCCCAGTAACGCTGACAAAACACCAAAGCGTCTTGCCTAAACTCTTCTTTCTCTGTGTTTTTCTGACACATGCGAAAGACGCCAGAAATAATTTCTCTCCAAACCTCACTTCGGTTCCCCGCCTCCAGCGATTTTTCCATTTCCCAGGCTTCTCGAAAACGTTCTAGGGCTTTGTCAAATGCATGTAAGTTTGCTTGAATCACTCCAAGTTGGTAAATGCTTCGCACGGTTTCGGGATGTTCTCCAAGCTGTTTCATTCTGATGTTGTATGCCTTCTCTGCTGGTTCAATAGCTTCACTATACTTGCCTTGAAAATTATATACATTGGCAAGATTCCGACTAAAAAGTGCTTCATGTTCGTAACCCGACATTTCTAGTTTCTTCAAAAGTCTCAGAGCATCTTTGTAGCATTCCACCGCCTTATCAAACTCCCCATTACTCTGATAGACAGTGCCAATTTGATTCTTGTACACCGGCATGTCATAGTGATTTTCAGACCCAGATAGTTCCACTCGCATCTTCAGTGCTTTGTTGAAGAACTCAAGAGCTCTCTCCACTTTGTTAAGCCCATAATAGCAATTCCCCATAGCGTTGTAACACCTGGCAAGATTAGTGTCAGGCTTTAACGGCTTCTCCATGAGGTCTAAAGATAACTTTAAGGATTCCAGTGCTTTCTTGTAATCTCTTTTTGTAGAATTGATTTCTCCTTCAACATAAAAGAAAAGGCCTCGAGTCAGCTTGAAATCTTCTGTAGATTTATCTTTAACGCACCCTAACGATGACGATGCCTTTTGTAACACTTTAAAAGCTTCATGAGTGCCATCAGCGTTTAAAACCTGCCGAGCTTCCCAACATCTCAACTGAGCTCGAAAAAGAGAACCTGCAGAGAAATGAAAACAGCCAAATTCATTACAACTGGAACACTCATTATGTTGCTTGCAAAATGCAATATGAATCTTCCCAGAAGCTTATCACATACATTTTGTAGCCGTAATGAATACTCGCACATTTGGACCCCGGGGGGTAGGGTGCTCTCACATTAAATGACATGGGCGTGGAAGCTCGTTGAAATAATTTAAAAACACCCTTAAGGGACTTTGTCCCAGCTGAAATATCGTGTTTTCATGATTATGGCCAGGAGCTTGCTTTATAATCTTGAAATTGGAAGAAACCATCGCCAAATGTGATAGAAGCAAAGAAATATGAACTAAACAGACAAATTAACGGTTAGAAAAGTCAAAATTTCACAACAATGGCAAGTTTGATTTATTGACAGGCGGTCAATAAATCAAATTTCATGAACTGTAATCCACTTCAATCCTCGTAATCCTGCTCCTTATCTTAAAACTACTGCTTTTGTTTTGCTCTATAAAATCTTTTTATCCAACTAAGTTGTATATTTGATGGCATTTGGCGATATAACGTGCAAATAATATGAACGAAATTTTGCTATTTCGACGGGACAGTGTCCCTTTAAAGCTACTTAAAATCTTGTTAGATAGGACTGGCTCAAATTTTCGCGTTTTGGAAAAAATCGCGAAAATTACTACTCGCGAAAAAAAGAGAGCGCGAAAAAAAACCGCGAAATTTAATACCATATTATACTGTATAAGAAAACAATGCATAAATCGATAAGGTTGAGGAGATCTCGGCGCTTTGACTCAGGAACCTCAACGTTGACAAAGCCACCTGGTAAAAGTAGAAAGCGCGTTTACTCTTGATATTTTTATATAGCTATTTTGTGAACAATATTTTTGAGCTTGGGAGATTAAAGAAATGGAAAAATCGCGAAATTAAATACACTTTTGTTTAGTTTTTTCCCGGAATCGCGAACATTTACACTCGCGAAATACAGCTCCCGAATTTTCGCGAAATTAAGTAATAATTAGTAAGAATAAGGTACTCACTCATAATGGTACCACGATAATTGTAACGGTGATTATTTTAGCTTTTAGTACCCTACAGCATGTGTGGTACCAAATGATCTACAAATTTGGACCCACAAAAGGTATGACAAGCACCCCTGTCATTTTTAAATGGGAGTCCCCCCTCCCGAGATTGGGACATGTATTAGGAGCCATTAGTGCAGGAGAATGTTTGCGAGCAAGGCACAATAAGGTTTTGGTTTTACTTCTGATTGGTCAATAAAGTTTACTTTAGACTCTCAATATAGAAAACCACTCTAATTTCATTGTTGTTTGTTTAAAAAAGAAAAAGAAACCTCATACCAGACTTTCCGTCATCTTCGCACTCCTCAGCCCAGGAATGAAATAGCCCAGTCTGTTTCTCTTCTGGCATCATAGTATGGAAAATGGATGTGATCAATGCATTTTGACGGAATTCACCTGGAACACTGAAGTACTCTGGCAGCAACGAGATATCAATGGCAAAGTCATAGTTTTTTCGATCTTCTGCAAACTTATTGAAAGCTTTCACAAAGTCAGACTCTATCAATCTTGCAATTGTTTCCATCTCGGACCAAAAGTGTTCACGGAATCGCCCCTTTGCTTCATTGTAACATTCACGGAACTTTGAATCATTTTTTATGCTGTCAGCATACTTTCTCAAAAGTGGATGAATGTCATACATACACTCCTTGGCTTCTTGTTTGACTACATCAATAATTGCACTGGTCACCAGTCCCTCAAGCTGGGCTGCAGCTTCCGGTGGACTAACACCAAGAACTTTAGCTGCAGTGGAAGCAGAAAAGGGTCCACACAACAATGAAATGGATACTGCACACAATTTTAAGCTGTCAGATGGAAGTGTATCAAACATTTCTTTAATCACTTCATCAACTTCATCTTCTTGCAAATCAGATGGCTTTTCAGCATCCTCTTCCAATTTGGATTTCATCTGAGAGCCAGCTTCTCTTTCAGAAGCCGTATGTTTTTCTATTACAACAATCACATCATCAGGAGATTTTCTTCCCTGCCTTAAAACTGCTGCTATACCTTTCAAAAAAAGTGGAACTCCCTTACAGATGCAAAGAAGCTTCTTTCTTTGCTGAGCATTAACATATGATTTTTTCATAGGAAGCAAGATTTCCTCTGAAAAAGAATCATCAAGAGGCCCTAACTTAAAATCGATCACAACCTTTTCTGGATCATGGAATGGATTTCTTGAAGTCAGAAGTGTGTTCAATATTCTCGTCTTTCCTTTGTCATTATATTGTAAAAGCTTCCCTAAAAACTCCATAAAATCTTTCCTCAAGTGCTCGCCATTCTCCCCCTGCCCGCCAGTGAACTGTTCAACATTGTCAAGAAGAAACAGAACGGGCTGACCTTCGCTTTTCTTTTCAACTTGGTCATGAATTCTTCCAACAACATAACTCAGACTTACATCACTAACACGGTCAGTTGGCTCAAGGGTTTGCATCATCTGAATATAAAGTGCCACCATGTCTTTGGCTTCTCTTAAGTCGAAAACATAAAACTTTCCTGGCCATTTTGCACAAACCTCTTTAGCAAGAGTTGTCTTACCAACACCTGCTGATCCATACAAATTAACAACAGCTGTTTGCCCCATTTGAAGTCTTTCCGTGATTTTCTTGATTTCATCGCTTCTTCCTTGCAATTCCTTCTCCGGTTTAGCTTGGGACAGAAAAGAGACCTTGAAATTCTCAATCGCATCACTTACGTCCTTTTCTTTGTCAGATTTTGGGGCGACAAACTCCTTGAGTAGCGTCAATTTCGTGCTCGACACATAACCAAACTTATGCAAATGAGCCAAACACGACAACAAATCTTGATCTTCAAGCGAATAAAATTGTTTTCCATAAATCCTTTTCGCCGACTGCACAACATCTTTTGATTCTGCTGGTGAAAACAGAGAAGATATGTCTCTTAAAAGTTGATTAAACTTAGGTGAGGCTTCCACAAATGTGAACGCCATCTTTTGTCGAAAGAGAAACAAATGTTGGCGCATGCCGGAAGTAGTTACCAGTCTACCGCGGCTTGGTATTTTAGTCACGCGATTCTACGGAGCTTCAGCAACCACGACGGCAACACAGCAAGGAAAACGTCAATAAAATTAGAATCCCTGCCCTTTGAAACTACTTAAAAATTCTTCTAATTTCTTAAATTTGTCTAATGTGACTGAATTAACCAGGAGCTTAATTCGTAGGGACGGCTTTCAAGTTCAAATAGAGAAAGAAAAGTTGACCGTCGTATGTTCACGTTCTCCACAAAACCTATAATTTGATCATTTCAAGTTGTTGTTTTGCAGGGAACTGCTAAGAAATGTACGAAAATGTAAAACGCACGTGCAGAGGCATTGTTGTCGCTCATTAAACCTATTGTTTTGTGCCGTTCTTGCTGTCGTCGGCGTCGCGCGTGGCTGCTATAGCTTCCTAATGGGAAACGTAAAGCGAGGGGATGGGAGGGTCGGGGGGGAGGGGGGGGGGGGGGGGGAGGGGGGGGTTGGTGGAAACCTAACTTGTAATGTAACACGAATAGCAGTAGTAGTATTTTATTTACACAAATATTACGGTTAGGCTTAGATACAAAATTCCCGAAAAATGGGCTAAAATTCGTCCCGGAATTTCTCCAAAATAGCTGTAAAATTCTTTCAAAAATTTCTAAAATTCTCAAAAAATTCTTAAAGTTTCTCTCTTGTTTCTATCTGTGAGCTTGTAGATAGCTCATTGGAATCAGCCATATTTGCTACCAACAGAGTTAGAATTCATGGAAAGCATTATTTGAGTGGGAAGCCGCCATAGTTGCACTGTAGACACTATACACTACTGTGAGGGTGAGCCCTCATCAAGTTAGTCAGCGGCAAAACAAAACAAACCCTTCCAAGACTTTTTTACTTGTGTTCAACTGTCAAAGTGTCACCTGGAAGCTGATATTTATCTCAAATTCTACCAAATTTTACTCATTGTCTAAAATCCCGAGATTTTCTAAAATTATTTTCGGTGTCTAAAATTCTCAAAAAAATTCCGTAATTTTGTATTAAGCCTAATCAGGGCCCTGGCCTAATCACGGTTGGGTTGAGTTCAAGACTCGTTTACATGTGAACGTGCAAAATACAGAATAAAACTGATTGAATTATCAATAGACTAAAACATACACAATGTAAGATAGCCCTACTAATAAAATAAGTACATGTATCGACAATCAAGCAAATTGGAAAAGCTAAATGAGCAATAAAAAATACTAAATAACATAGAATTGAATAAATCTTAAAGTGGACTAGCACTATTAAGTAATGATCCGCATAAGAAGGAAAGTGCTGAAACGCAATGCACGATGGAATGTCAACTTTTTTCATTGTTACAACTAGTGATCTGATTGGCCTAGACTCGAAAACCGCTAAAAAGTTAAGGTTCAAGGTGAATTTTGTCTAATTATTTTAAGGTTTCAAGTAATTTGAGATCCAATCGCACAACGTGCAATTTTTAAAAGATATTGTATTTGGGGAACTTCATCAAATAAGCAAAATTATTAGCTATTGTCTTCTGCTTTTCTGATTGGTTAAGCACAAACATTTCCCAAAATTTATACGACGCAAATGGATTTTATTTATTTTTATACTGAAATATAATTATGAACCATCAGCCTCACCACTATTCTTAAAATCAAAGATATTCTATGTGGGAAAGAGCCAATGCGGCAGAACAATGAAGTTTACGGTAGTTCTTATGTGGAGCATCACTTAACTTAGCTGAAATGACAAGCAAATGAGAGCAAGAAAAAACTCAAGCGGTCGTACATAAAAATATTGACTGATCACATGAGCAGTAGCTGTCAAGATGGTAATAGAGCGTTTGCACGTGACGTCACGGCGGCCATATTGGTGTCCTAAAACAATAAAATGGCGGCCATGTTGGTGTCCTAAACGAATCCTATGGGACTTTAGCTCTATTTTGATTCAAACATTTCCTATTGTTTTAGCACTCCAATATGGCCGCCGGGCACGTGAGTGAAAACACTCCATATTCAGGGTGTGGTAATTTGTCGATTCTCTTCAATTGGGATTTGTTATGTCAACCTAGGGAAGATTATCTTGCAATTTCGGGTAATTTCTTGGTGTAGCGGATGGTGTGATCACCAAATGACGTAAAACAAAAGATTCAAAAGACACTGAGCAATACCCACACCACAACACAAAAGCTGACCAACAATGGCTTCCGCAACACCCTGAAAAAACACCCCAATTTCGTGATTTCTTGGCAGACAGCCGGTTTATCCAAACCAAATTGGAATCGTGTGAACAAAATTTAATTGCACGCCAGTTTGGACACGCGAGCATGCAACTTGCTCATACGGATGAAGAATCTCTCTTGCACTGAGTTAGGGACAATATCCCGGCTAAAAAGATAGAAAATTTCACCAGAATGGCAATTTTGATTTCTTGACCGCGCCTGTCACAAAATCAAATTTGATGAACTGTAATCCACTTCCATCTTTCGGCAATCATGGCTTTATCCCCATGCAAACTACTACTTTTGTTTTGCTCCATAGAATATTTGTAGCCATTTAAGTATATGTGATGGCATTTGGCGATATATAGAGCAGTTTTCAATTGAGTGTCAAAAGTAATTACACAATTGTTTTGGTTTTTTATTGCTACGCTTTGTGATTGGCTAAAAAATCTCGCGCCACTTTCTCGACCAATCAGAAGTTAAACCAAAACCAATCGTGACTTGCTCGCGCGCGTTTTCCCGCGCTTGGCGCCGCGGACATGTAATTGCTTCGAGCTCTGATTGGTTCATTGGATTGTTTACGACTGCTGTGATTGGTCAGAGTAATTACTTTGGTTTTGGTTTTACGACACTCAATTGAAAACTGCTCTAGCATAAGGAAATAGGCTAAGCGAAATGTTGTTAATTTATTTCTGCCTGTTATTGAATGATAAAGTCAGTTTGTGATTAATGTTGAGTTTGGTCAAATTTGTACAAAACTGCAGTTTTAGTGTCAGCCTTAAGAGGTATTTTAACCGGAACTTTTCAATAAAAGTGTCCGCTGTCCGCGTTAGAGAGGTGTCCGCCTCAAGAGATTTTAGTTACAGGCAAACAACTGAAATTCGGCCGGGGCCATTCAACCGTCTAACAGGGGTGTCCGCTTTGAGAATTCTAGGAGAATTTTCATATTCAACTAATTCTTAGAAAACTTGGAGTTAATAAGGACATCGACAACTGAATAAGTTCTTGATATTTTATTGTGTTTAATGAGAATCTGAACTACTCCCAAACCTTCAGGGAATTTAAAAATAAATAAAACATAATAAAAAGATAAGAATTCTGTTCTCTTGCGCTACGCTTAGCCGCACAGAAATCATTTCCAATGTAACACTCACACGAGTTGGAGGAGGGCCCGCCAGTAATCTTTATTGCTACAGAATGTGTACATATATCAAAGATACAATATAAATATGATGTATTCTAACTAAGATGAAATACATGCTGCGATTGCAGTATATCGTAAACACAATTTGTACATAACTGGTGCGTATAATGATAATAACCTGGGCCAGAAAAATATGCAGATATGAAAAGTAGCCCCGAGGAACAACCTCGTCGTAAGAATACTGGTAGGCTTCAATATAAACGAATGTGAATCAAGGAGTGGTATAAATACCACTCCTGTGCATATGACACGCATACCGTTATGCGTGCCCCAAGGGAAGTACATTTTCAGTGCAACACGAGGTGGCTCTTACTTCCACTGTTTTCGGATCGAACTGGAATTTGAAAATGTTGGTTTTAGTGGAGGGAGGAAAACCGGTGTACGCGGAGAAGAAACCTCGGAGCAAGGATTAGAACTGACAACAAACTCAACCCGCATATGGCGTCATCTCCGAGAATCGAACCCGGACCACATTGGTGAGAGGCGAGTGCTCTCACTGTACCACAACACCATCCCTTCTCTTATATTTCGGGGAATGACCGTCATTGATTAGTAAGGACCAGAGGGACTCGCCTAGTCTAGCGGTTTTTAGGAATAAAATAAGAAAATTGGACCTGTCTGGCTATATGAATAACCATAGCAATTGTTTTAACTCGTGTAGCCAGTAAATCCGCAATTAAATCCGGTATATTAAAACCCCATTTACACGGGCTAAAAATTCGGCACGGCACCCTAAATATTCGGCACGGTACCAATGATTTTTGGGCACGGCACTCTCAGTTATCTACGTGTAAACGTGTCGGACCCAAACACAATGTGGCACTGGTGCCCAAAATTTTAGGGGTGCCGAGACTACCTCCAGGAGGTAGTCTCGGCACGGGTAAAAGAAGGCACCGTGCCAAAAAATGTTCGATTTCTAATAATTTTGAACGAATTTTAAGCCGTCACGCATGCGTAGCAACCATTGTAATTTCAAAATGGCGGACGATACAGACAGACCGATACGATACATATAGGAAATCGTATGAACTACTTGTGCATTTCATGATTTATGGGCACGAGTGATGTTTTGAAATTTTGAAATGAAACGCTGCAATGGTTTCCATTATTTTTAACCAATCAATAACAATCTTTTGACAGGTAAACCATGCCTGAAATCTAAAAATTGATCACATCATTTAAAGAAATATTTAAGCTTGAAGTTCCAAACTTTTAAAGTAAGTGCAACAGGTTTGCAGCTTTCTTATTGTACTTTACAACCTAGATTTGCACTCTACAATAATTATGCATTCGTCATTGGCCAATCAGAAACTGTATATTTTGCAGAGTATATTATAAGAAACGTCACAATACAGACGATACATTCCTTTCAGATGTCTTTCGTAACGTTGATGTCCTTCTTGTTGTTCTAGGCGCCGATTTCTAATCAATAACCGTTAAACAGTGACAATAATATCATTTCCCGCCATTTCCCGGGGAAATACAGGCGAATGTTAGGGGTGCCAATACAGAAGTAGGTACCGTGCCCATTTGAGAGAAATTCCACTATTTTGTTCGTGTAAACTGGGAGTGCCGTGCTTAAATAGTTTGGGCACGGTACCGAAATTTGGGGGTGCCGTGCCGATTTTTTTTGCGCGTGTAAATGGGGCTTAAATATAAGTATACGTAACCGAATTATTAACTTAAGGCTGGTTTTCACTGGCGACGGAGTCGGAGTCGGAGTCGGAGTCGTAGTCAGAGTCGTAAGAGCGCTTCCGATCTAGTGAAAATCTACAATCGGAGTCGTAAGCGGAGTCATAAGCTCGACGGAATCGGAGTCGGAAGAATCAGAACGGTTCCATTTTCTTCCGATTCCGCTTATGACTCCGTAATCTTCTTCCGATTCCGTCGGTTTGATTTTCACTAGATCGTAACGCTCTGCGCTTCTGATTACGACTCCGTCTCCGACTCCCTCGTTAGTGAAAACCAGCCTTTAGGATTTTAGCATTTAACTATTTATTTTAGAATTTTATTACTAGTACATTCGTAGGATAATTTGTACTATAATCAGTATAGTGTTTAGGAGGATTTTAGCATTTTATAAGAATTTTATACTATTATATTCTTAGGATAACTTGTATCATAATTATTATAGTGTACCCAATTGGTCCATATGGGCTAAACAAATTGACACTTAAATAAAGTTCTTACTTACTTATTTTGCGGGTAGCTTAAAAACTAGGTCCCCTTAACGGCTCAACTGTTTTTTTCTGGCGACACAACATCCCAACTTTGAATGGCTAATACTTCACTGTCTGCAGAGCTCGGTCAAACAAGCTGCTTCACACATATTCTAGGAATGAAATAATTAAAACTTTCCAAAAATGTAGATTTGATTGACATCGGTATTACCATAGACCCTATTCATAAATGGCGGCCGGTTTATTAGCCTCGTTAGCATGTGCAAAATTCAAAAGAATTTTTGCTCTAAAATGAGGCTAGTTGGGCTGATTAGCATGAATATAAAAGAATAAATAAATCGGCCGCCATTTATGAATAGGGTCTATAAGGACGATCTGATGACGCCATGGTTTTTGCATATTAGTAATTTTCTCAACATCTAGACCTAAACTTTTGAAACGACTGTATGCGTCTTTAGTCTAGATGTAGGTTATCAAGACTGCAACGTTTGAAAAATTCTATGTGAGCGTTTTTGAATAGAATTGGATTGAATATTTTCCATAAAAAATTTAAAGATTCGCATTACTTTCTGTTAATTTGTCGATGCCAACAACAACAAGTAGCTTTATTTGCATGACTATAAATCCTTACAGTATTACAAAGCATTACAACATAACAAAATGAAATTACAATAATATAATAAGGAAAGGGAAAGTACAATCAGTCTGGTTTGATAATTTGATTATTGCGGAGATCTAAGCATGAAATAATGGATTTCACTAAATGAATATTTACAAAATAATTACGAGAGTTCATTAATTCATTGGTAACTTCTGAAGGAGATAACTGTTTTATATTTGGTAGGTGATACCCTATTTTCCTGTAAAATCCGTCTGTAAATATTGAGTATTTAGGACAGTGGAACTAGGAAGTGAATGCCAGTGACATCGGCCTTATGTCCCAGCTGGACGAAGAGGATTAGAGATGACATCCATCAGGACACATTTACATGATCTTAACACCTGGGACAGGCTAATCCTGTCTACAAAAGCTTCGTATCTTCATATCCTCTTCTGGCGCACGACGATCGGCGCTTCGCTTCCCTCCTCGCGAGTATCGGTGCTTCGCGTGTCCTCCACGAGCAGGAAAAACCCCGACTGTTTTGCAGTCAAGGGCGTAGCTACCTGTACACACGTACGCACTTGCGTACCTGAAAAAGTCGAAAAAAGAGAAAGATTTGAGACTTGAGGGTGGGGGGAGGAGATAGGGGGAGTGTTTGAAAATTGATTCTGCGTACCTCTGGACTTACGTTAATTTTCTGGTTTCTATAGTTATTGAAAAGCTCACTAAAAATTTCGGAAGGCTAGACATAGCTTTTAGAGGTCAACACGAGTCAACATGAGTCGCAAGTTAGACTTAGCCGGAAATCTATAAGGCAGTGGATCGATGTAATTCATTAAATTGTTTAGTAAAAAATTAAGCCATAACTTTGCCAGCCTGAGGCAGGTTACCCACCGTCCTATGTTTTAGGCTCCTAAAAGCCAACCCGTGAATAAAAAATGCTGACACGTAACGCAATATTGCGGTAAGCTTTAATATGTTTTCACACTGACACGGTTCGATATATTTTTAAAATTAAACGTACGGATTTTTGACGAACGCAAAAAAAAAAATCACTTTCAGACCGAAGAAGAAGAAAAAAGGGGTCCTTAGAGGCACAGTCGAACGGCGAACTCAGAATCCTTCAAAATCTCAGAATCCTTCAGAATCGCTCAAAATATCACTTCTACGACAAAAGGACGACAACACATAACAAATAAGGTAATTTAACGTTTATTTAGCGTTAATCAGTACATACATTTGGCGATACGTTAGGACAGTGGGAAAGGAAGTGAATGCCAGTGACATCGGCCTTATGTCGCAGCTGGACGAAGAGGATTAGAGAGTGACATCGATCAGGACACATTTACACGATCGTAACACCTGGGACAGGCTAATCGTATCTACAAAAGCTTCATATCTCAATCCGCCCTCTTCTCGCGCACGAGGATCGGCGCTTCGCTTCCCGCCTCGTATCCGATGGATAGCGCTATCCACCTTTTGAACAACCGGGGCCTGGGCATTAGACAACAGGTACCAGTACCTTGATTTCTCCGAGGCAAGAGGAGGCCTGGTTTTTACACGGAGGAGGCTCACTTCTACGGAGGAGGCCCATTTCTATGGAGGAGGCTCATTTCCGCGGAGGAGACTCATTTCTACGGAGGAGGATGATTTCTACGGAGGAGGCTTATTTCTACGGAGGAGGCTTATTCTACGGTGGAGGCTAATTTCTACGGAGGAGGCTCATTTCTACGGAGGAGGCCCATTTCTATGGAGGAGGCCCATTTCTACGGAGGAGGCCTATTTCTACGGAGGAGGCCCATTTCTACGGATGAGGCCCATTTCTACGGAGGAGGCTCATTTCTGCGGAGGAGACTCATTTCTACGGAGGGGGCTTATTTCTACGGAGGAGGCTTATTTCTACGGAGGAGGCTTATTTCTACGAAGAGGCTAATTTCTACGAAGGAGGTCCATTTCTACGGAGGAAGCTCATTTCTACGGAGGAGGCTCATTTCTACGGAGGAGGCTCATTTCTACGGAGGAGGCACATTTCTACGGAGGAGGCACATTTCTACGGAGGAGGCTAATTTCTACCGAGGAGGCTCATTTCTATGCAACAGACTTATACTTGTATGGAAAACAAGTACCACTGCACAGAGGAGGCGAGTTTTTATACAGAGATAGCTTTGTTTTACAGTGTGTAGCAGTGGCACTAATGGGCCACTAAGCACACGATGAAATGACGTTTTCGGAGGTTATTTCCAGCGAATAACATGCATTCGTGTTTGATTTCTGGCAATCCGAATCTGTTGGTCAAACGAAACGAAAACATTTCATGTTTTCGCGTCAAAATACTCAATACTATAACATCCCAGTACAGTCAGTCTTGGTTCAGATTAGTTCCTTCAGTTCCTTCTCGGAGAAGGCCCTGGGAACGAGGTTAATATAGACCTAATGTAGCACATGTTTTCTGTTTCTTGCAGTAAAAATCTTATACAAAATGAAAAATGGACATTACAATTTGTTTCTTTTTGTTTTCAAGAAAATCTACCGTTTCGCGTAAAAGGTTTGTTGTCAATGACAACGGCTCTCTGAAGCATTCGCAAGGTCCGCGGAGCCACGTTTCATTTTTTCCCATCACTCCCTGTAAGCCCAGTTCCATCATGGCGACTTTCAATATTCTCAGCTTGTGTATAGTGGCTGCTCTTCTTTCTCCATATTTTACTCATGGAGCGAAATATACGGGTGGAGAAAAGGTATTTGGATTAGCTAATGTTTTGTCTTTTCTCGAAACGATAATTAAACGTGATCTGGTAATTTTCAGGTTCCTCTTTTTGTCAACAAAGTTGGACCGTATTTCAACCCGCAAGAAACTTACCATTATTATTCGTTACCAGTTTGCCGGCCCGAAAAGGTAGTTAAGCTTTTATTTGTTATGTTTGTTTGGCATTTACAATAAAGTTTATCGTAAATCAGTAAAGGGAAATAGCACTTCTTTCTCAGGATGTCTGTCACATATATTCTGCATCGGACATCAGCATATCATCGAACACAACATGGAATATTTCGTAATTAGAGGATCGTGTAAGCTTAATATGATTTCGAATGTTGAAGCCTCATCATTTTTATTTCCATCTATTGATTCCTTTTATTTATGTAATAAGCAGTTAGTAGTTTTAATCCTTCAGACTTTCATCTCATGCTTAGCATATAAAAAGTTTTTATATTTAATTTTTTTAAAAACTTTCAAACCCCAGTTGTGAGCTGGTGTTTGGATCGATTAGATTCATTATTATCCTGGGGTCAATAGGCCTTTATCACGCAGCGGCCATTTCGACTCCCCGGAGAATAAAATGCTTTGTTTTTGCCCGCCTAACCTCGTTTTCAAATTTTTTACTGTGAGGCTTAGTGGTGTAAATCTTTTGTTTTTATACAAAATAGTGGGGCGTGATAAAGCCTATTCAATAAAACTTTTACAAGTGTAATTTACACGTGTAGCCATCCAATGAATTTGGTTCCTTGTAACTGCTAGGTAGAACATCGCAGTTTAACGCTGGGAGAAGTTCTTGATGGTGACAGAATGGCTGTGGCAATGCATGAAATAAAATTCAAAGGTAATTTAATTAAAAACATTTATAACCTTTGTGATGTTATTAGTTTTTTAATTAGCTTTTCAAAGCACTGATATTAATGTAATACAGATATACATTGTATATAAATAAAAAATGTATATGGAAGTCACAAAACGCATTGCCAGGGTTTGGCCAAAACTTCATGTATGTATAAAGCCAATTACCCATGGAGTGACAACCATGGACAGCTGTTTACGCCTTGTTAAGACTCAGTAGTATATATGTATGGAACAGCTTCAGGCATAGAGCAAGACTTGAAAACCACTGTGTATCATCTGCCCTTTACTGGCATTTAAAGAACCTTTAGGTCAACGCTGGAGTAAAGGGCAGAATATGAGTCGGGGGGGGGGGGGGGGGGGGGGGTGGTCTGTACGTAGATCACTTTGAGTAATGCTTTGACCATCAGTCAGTCCTTAATTTGACATGCAAAGTGGTTTTAGCAAATCATTATTAGTATTGTTGTCGTTGTCATGGTAATTAACATTAGTATCATCAACATCAGTCACCTTCAAAGTCGTGGTCATCATCATCGTCATCATTATCACCATCATTCTACATCTACATCTACATGATTTACTTGCAAAATCCTAATGGACATACAGCAAGTTTTAATGCAAAGTGTGTAAACAAAATTAAAAAAATTTTTTGCATTTGTATAGCGCAAATTCTATAATACATATTCAAATGCGCTTCACAATCAATCAGACCCACCCCACCCATGAACAAGTGACACTGAGGGTGGTCACAGCCAGGGTTTGTTAGGTCCTCAGTGGTTCTTTTACATCCCCATGGGAGACGGGACCACCATTTCTACGTGGTCATCCGAGCCATGTGAAGGCCTAACCATTTGCTGATGTCATACAATAGCAAAGGCAGCACCTTCATCCTCAATTATTTTAATACCCTGAGTGCAAATAGTGCAATAGTACAAATAAAAATGATGATAATTAGTCTAACTTAGGCAAGGAGATAATCATTGACAGCTGCCTTAAAATTACTGATCGAGGTCATGCTTATAATAATCTAGTCTTATAATCTAATAATCATCTAATCTTGCCAAATGTGATGCTGACTTAGGTCATAGTTTGGTGAAAGTATTCACTATAAATATAAGTTATAGATGTTAGTTGCTTGACCACCTTTTGTTAATGTTAGTTTTGTTTCATCTGTTCTTCAGAACCAGTCGACAACAAAGAGCTGTGTACTGTAACACTTAATCAGAACGAGATTGATCACATCAAGGAGGCGATTGAAGATTTGTATTATTTTGAGTTTGTTTTAGGTAAATGTCAATAGAACAGGCATAATCACTTGCAAAACTCAAGTCTAGTGTGTTGTTGTCTTTTGCCACTTGGCTGTCACACATTTCATTCATACAGTGAAATACATGACATGACATTGATGCAGTTTCATTTGTAACCGCATTGTTTTGGGGTTGGTTAATGCATTTTGTTTATGGTGTTGATATCACTGGACAGGCATTGCCTGATTAGATTGAGACATCTTTTTCTTGAAAACAAATCAATTTGTATCACACACATTGAATTAGCCTTCCTTAATCCGATATGGAAGCCGATAATGTAAATACCAGGGGTTTCAATAGAAGCCGGCTACCGGTGGTGTAGCGCCGCCTTCTTGGCCTCTCACCGCCGGTTACCAGATCCCCCTAGTGGGACGGGGCCTTTACGGCCCCTTATCTGTCACAGCCCGCCTATTATACCTTGGGCAGCTGCTTACTTCAATTCTTATTGAAACCCCTGAAATACATGTATTTTCAAGCCATTTACAGTGTACATGTATGTGTTTTAGTTATTGTTTTTTTTTTTGCATTTTTTTAGGGAAACATTATAGGGGTGCAAGCTTTTAGCCAGCAGGGTGCCCAGGCATCCTGTGGATGCCCACTTTTTGAAGAAATTAATGACAATTGCATCTAATCCTTTAAAAAAATTATGATGGGAAATATCTTTAGTTAAGGACTTCCAATTTTCAATTTCTGGCTAAAAGCCTGTATAGGGTAACCTTCTGTTCTCCTTTTCAAGATTTTCTTTTGTATTTTCTTTTGTTTTTGGTATAAAGATGTATGTAATCTACTGGACTGGTGTATCTAGTCATTGCATGTACTAAATTTTCAACAGATGATCTTCCTTTACGTGGCTTTATTGGTCATTTAGAAGAAGGAGCCTTCCTGCCTCACACTCACAAGGTTTTCCTGTGGGCGCATTTGAACTTCAACATTGCATATAATGGAGATCAGGTACGGGTGAAATATCAAACATTGTTATATACATGTAGCTGGAGTTTTTCTCAATACAACATGCGCATTGATTGGTTGATTCATGGTGACATGACATTTAACAAACAAACTGTTTCCCGCCAATTTTCCCAAGCAGGCAACATTTGCAAAAGCAGGCAACAATTTTTACGTCAGAGGGTAACATTGCACTGTTGCCTGCTAGCGCACGTGATCAGACCGCGACAAAAGGTGGCATGATTATGATGCGATTGATGTTTACCTCGAGTGCTCTGCGCGTTTTTCAAACTGTGTTGTGTTTTTTTGTGTTGCTATATAACAAATCACTTAATGACTGATCCCTCGGGAAACAGTGAATTTTGTTTTCCTTGAATCTCGATGTTTACCTCGACTTCGTCTCGGGAAACATTGAGATTCTCGGAAAACAAAATTCACTGTTTCCCTCGGGACCAGTCATTAAGTGTTTATTATTACACGACTAAGTCAGCCAGAGGGCCAATAACTAAAATAAACCAATCAGAATGCTCAAATGTCGGTCCAATTTTCTGTAAGTATTGGACCGGGCATTGTCCCGAATGATCCCGTGCGATCCTCCCACCGGCAGGAGTCGTGTAATAAATCTCTTATTAACCAAGCTTGCTCGGGACTGTACTAGGAGAATATCGGCCCTCGGTCTTTTTTGTATAGACCTCGCTGTGCTCGGTCCGTACTGTCAAGACCTCGGGCCGATATTCCCCCAGTATGGCCCTCGCGCTTGGTCAATAAGATATATATAAACACTGAATGACTGGTCCTGAGGGAAACAGACAGTAAATTTTGTTTCCTGAGAATCTCAATGTTTCTCATCTAGATTCGAGGGAAACAAAATTCACTGTTTCTCAAGGGATCAGCCATTACGTGATTTGTTATATAGCAACACAAGGCAACATGATCATGCCACCTTTTGTCACAGTCTGATCATGGCGTTAGCGGCCAACAGTGCACTGTTACCCTCTGATGTCAAATCTTATGGTGCCCACTTTCGCAAATGTTGCCCACTCATGGATGTTTGGCGGGAAACAGTTTGTTTGTTGGATGTCATGTGACCATGGTTCGACCAATGAACATGTGTGTTGTATTGAGAAAAACTCCAGCTATATAACAATATTTAATGCAGTATTAAAACAACTGGAAAATGGCGTCACGACAACACCAAAATGTTGTTCAATTTTATTGTTGATTTTTACATGCTAAGGTGTTACCAAACCTTTGCATACAAGTATTAAAACAATAATTTTTTATTTAGCGTAGGTGCAAATCTGTAGATTTAAAATGAAACCTCTCCCAAGCAGACACTCTTGGGATCATGTTTAACTGTCTGTCAAGGAAAGGCATCTGCATATATAAATAAGAGCTTTTATCATAATTTTATTGAAGTTTACTATTTTTAGTAGCAACTTAATATTATTGTCAGTGAGTGATTTTTTTGCTTCAATAATTTAGAGGCAACTTATGGTAGTAATTCCCACAATTGACAGGAATGTAGCAACACCTGTAATAGCCGGCTACCGGCTAATTTCACCAACTGAAAGAGAACTTATCACCGGCTGAAATTTCACTAGAAAACAAAGATTTGGGGTGATTTTGAAGGTGCACAAGCCAGAAAAACCAGCTGGGCTTGTTAATGAGCCTGCTTAGTGTTTTCTTAGCTACACCCCAGGCCTGAAACAAAAGATCGGATTGATTGATCTAAACTGCAGCGTATGTGTGTATGAAATAAATGTCAAAATAAAAATTTTTTTTCCAGATTATTTCAGCTAATGTGAGTACAACAAACCACCAACCAGTAGCTCTTGATGATGTAGAATTGCCGTTTAAAGTCCATTTTACATACAGTGTGATTTGGAGCTTTACTGAGTGAGTGGCACAACTCTTTACAGTATTTCTAAAGATCCACAGACAATGCAAAAGGCAATAGCATCATGTTCAAAGAATGCAATCCTAATTTTTTGTTGGTTTCCCTGTGCCTTGCATGCAGAAACATGTGAACATTTTTGGTGTCCGAACTGCCAAATGCCCCCCCCCCCCCCCCCCCCCCCATTGTTTTTTTTAAGGGCTCACTTCCACTGCCGCAAACCTTCGAACGTGTCTCCATAATCTTTGATTACTGTTAGTTTTTATGTACTACTTTTTTCATCATATTCTGTTACAACTGTAACATATTTTTATAAAGAGCACCACAGCAAAGTACTTCTCTATAGCTTCCATTTGAATGGTTGCATCAATAAATTGTAGGATTTCATCCACAAACTCAAAAGTGAGAACCACCACCACCACCACAGCAAAGTACTGCTTAATAGCTTTCAATTGAATGATAACACTTTAGGATTTCATCCACAGACTCAAAAGTTAGAACTACCTAGTTGTACAGCATAATAAACAGTACCACAGGAAAGTACTGCTCAATAGCTTTCATTTGAATGGTCACACTTAAGGATTTTATTCACAGACTCAAAAGTTGGAACCACCTTGTACATGTACAACATAATGAACAGTACCACAGGAAAGTATTGCTCAGTAGCTTTCAGTTGAATGGTGATTGGTCACACTTTAGGATATCCACAGATTCAAAAGAAAGAACTTGGTAGATATTTAATTTGTCAATTTTGACTGGGTTTTATTCAGCACTCCATACTCAGAGAGACTCAAGACCAAAGGAACTGGAACATTTTTCCCAAAGAGCTTGGAGGTAAGAGAGCTTTCATGTTTGTGGCCATTTGGATTTTAGCTGAGACACAATTCATTAGCATACATTACATGGTATATATGTTAAATTGTCAAATGGTAAATGCAATGCATTTGATGCATTTATTTATTGATTTGTTGAATCAAGAGAGCCTTTTACAGCAAAAACAAATAGTACAAACAACATAAATTCTTATTTGGATGGAATCAAATGCAATGATTTAACAATACTTCCAAGGCAAAAACAAAGTTGGGCAATTTAGGATTTGGGTTGTACAATGTCTGATAACCGACTGTTATTTCCAGCAATTAATGTCAACCATAAAAATTATACAGTTTCCCGTTTCTGTTCATTATGGAGTAACCCATAACTACAGTTACGCTATCAGGTTTCTATTATACATGGAAACTGAAGATAACTACTGGCCTGATGGGCAACTTGACCTGTAAAACAACTTTACCATGGTCTTATCACTATTAAAGGGAACAAAGTTGCCAGGGAAAATTTGTTTTTTCTGGTGTTGTCAATGGTTTGCTTTTTACTCGTGCCAGATATGGCAACAAGGTACAACTGTAAGGCAATGTTCGGGAATGTATCTGTTAGTAATCACCTGTATTTTGACCGGCACGAGTTTAGGCTACGTGTAGCCTCTTGTCTATTAAAGAAGCCAGGCTTCAAAATACATATTAATAGCCAGGGAAAATCCTGTCTTTTTTACAGCTCTGCTTATTCCTTATAATTGATTATTAATTCTTAATGTATTTGTTAAATGTTTCCTCTCAGATTCATTGGTTGTCAATTATCAACTCAGTGGTGCTTGTGTTTCTCCTCATTGGATTTGTCGTCATTATTCTGGTAAATAAATAATTATAACATAAGTTCTATTTAACTTAGTAGGACTCTGGAGAAATGAAAAATAAAGTAGCCAGAAAAAAAGAAAACAGTTAATGTATTAATAATATGCAATGCCTTTGTCTTTCAAAGCAGCCAGGACTTAGAATCTACAAAACAGTTATCATGGGGAGCCCATAGGGACTCCAGCAGTTAACCCCTTTAAAACCCGAGGCAAATCCCCTTTTTTCTGAACTGGTAACTGAAAACTCTATAACCATATGATATACCAATGAAAGGTTTTGATTGGTATAATTCATAAGTTATGCGATTTTAACAGAGGAAGTTATGGTTTTGATAGAAATGGGTTTTAAACATAAGAATAAAAATGTTAAGCAAAGTCCTAGTCTTCATACATTCTAGGTATACCGCCAAACTATACCTCATTTTACAGCTGTCAGTGAGTAGAATAACACCAGTTTCATCTTAGAGCACATATGTATTAAGAAAATAACTTTGAAATGTTTGGGGGGTGGTCAATCACATCACATAGAGTAGAGAGATATGATTTTACAGTAATGTATGTGTTCAATGGGCAGACCAAATATTCAACAAGTTATGTGATTATGTACCATGTGTACTATCGGAGCTTGAAGAGTTTTAAAGGGGCTATGTCACCTATTTTTAGTATCACTTTGAAAAGCCAAAAACATATTTGTTTCTCAAAAGAAAACCTACAAATAACTGTCCAGTTTTGTTAAATACTCTAGTACTAGTGCACAAAAACTAGTATTCATTATCTTTGGCTGTATTGGCCAGGATGGAAATGGATTGCAACTTGAAAATATTGGCCAAGTTTTTCAAGTTGCACCCAAAACTTTGGTTAGTTCTTCCTTGAAGAGATCACTTCATATGTTCTTCTTGGTGTTGTAAAAGCAATTTTATGTTCCTGCAAAGGTATATGTACAAATCTGGGCGACAATGTTACGCCACAAAATGTAATAATTGACGCAAAATGTAATAGTAACCCAAAATGTAATAACTTTTGACGCAAAATGTAATAGTAACCCAAAATGTAATAACTTTTGACGCAAAATGTAATAAACTCGGTAACCCAAAATGTAATAACTTTTGACGCAAAATGTAATAAACTAAAGTAACGCAAAATGTAATAAATTTGACGCAAAATGTAATAACTTCAGTTTTGTCCTAGCTCAATGGGGCAGTACCCATGTGAACATCTACATTGTATACTTGGAAACGAAAAACGCCACCTATTGTACACGTCATCGATCAGGTGACTAGATCGACTATTTCCGTTTTATTATACAAGTCAACACCAACACAACATTTTGTGGTAAAAAAGGAACAAGGATCGCATGTATAAAAACTTATTTCTTCCAATAAATTGACTTTATGAAAAACAGCCAACCATTTTGTTTCAGCCGGTTTATTGATCTATGTTTGTTAACCTAGACTGCGTCACGGGCGATGTTAACCGCGAGACGGGTTTACCTGTTGACTTAAACACCTTTCACTTGGTTTCGAGTCATTTCGCAACACAGACAAACGAGAATAACTGCCACGAATGTGGGCTCTATTTCTAATCAGGAAGGGGGTGAATAAGGGTACGCAAATCCGCCGATCCCTTATCAATTTGTACTTGAATCCAGCGATCCACAAAAATAAAATTCACAAATCCGAAACCACGAATTATTTCATAGCAGCCTCATATGAGATTGTGTTTTAGCAAAACAAATTTCTAAAGAGGGTTGGAATCCACCACCTGAACTTTAATTATAATCAGCAAAAACCAAAATCTGGAGCCCAAATATGGATAAATCTGCTGCATTTGCAGTACATGATGCCAAAATCCGTTGAAATTTTGCTCTGAATCCGCAATCCTCCGATCCGTAGACCGATTCACCCCCCTCTCTCAGGAAAGCTCAGAGATTTCGATTTCGCAGACGTTACTATATGCATAGAAGGACACAACGTGAACTTTAATTGTGTTTGGTGTTATTTTTATTGCCGTTTTTAATCCTTTTGTAGCCATTTTGATAAAGCTTTCTGTTCGTTACTTCGAAGGTTCCAGGTTTATCTTCATACGGCTCGGCAAACGCTCGATATCCAACTTATACTTTGCTGGAAGGGGTTTCTTACTCTCTTGAATATGGTTGCCAAGTGTTTCTGATTAATACCTTGACTTGTATAATTGAAACGGAGATATTAGCGATTTTCGATCTAGTTACGTGATGGATAACCTGTACAACTTGATTGATACGTGGCGTTTGTAAAACTGAAGTTATTACATTTTGCGTCAAATTTATTACATTTTGCGTTACTTTAGTTTATTACATTTTGCGTCAAAAGTTATTACATTTTGGGTTACCGAGTTTATTACATTTTGCGTCAAAAGTTATTACATTTTGGGTTACTATTACATTTTGCGTCAAAAGTTATTACATTTTGGGTTACTATTACATTTTGCGTCAATTATTACATTTTGTGGCGTAACAGACAATGCCCATTTAAGCTATGTGCAAACGTGATGTTTTTCTTGTCGCCCAAAGACAAATTAAAGTTAGTTGTCCATGGCAACTAGGCACTGCTAGAGCATAGCCCTGTATTAATAGTAGTTATAGGAAAAATTAATAATGAAACCATGCCTTGTTGACATGTAAATCTTCACAAAGATCATTCATTTGATGGCATATTGGATGAAATGCAACAAAGCTGTGCAAGTGAATAAGTCTTGTTGTCTTTTAGGCTTGATGACTCAGTGGGTTTGCTAAATTAATTTCATTGAATATGTACCTACATGTACGTAAAAAATTTGTGACTCTAAAAAACTTACATGAACTGATAGCTGTCTAAAATTCTTATTAATAAGAAAAAACAGCTTCACCAACAGACATCTACTGAGGCAACTTACCATTTGTCAGCACTGGCTGGCCGGTTGGACAGGTCAATTTGTAAATAATATTCCATTATTATTTCATAATGCTGGACAGACTGCTCAATTTGTAAAATTAATAGACAAGTGTTCCCTTCACTACACTTTTTTAAAGGTCTGGACAACCCTTTGGTGTCTGTATCCCTATAATCTTTGGTTCTTTTACAGATGAGAGTACTCAAGAGCGACTTTGCAAAGTACAACATATCAGATGACGAAGAATTGATTGACGACCTTGGTATGTCAGGAGTGTGTAAGTTTAGCCTGTGAAGCCATCCTTTCTTTTCTAATGGAAAAGGAGGCACATGGAAGCTTGTGGCACAAGATGAAGCAAATAAGCTAGCTGAGGGCATCAGTAAATTTTTAAAGTTTTCTGGCAGGTGTTTCCTTTCCTTTGCCTTCGCTGCTGCACCCTCTCTTGATTGATTTGCTCTGTTTGTGTTCCAAGCTTTGGCATGCCTTTGGTACCCATTAGAAAGAAAGCAGTACTTGCACTGGCTAATGTAAGGTGGAGAATAATGGAAAAGTGGTTTGAGCTTCCTTCTCCACACACCCTTGACTCTCACTTGTCATCCCTTCTGTAGGGGTGTAAAAAAGGTCCCATCTGCTAATGTACCTTCCAAGCAAAGATTGGCCTTGTCAAATAAAACGATTTAGAACATACAGGGAAAATATCCAAATTTTCACTTGGGCAATCAGCTGTAACCATTGAGCACGCAATATGTAGTGGTTACCTGCCTTACCCATTGGGGTTGGCGTTGGAGAGAGGGGAGGGTAGGGAGTTGGACGTAGTGGGGGGAGGGTCGGTGGAGCATAACGCCTAGGAGAGGGGAGGGGAGGGAGTTGGACGCAGTGGGGGGGGGGGGGGGGGGGAGGGTCCGTGGAGCACTTTCGTCTTGGTATGACTTTCTTTGTGCTTCTGTTGTTTCAAAACATGATAATTAATTTTATCAATGAAAAATTATATCCATAACCGTGTTTAATTTGATTCTTGGCTTGTTTGTGTGGCCTTGGATTGTTGTACGACACGGAGAGCAAATGGCAAACTTGTTGCTTTTTTTATTTCAAGCAGTTTATATCGGCTGTTTGAGTTGTACATAAGGCCAACATGAATTTTAAAATTTGGCGCATGTGACGTCAGTATTGAAGCCAGTGTGATGTTTGTAATATTCCCTTCTATCTCCATCACTGAAGAGGGAAGGGGTTGGGGTGAGAACAGGTGCAAAACAGTGACCTGGTGAGCAGTACTTTCCTGTGGTACTGTATTTTATGCTGTACAAGCTGATCTAATCAGACAAACAATTGAAGACATCGGAGCGTAACCATTCTATGATCTATGTCAAGCGGAAAAAAATACAGGGCTGTGGTTTTCTTTTAAATTGGAGACCACATGCAAAAATTCTGCACATTTGGATGTAAAAAAAAAAAACAGAACAAAATTGAACATAGAATGGTTATGCTCTGACACCTTTGACTGATTTTTATTTAACCTGGTCAAGTACAGTTAATAATCTAACAGTAACTGTAAGCAAGTTTTCATGAATGCTCCCAACTAAACAGATTGAGTCTGTGCGTCAAATGAAAGCTATTGAGCAGTACTTTCCTGTGGTGCTGTTTGTTATACTGTACAAGGTGGTTCTAACTTTTGAGTCTGTGGATGAAATCCTAAAGTGTAACCATTCAAATGAAGGCTACTGAGCAGTCCCTGGTGAGAATCTTTGAAGGATCTTTAAGGATCCTTAAAGATCTGCATGAGGATCTGCGAGGATCTTACTGAGGATCTTAATAAAGATATTTGAGGATCTTTTAAATTCCTGCAAGATCCTCAATAATCTTGCCATAGATCTTCAAGGATCCTTCAAATTCTTGCCAAGATCTTCAAGGATCTTTAAAGATCTTCAAAGATCTTTGCAAGATCCTTCAAAGGATCTTATTAAGATCCTTGAAAGATCCTTATAAATTCTTGAGGATCTTAAAGGATCCTTGCAAAGATCCTCACAAGGATATTTTGCTAGGATCGTTTCAAGATCGTCATCAATTCCTTGAGGATCTTTGTAAAAAAATTCTACAATAAATTGCAGATGAAGAATCTTTGAGGATCTTTCAAAGATCCTGTGAGGATCCTTTCAAGATCTTTATCTTTAAGGATCTTTGACAGGACTTTGAAGATCTTCAAAGATCCCTGAAGATCCTGTCAGGATTTTCACCAGGGGTATTTTCCTGTGGTACTGTTTATTATACTGTACAAGGTGTTTCTAACTTTTGAGTTGATTCTGTGGATGAAATCCTAAAGTGTGACCATTTCACATGAAAGCTACTGAGCAGTACTTTCATGTGGTGCTGTTTATTATGCTATACAAGGTGGTTCTAACTTTTCAGTCTGTGGATAAAATCCCAAAGTGTGAACATTCAAATGAAAGCGATTGAGCAGTACTTTTGGTCACTCGTTGGAGCGACAGGGTTATTTTAAGTTGTAATGTTAATAAAGCACAGTCTTAGTATAACCTTACTTTTATTACAAATTACAGATCAGGATGAGGTTGGTTGGAAGATTATTCATGCTGATGTCTTCAGATTTCCACCATACAAAAGCTGGCTCTGTGCCATCCTGGGTGAGTTTTTATGTTATTGCATGACCAATCTTTACATTGAATATAATTGCAATTCAGGATTTTTGTTTGTGGCGGCATGCCCGCCATAATGTCAAGCAGTTGGGCATGGAAGGTCTGAGCAGTTTATCCTTATTAACCTTTATTAGGGAAGTGGTCATGACAAGTATACTCGAAGACGACCCACCTTGTGTAGGGGTAGGGATAGGGGGCTATGCAAGACACCACCCAAGCCCAATGGACAAAATTTAGTGGGGCGCCACGAAGCTCTCGGAACGGCTCACAGGATTGGCTGAGAAAACAATAGAACAAACAACAGAAGAATGGTTCCTAGACCTAAAACAATAGAGCTTCGTGACACCCAGGGCCAATGAAATTAGAGGTTCTAAAGAGCTTCGTGGCTCCTGAAATTTAGTGGCCTAAAATTTGAGATGAGACTTTAATATTCCACGTGCATGAAGCTTGCCTTGCATTGCTTTGAATCTTTTTCTCAGTTCCCACTCCTGATAGAATGTGGGCTACATTACCATCTTTTTAGGTGGGGGAGAGGGGGTACATATTTGAGACCACCAGTCTTTTTGTAAAAAGGTGGGTCCTGTCCGAGTGCAATAGTTTTGACCATTTTCCTTAAAGGGATTGATACTATCCCACCGAAATTGTGACATGAAATTGTGTTTACTTATTAATTTCCATAATAATATTATATCACTAAATGCCACCAAATATACAACTAAATTGGATAAAAAGATTCTACAGAGCAAAACAGAAACAGTAGTTTGGAGAAAAAGTGTATATGTTGTGGTTCAATTTTATCCTTGGTTCAAATTTTATTTTCCTTTGTTTTTGGCTATGGTAATGTATGATAATGAGTTTTAAACAAAGGAAAATAAAATTTGAACCAAGGATAAAATTGAACCACAACATATACATGTACAATACAATACAATACAATACAATTTTTATTTTACTCATAACAATAGATATATACATTTTACAAGAACACACTAAACAAGAAAAACTACAGATAATATAATACTTCTAAAATATAGATTAACTTTAGAGCCTGGAGGCTAAATTAACCAAAAAGTTTTCAAGGATTACAAGGATGAAAGTGGATTACAGTTCATCAATATTTGATTTTGTGACTGGCAGTCAAGAAATAAAAAAATCCATTCTGGTGGAAGTTTGAATTTTTTTGTCATTATTTTGTCTTTTTAGTTCATAATTGTATTTCTTTGCATTTGTCACTTTTGGCAATTCTTTCTTCCTATTTCAATGTAAGATAATAAAGCGAGCTCCTGGCCATAATCATGAAATGTGATATTTCTGCCGGGACACTGTCCCTTAAACTTTGTGGCAGTTTAATTTTTTAAAGTCACTTTCTCCATCTGAGTCCTAAATTTTGTGCCTGTTTAGGTGTTGGCTCTCAATTCATCACGCTGTGTATATCTGTCCTGACGATGGCATACATGGGCATGTTTAATGTCCATAGGTGCGTACTGACCAGTTAATCCGCATGTGTTATTTCACAGGTGTTGGTGTACAGTTTCTAACTCTTTGCTTTGGTATCATATTTTTGGCATTGCTGGGTTTGTTTAATGTTCACAGGTAGGCTTCAGGATGGTGTTAATCAAGGCAGATTTAGTAAAGAGAAAGCAATAATTAAGTAAAATTAGTTTCAACTGCCAGTGTGTGTGTGTGTGCCATGGCTGTCATATTTAGCTTTGAGGTTGCCGGCTAAAGTTGTACTCAAGGAAAAACATGGAAAATGTCATTCCCGTTAAGATTGCATGTGAAATGCAAAGGCGATGGCCACTTATCTCTGAGCTACACTTATTCAGATTTTCATGTCGTGATGGCATTCTCAACTTGATGAATGTGTCCTCTTCTTGAAGCCATGCCTTCTCATTGCTAAATCTGCCTGCACCACAAATGTGTCACTTTTTTCACAAATGTTTACATACTATGACTGAATAACTTTTAGTTAGCAGCTCATATCCTATTGTGGTTTATGCACATGCAGTTGATGTTTAAAGTGCTATCAAATCATTGCTTTCCATTGTTACCTTGTGAACCTGATTAGATAACTCCAAGGCTTCTTCAGGTTAAACTTTACTCTGTTACTTCCTTGGTGACAGGTTCTCAACATGTTTAGTACATGTACTTATTGACTGAGTGGGCATGAGTTCTGTGCGCCATGCCTGAGAGCTACATGTAAATTAGGTCCGACCTAATTTAGTCAATATTAAGTTTTTTTATGATATGACCAATTTGGAGACAAAAATGTTTCAAATTTTAATACACAAGGCCATATGTTCTTGTAGTAGGGCCATGCTGCTTTTCTCAGCCTGTATGAGCCACTTGGGTCTCATGTGTGACATTACCTTTTAGTATAGCATACTGTGAAATTATATAGTTTATATTAGTAAATTTCTGTTTGCAAGTATTTTTTTACCCCGTAGGCATGGCTCCATGAATACTGCAGCTGTCCTGCTTTATGCCCTAACCTGCTGTAAGTGATCTGAAACATGTACAAGTTATTTAACCCTTTAACTCCCATGAGTGCCAAACAGCAAAATTAAAAAAATATTCCAAATTTCATTTTGTAAAATATTGAGAAACAAATGGTTCCATGCAAAAGTACTGCCGAAGAGATTTCATTTTAATGGTCACACCATAGGATTTCGTCCACAGACTCAAAAGTTAGAACAAATGGTACCATGCAAAAGTACTGCTGAAGAGATTTCATTTGAATGGTCACACCATAGGATTTCGTCCACAGACTCAATAGTTAGAACAGTACACTGTACATGGCTAAAATTTGAAGAATTTAAAGCAGAGCCTCTGCATAGGCTGAAGGCGCCTGCAATAATAGCAATGAGGAAGAGTACTATTAATATTATCTTACAGGCTAAATTATTATAAATAAATTATTTATGTCAGTTACTTCATATGATCATCAGAGGCATGGGGCACCGTTATTTAACCAAAAAAATAGGGCCAAAATGGCCAAAAAAAAATTTCAGTCTCTGACATTTTTTACTCCCCCTCCTCCTTGTTCACTACAGCTCCCCCCCCTCCCTCCCCACCCCTGCTTAAAATGGTCCCTTGCAATAAAACCTGGATCCAATGATTGAGTTGGTTGACTTCATGGCTACCAAACCTCTCAACGGATTTTCTTGGTTTTTACACGGTAAAAATTCACGATTTTTGGTGAAACAGAAGAAACATTCAATAAGTCTAATCTAACAAAGCCATGAAAAAATCGGTACATAATTTTTGGCAATTTACTCACTTTCCGTTTTTTACGTTTATTGGGTTTGTGTATGTTCAAAAATTGTTGTCTTTTTTTTGTGATCGAGAACAAAGAAAATCCTACTAATTTGTCAATTTTGATAAAAATTCACCGTGTGGAATGCGCGCAATAAACGTTTTAGTTACCGTAAAAATCTCTTTATTTTCGTGACGTCATCAAAATAAACAAACATGCACTCGCTCCATTTTCGTGCCCATGCTTCACGCGCCAAAAAACTATATGGAGCCACCTTAACACAGACTTTGTGACCTGTGACTGTTTTGCATTGGAAACTAGAAATTAATAAGAATCCATCTATTGAAATTAGACTTCAAGACTGTTTTGCCATCTACTGTTAAATTTACCTACATACACTTCTTCAGTTCATTTGGACGAAAAAAAAAAAAACGGACCAAAAAGTCATATAGGCTGGTTATGCTCTCGGCCCTTCAATTAATGTTTTTCTTTTCTGTTACTAGGTGTGTCAGGATATGTGTCCAGTAATTTCTACAGAAAAATTGGTGGAACAAACTGGGTGTGGAATGTTGTCTTGACAACCAGTATCTTTTCAGGTAAGACCTCCAGGGAAATTACCTTAATTTTATACTGTCTACATAACTACAGTCAAACTTCCATCTACGACCACCTCTCCAAAGTGACCATTTTTCCAAAATACCAATTTTTTTTCCAGTCAAATTTATTACTACAGTCGCAGCCTCTTTTAAGCAGCCACAACCACTTTCAATTGATTTTAATTTGTCTATTGTTTTTAACCTCTGGTAAGTGACCACTCGTCCATATTTTGATATCACTACTAACAGAAGTAAATTGAATTATGTGTTCTTTGCATCAGAACTTCAATATACATACACACTGTATATATGATACAATATTTTGCACTGATACATGTAGGTGTTTTGTACATTGAACTTACTTCAGGTTTATATGATTCAAAGTTAAGTGCCCTGTGGTCTGATAGGTGCTCTGTACATTGAAATTACTTCAGGTTTATATGATTCAAAGTTAAGCACCCTGTGGTCTGATAGGTGCTCTGTACATTGAAATTACTTCAGGTTTATATGATTCAAAGTTAAGTTCCCTGTGGTCTGATAGGTGCTCTGTACATTGAAATTACTACAGGTTTGTATGATTCAAAGTTAAGCACCCTGTGGTCTGATAGGTGCTCTGTACATTGAAATTACTTCAGGTTTATATGATCCAAAGTTAAGCACCCTGTGGTCTGATAGGTGCTCTGTACATTGAAATTACTACAGGTTTATATGATTCAAAGTTAAGCGCCCTGTGGTCTGATAGGTGCTCTGTACATTGAACTTACTTCAGGTTCATATGATTCAAAGTTAAGCGCCCTGTGGTCTGATAGGTGCTCTGTACATTGAAATTACTACAGGTTTATATGATTCAAAGTTAAGCTCCCTGTGGTCTGATATGTGCTCTGTACATTGAAATTACTTCAGGTTTATATGATTCAAAGTTAAGCACCCTGTGGTCTGATAGGTGCTCTGTACATTGAAATTACTTCAGGTTTGTATGATTCAAAGTTAAGTGCCCTGTGGTCTGATAGGTGCTCTGTACATTGAAATTACTACAGGTTTATATGATTCAAAGTTAAGCCCCCTGTGGTCTGATACATGTAGGTGCTCTGTACATTGAAATTACTTCAGGTTTATATGATTCAAAGTTAAGCCCCCTGTGGTCTGATAGGTGCTCTGTACATTGAACTTACTTCAGGTTTATATGATTCAAAGTTAAGCGCCCTGTGGTCTGATAGGTGCTCTGTACATTGAACTTACTTCAGGTTTATATGATTCAAAGTTAAGTTCCCTGTGGTCTGATAGGTGCTCTGTACATTGAAATTACTTCAGGTTTGTATGATTCAAAGGGGTTGGTTGGTCCAAGCCAAAAATCCTTCTGTGGTAGGGGTATGGATATTTTTTGGAACAACTCAGTTATTAAGTTAAACATAATTTTTGTTTTTGTTTCAGTGCCATTCTTTGTGATTTGGAGCATAATAAACTCAATAGCATGGTATTATCAGTCCACGCAGGCACTGCCATACACCACTATCATACTGCTAATGTTGATCTGGCTCATTGGTTAGTTTTTATTTGTATGGTAAATGTTGGTTTAAAGAACCAGTATTGTCCATCATGCTTCACATACCTCTGTTGCTTTGGTTTGCACAGGAGCGAAGCTTCTATTGTTTTCCAAGGTTTTGCTTTTCTTGCGGCAAACATTCAGTCACATGGAAACGAATTATATCATCTTGTGCTTCTGATCTTTTCAAACTTTTTATATTAAAATACGTTCTTAAGTGGTGCCTGATACTTGGATAAAATAAAATTAATGTTTAACAACCAACATGGCCGATGCAAACGGATTACAAAGAGCTATTAATAAGACCTACCGAATTTGTCAACATCAAGAAAATGGCCGCTGATATGCTCGCAGCACGCAATGTGTAATGGACAATACTGAGTCTTTAAATACTGTAAATTTGCAGATTTTTGTTAAGGAAATAGTATTTAACGCAACCAAGTACATTGCTGAGTTGCATTATATAACCACCTTTTAAAGCATGCAGGAAAGATGCACTTCTGTTATGATTGTTATTAAAAATTCCCAAGTGCTTAATATGTAACTCAACAATACACAAGGAGCAAGTTTACTATTTCCTACATAAAATGACACATATGTGTGTTATCACACTCATCTGGTGATGTAGGCTGTGTGCATAAAAATCAATAAAGCATGCGTATGACATACAGTAGATCAAGTGCAATATGGTCGTGGTTTCATGAACTTGATGTGACAAGCCATAGCTTGCACATTTCTTTGAATAAAAAGTTGGTGTTAACATTACACTATAGTAGGCATTGTTTAATGCAACTCATCTCCTTATTTTGTTGTGACCCAAGTTGCACCATTTAACATACCCTGCAACAACGGATACTTCTCGAAACCTTTATGTTGCCACAATTTTTGCAAGACGTAGAGTTTTTGCAGCTACAATAATAAAACATTTATCACTCCTTGTTCTCCTAAAAGCATTTATTAAAAACTAAATGTAACTAAAGTAAAAATAAATTTCTCTCCAAAATGGTCTCCCAGATACCCTTATACATTGTATAGCTACAACAATAATTGTTGTCATCAATTATTAATGTAGGCCAGCAATCAGTTGGTAAGACAAATTCTAGGGATAACTTTGCAATGCATAAGCCCCTAATGTGCCCAAGTTGCCTAGTCACGGTGACTGTCTTAAATGTTGTTTATATAATGAACAGAATGTTGTGTGGCATTGTGTTGTTACCCAGACATGCATTTTAATGCTCAGTGACATTGTTATGTTTCAGTGGGTTTTCCTTTAACTATTCTTGGTGGCATTTTTGGCAAAAACTGGGCTGGGAGCTTCAATGCACCATGCAGAACAAAGAACATTCCCAGAGAAATTCCACCGATACAATGGTAAACAGCTAAGCATATTTTACTCAAATAAATTAGTTGCCCAGGTGCTCTTTTTTTGTTGTTCCAGAAAATATTCATACAACTCCCACTTCCAAGGGTTTTTCATTTGGATCCTGTACCCCTCAGGAAATTCCGATTTAGCTTCATACTTCCTTTAAAAGATAAGCTTTTGAGACATCTCCCCCCCTTCCACCTTGGAATTTCCAATGACCTGCCATGAGGGAGGTACGGATATTTTCTGGAACCACACATTAAGGTCCAGTATTGTCCATTATGCTTCATGTGCTTCTGTTATTCTTTTGCTTTGCGCAGAAGTGAGGCTTCTATTGTCCAGAGGTGCATGAATCATAATGGACAATACTGGGTCTTTAAAATGCCCCTCAATAAATTCACACCTTTTTGAATGGTCAAAACTGAGAATTCAATTCTTTTCAGAATATGACAATTATAATAATTATTTCTGTGTTCCTATAACTTGCTTTAAGTTGTGGATTCTTGATTTAACATCTTCTCGAAGCAACAGTGTTTATAATAATGTAATAACCTGGGGCTTTCATTTTGTAATGAACAAAATAATACTAAATAAAGGCTAATTATTGATAACCATATAATTTTTTATTGCATAAACATGATTTCAAGAAATATTTCTGTCTAAAAACACAGCCAAGGGCAATATTTGAAAAAGTTCAGCTAAATATGCCTTGCAATCCACTTTCTGGCTATGCATAGCAAAAGAAACTTGTTAGCTTCAGTGCACTACTTCTTGTATTCAATAGTGAAAAAACAAGCAGCTCAATGCATTTTAAGTTTTTTATTACCTGTCTTGATCGCTTTTCACAGTGATAATAAATATGTTGACACTTTTATCATTTTTAGGTATAGAAGTACATTAGTAAGGATGACTGTTGGTGGATTTCTGCCATTCAGGTAATGAATTTTCAAAGCCTCTTCATTTTAACGAAATTATCTATGATTAAAAATACAGAAGAAACTACCTTTTAATTACTGGTAATGGTTAAATAAATCATTTTGTATATCTTAAACCCTTTAAGTGCCAAGATAGGCAGCCCAAATTTAAAAGACTGGGGTAAGTGAAAAAAAAAATCCAAATTTCATTTTGCAAACTAATAAAAATTCAAATGGTTTCACAGATGCAAAATGTTAAAACCACCTTGTACAGCAAAATAAACAGTACCACAGAAAGGAACTGCTCAGTAGATTTCTTTTAAATGCTCACACTTTAGAATTTTATCGCCTTTTAAATCATTAATTTTAACATTTTCAATTTCTATCCAGTGCCATATCAGTGGAACTGTACTACATCTTTGCCACATTGTGGGGTCGTGAGCAGTACACCTTATATGGAATCCTGTTTGTGGTTTTCGTCATCCTGCTTAGTGTCACGGCTTGCATCTCCATCGCACTGACTTATTTCCAACTTTCCAGTGAGGACTATCGATGGTGGTGGCGTTCTCTTATGTGTGGAGGGTAAGCTACATAAATAAAAATTACAAACTCCATTTGCTAAAAAGAAATTCATTCCAAGTCAATTTTTCAATTTTAACTCCCAAAGTAAATTGCCAAAAATCAAAATTTAAAAAAATCACAATAACTTACAGTTACTTTCATTTTGTAAAAATAAATTGAAAAACAAATGTTACCATGCAAAGGTACTGTTGGAGAGATTAATTTTCTAAGGGGGGGGGGGGGGGGGGGGGGTGGGGGGGGGGGTACGAGAGTCAATTATGGAGACATGTTGTGTGGTTCTAACTCTCGAGTCTTTGGGCGAAATTCTATGGCGTGACCATTGAAATGAAAATTAATCTCTCTCCAACAGTACCTTTGCTTGCTTGTTTTTTTTGTTTTTCAATATTTTACAAAATGAAAGTTTGGATTTTTTTAAATTTTGATTTTATTTGTTTCACCAATTAAGTGCTTTTTTGCTAGGAGATTCTGACATGTTAATAAAATTCACTTCTACCACTACCACTACCACTGCCACTACCACTACCACTGCCACTACCACTACCACTACCACTACCACTACCACTACCACTACCACTACCACTACCACTACCACTACCACTACCACTACCACTACCACTACCACTACCACTACCACTACCACTACCACTACCACTACCACTACCACTACCACTACCACTACCACTACCACTGCCACTGCCACTGCCACTGCCACTGCCACTGCCACTGCCACTGCCACTACCACTACCACTACCACTACCACTACCACTACTACTACATCTAGAGACAAAGCAAAACAAAAATGAAACGTTTTTGAAGATTTTTAAACCAAAGAAAAATTTAAACCTAAACACACACAGCCCTTCAATACTTAGAAGTGACTAGCTGATTCTAATTAAAATTTGTCGTACTTTTTTCTCTTTCAGTTCCACATCAGTATTTGTGTTCTGTTACGCCATGTTTTACTACTACAGAAGATCCAACATGTCTGGCATGTTACAGTCTGTCCAGTTCTTTGGGTACACGCTATTGACGTGCTATGTATTCTTCCTAATGTTGAGTACTGTAGCCTTTTGTGCATCCCTCAAGTTTATAAGATATATTTACGTTAACCTCAAAATGGACTGATTTGGTATTTAGTTTTATTCTATATGTGCAATTGCACAGAAAGTGCCTTAGGCAGTTTGAAGGAGCTATGTCACAGTGATTTTGAGGTTTTGGGGTCAAAACTGCGCCAAATTAAAACTAAGTACCTTTGTCGTACACAAAATGCCAACAGAACACTAAGAGGGAGGTATCAAGTGAAATGTCTAAGAGAAAATAAACCATAATCAGAGTTTTAGCAGGTTTTCCATTAGACAGAAGCAATAATCTTGAAAAAATTAGCCCAATTTTTTTAAAGATACAATCCACTTCCATCTGGGCCATCTGAGCCCAAGACACTTATTTTTACTTTCAGAGCACAAGTAGAATAATTTTAAACAAAATGGGACTCTTATTTTTGGGTTTTCACTGATATAAAGATGTCTTTTGGCTTTCTAAAGTTAACACTAAAAATGGTGACATAGGCCCTTTAAGCCCTAATATCAAAATTTAAATTCTCATTTCTTGTCCCTACATTTCCTATAGAAGTAGTGGGGAGAAATTGTTTGGATATAGAATTCATCTTGTGTGATCATGTCCTTAATTCTCATGCCTTTGACCGTTTTGATTGATAAGGCATTAATATTACAAGGAGAAATTTGATGCTGATCACTCTTAGGGCTTAAAGGGTTAACCTTACATTTCTTTTGTGCAACTTGTCTGACAATAGCTCGATCTGCTTTGCAATCTGTGGCAAGATACTCAGACAAGTGCAAATGCACATGGCTAATATTGTTAAAATAGGGAAATATCTTTGAATCAAGTTGCAAAAGGTGATGTTAAACGATAATACTGTGGAAGAAAAAATAAGTCTACTTTCTGAAGCAGTAGCAGTAACTTATTCTGCAAAGATTTTGACCATTGCATTGCACATGCTTCCTGCAATGCTATTGCCAGGCAACTTGCAACTTATGTCTTCTGTACTTGACAACTTCTGTTTCAACTTATCATTCAAAATGCGACAACTGTGTGGGTGATTGAAGATACATGTAGCTGACAACTCCATCTGATAAAGTTGTTGCATTTGGTTTGGTCAGTTAGAACAACATCCCTCAGAGAGATTTTAAAAAGACATGGTTTTAGAAACCCTTTCACTCCCAGAGTTAATTACATGTATGGAGACATGTAGACATGTAGTTCTATCTTTTGAGTCTGTGGATGAAATCCTGTGGTGTGACCATTCAAATGAAACCTCCTCAGCAGTACTTTTGCATGGTACCATTTGTTTTTCAATATTTTACAAAATGAAATTTGGAATTTTTCTTGAATTTTGATTTTTGGCACTCTTGGGAGTTAAAGGGTTGAAGCTCATGCAGAACATTATCAAGTGACAACATCACAGTATGCTACACTGACAGTACATTTCTGTGACGAAATCCAAATCTGGATTCTTGAATCCAAAAATAGATTCTGTGTTTCTTTTCTAAAATTCAAAAACAGATCATGAATCCTGACCAATGAATCCATACTTGGGACAAATTCAATGGATTAAATCTGAATCTGAATTTAAGGATTCATGATCCTGGCATTTCTTTGAGAAGGGATTTATTTAGAGCATTTTTGTCCAGTGGAGCCACATGCATGTTGTTATTGCCATGACAAAAAAATCTGTTTTCAGATATTCAGCATTTCTTTGGTCAAGAGGAATCTGTCTGTTTTTTGACTAGTATGAATTTGGTTTTGGATTTTCCCAAAGAAATGTACCCTAAATATAACTAATTTTACTCCAGGCAGGGAAAGCTACAACAGGCAACAAGTTGTTGACACATGGTCATTTTGAACCCCCCGTTTCAGCCCCACCCCCCTTATTCCCAACCCCCACCCCCAAACGATGTTGTGATCCTTTAAGTAATGTCTGTCGCTACAATCCTACAACATTGGATGGGGGTCAATATATGCGGCAGAGTGTAGTGAATGGAAAGAGACAGTGAAAAATATGGCACAAAGTTAACTGTTTTTGGTATAAAGTGTCAGCTTTTTTTGTTGCCTATTGTAGTTTAGGCTTGATCCAAAATTTAAATCCAGACTCGTGTACATGTTCAAGTGTTATATAGTATGAAATAATGTTATTAATGTTAAAATCAGTCTTGGGTTTAGCTGAGCCCTGTAATCCCTCATGGCTTATAGGTATTAGAATACATTAGTTCAACTTATTTACCCTGTATTTAAAGTTATGCAAAGACATCAATATTATTGTAAATTTTAAAGTGCTGCATAGATTTCTGGACTTCATCCACATTCCCCAGCCCCCCCCCCCCCCCCCCCCCCCCCCCCCCCCCCCCCCCTACAATAGAGTCAGGGTTCACCGCTGCACTGCACTGTGTATTCTTGTGAGCGGTGAATAAAATTTCAAATATAAGTTATAAATATAATGACTTTATGGTATTATAAATTGTGAATCGTGAGTCAGTTTGAAAGGAGGGGGAAGGGAGGTTTTTCATTACACAATTTGAGTTAAAAAATAAGAAGTCGAGACAAGAAAACATGGCCGTTGTATAGAGGTGGCTGTTAGTAGAGGTTTGACTGTATTTTTGTTTAATTATCAACATTTTGTGTCATTTTAGAATAAGTTCTTTAAATTTGAATTTTTCTCATGCTAACGAGGCAAGTAGGACTGATTAGCATAAATATTTAACAACTATTCACCGAAGTGGAGGTGGGTAGTGATGGATATTTACCGAGACGCGAAGCTGCAAGGTAAATATCCACTACTACCCACCTACACTGAGGTGAATAGTTGTTTTTTTAGTATACAGTGTGTATACTGAAACAGTGAGATAATATAACAAAAATGATGCTTTTTAACTCATTTATTCCTGTCAACGATTACAATTTTTGCGCGCAAATTGCTGGGAGGTGAATAGCACTTGCTATTCCGAGTTTCAGTAGCCAATCAGAGCGCGCCAACAATGTTTCAGTATATACTAAAAAATAATAATTAATCGGCCGCCATTTATGAATAAATTCTACAGGGTATTGGTTAAGTGCAGTGTTCTACCACCGTAGTGTTTCTCGACCAATAAAAATTGGTCATTTCAATTGTATTTAATTTGCATTATATATGTTTGATCTAGGTAGTTGGTTGATTGTGACTCACTGTAGAAAACGTTATAAATAGATGGTTGCAGGGATAAAATTGTCAAAATAAATATTAGGTAACACAAGCCTGTTAAGCTTAAAATTTCATCGTGTTGAAATAAAGGTTTTATTATTTTTAAGGGATCCAAAGTTAATTTTCTCTCACCATGAGCAAGCTCTCTTGAGGTGGGGGGAGGGGGTTATTTAGGGACCAATGTAATCCAAAGAAAGCTTACTTGCAGGTCATGTTTACAGTTGCTGTATAATGTAGTTATATGCAATGAATTAATAAAAATAATGTACAATTATTATTCTTCAGTCATAGTTGACACAGACAATTATTAATTTTAATTATAGTGACTTTTTTTTAGGGGAGGTCTTCTCTTATCTCTTTGCCAGCTCAAATAAAAGCATGGAGTTAATTCTATCCAGGGATGAAAATTAGCACTTGTCTACTCATCCACTTAGTTCAGGTGAGTGCGTTCACTCACCCAGGCGAGTGTCGAGTCTTCTTGGATGAGTGGAAATTGTACATTTATGGGTGCAGTTCTGAAAGTCACTTGCCACAAGTGCTCTCAAAATTAAGTTAACCCAGTAAGCCAAGAATCCCTGCCTATTTTATCTAGGCATTCTCTGCCATTTTGTTTGGGGTCCCGGGGTGGGAGCGGGCATGGTGGTAAGTGATATTCCGTGAGGTCACCACCAAGGGCCTGGAAGAAAGAATTATGCGTAGGTAGGGGGGAGGGGGGAGCTTATTACAACTTCCCAAAACACAAGCCGTTCACCGCTCATTGATCACTGTAATAATGATCCTTTTTAGTACAACTACCGGTTATATTTCCCCCAAAGCTCGCGAGTACTGTGTATATGAATTCATGCTGGGATTGGAATGGTATACAGTTATACAGTCAGCCGTTATATTTTTGATTGTCTGGGTTGCGAAGGAAAGTGGGGGGGGGGGGGGGGGGGGGGGGCTTAATAAATTTCTTGCTCCAAAAAGGAGAGGCTTATTGTAGAGAAGGGGCTTATTTGAGAGGGGGGCTTAATAGAGGGTTACGGTACCTAGATGTCTCAATAAAAAATTAACTTTGGGAGTGAAAGGGTTAAACACAGTCACGAAGTTCCAGTATAAAAGGCTTAGCTCCTCCCCATTTCACACCTTTAGGTGTGAAATGCAAATTAAGGCGTCTTTCAGTTACAAAACGTGGTTAATTTGCGTGTCCTTTAATAATTTGCTTCAAAAATCGAATTAAACCAAGATTTTACCTATTAAGCAAAAAAGAAATAGAAGTTCAGAAAGACTTCTGATATAACTTTCGTAAAGTTTTTCTAAAATAATTGTGTTATAAGCAATGGTCTTAGTAATGATGCATGTTTTTTTGTCAGTTAATGCTTCTAGTGGTTGATTGACGACCGGAGGTGAGAATGGCCAGGCCAGGATCCTTTTATACCGGAACTTTGTGTTTAAGTTATTATGTCATGTTGTGTTGTTCACACTGGTGACATAAAACATTATACGGGTTGTGTTTTGCATGTAGCTAGTGAATCAGGCTTAAAAAAGAGTTCCACAAGATACTACCAGATACCAGTTCCATTGTTTACTATTAGGTTTTGAACAGCAACCATGTTGCATGGCAGGAACAATAGATTCTTTTTCCTATGGGAAAGAATGTTCTTTTTAATGCAAAACATTTTCATTGTTCCTGCCATGCAACATGGCTGCCGTGCAAAACCTCTATTGACTATTATTTTAACAAGGACTGCTTGATTTTGTGAAATCACTTTTAATTTTGTCTTTTAAATTATTTGTATACAGCAAAATATTTGTCTGAATCAAAGGTTAACAGTCACAAAATATTAGTGTTTCATAAAAAAATATTGTTCTGAGTAATCCTTCATATATATAGATATAAAAATTATTTAATTGTAAACATTGTGCTTCTGTGACCACTACAATCATATAGATGCTATCTCTGCTAAAGATAAGAAATAAAACTGGTTCAAACACTGCTTGTAATGTTTAATCACCTGCAGCATCTTTTCCAATTTCCCTTGACTGATTAGCTTTGATAACTAATTAATTTATTTTTTGAATATATATATAATATAAATATATAATGTTTACTACATGAGCGGGAGTGTTGTATTGGCCTATAGGCACAACCGAGTCAATGTATAGTGCCAATACAACACGGATGCGAATGTAGTAAACAACTTAATGTGAAATTCACATTCCAGATACAACTCACTAGTGGTTGTATCTGATTTACATTCCAGATACAACTCACTAGTGGTTGTATCTAATTTACATTTCAGATAAGACTCACTAGTGAGTTGTATCTGATATACAGGGTAACCATGTGATTGGAATGGCTCATTTCTATTTGTTAGTACCCTTATGAATTATTAATGAATTTTACAAATATATATACATACACTGATTTTCAAAAACATAGCTATTTGAGAAATATATATCTTATAATATATTATACCTTTTGTATTCCCATCAAAAATGTCACCTATTTGATAAGAATACAAAAGATATATATCTTGGTGCAATTTTGTCCTTGGTGCAAATTTTATTTTCCTTTGTTTTTGGGTATGGAAATGTGTGATAATGTATGATAATGAGTTTTAAACAAAGGAAAATAAAATTGTTGGTCCATTTTGTTCACATAAAGCCTTAGGTACATCTGTGAACATGCAGGCACACCCGACAAGTATCAAGGGATTCTGTTTTGGCTGGTTATTTGCACAAAGCCTGCAGCCAGGGTCTTCAATGTACATGCAAAACATGGGGGTGATGTTGCCCTGTTGCATTGCCTGCCCACCAAAATGCACATCCCAAATTGGTATTTGTTTTTCTTTCAGTATCCATATTCACAAATAATAATTTTTTTTTACAATATTTGCTAAAAACTGTCAGCTTCATATCAATTGCAGGTATTAAACATTTTTTAAAAATCCTTTAAAATTTCCTATAATACAGCTTGATTGCAAGTTAATTTACATTTTAGAAGCTTCATACATACACTACTTAATTTGTCCTTAACTGCACATAGATAAACCTCACTTACACATGTACAATGTACGCTTTCTGATAATAATTCCTAAAAAAAAATATGCTAGTTCCATTTCTCATGCTTGACGCTTGACGCACTAACAAACAAATGCCAAGTTGACTCAGTTACTGTTACTGTTACTCCCTGACACCCGCCCCCTCTTCCCCCTCCCCCCCCCCCCCCCCCCCCCCCCCCCCCACCCCACACACACAGAACATACCACAAACAGTGCTAGTTATTAGATCTTAGGATCTAGGGCAGTGGACTGGGGGGGCCTGTGCCACCCTCCTTATGAAGCCAAAACAATAAGGGCCAAATGGCTGAGTATTTTTCTAACTTAAACTCTAACTTTCACTCCCTCCCCCCGCCCTTATTCACTCCCCCCCCCCCCTTCCTCCCCCTTATTTTACCAGGCAAATAATTTTATACATATTAATTTATTGTTATTCGTTTTTTGTCACCATCCTTTTCTGGATTTTTCTTTTTATGTTTTGAATGAGAGCTGGATTTGGAAGCCATCTGCCTCTTTTCCCACAGATCAGGGCGGTATGTTGTGAATTTCTCTCTTGTCACCTTCTGGACCATAAATAGTGGAGTCCTTGGTGTACTATAATAATAAAGTGAAAAGAGAAATGGAGTAAGGCATTTTTTTATAAATAGGTTGGTCACTTCTTCTTGTTTGTGTTTGACTGGGAGCACATACAGCCAATGAAGTCTCTTAACCTGTCACAGGTAATGACAATGAAGAAAAAAGTGGATACTTAGATAACGTTGTAGAACAACTTTCCAATTTAAAAAAAAAAAACATTCTCAAACTCATTAATAATTCATGAAGAAAATACAAAGGATATTAATGCTTAATGAGTGTTTGGAAATCAGATGAAACACTCCCCAATTTTTGCATCCTTAATTTCTCCTAAAATCATTTTGTTTGAGAAGTAATATCAAACATTCGACACAGTATTTGTTATGATCACAAGATCAAACACCCTGAAGTTCGTCAAAAATACTCCGCTACGCGTCATATTTTCAACTCTCTTCTCAGTGTTTGATCTTGCAATGAAACACTGTGTCGCATGTTTGATATAAATTATTACTGGTACGTAAAACCTTGCTTGCTCCTATGTTGCTGACCAGTACAGAAAATAGCTGTCCCAGTAATTAAAGCCATGCACACTATAAATTATTTGAAAAGTTGTACTCATTCACAAGCATGATTGTGTACACTGACTTTAATCTATCATTTCCTTGACTACAAAAGGAAACAATTTATTACAGATCAAAGGAGCCGGCTCTTAAGAGCCATCTTGTGAATACGAAACAACATAAGGTTAAGTCCACAGATCGGTTTAAATTTTCCATACTGAGTTTGAAATCAAAGAATTAAAGTAAAAGATTTAAGTAATGATCCGCATAAGAAGGATAGCGCTGAACGGCAATGCACGATGGAATGTCAACTTTTTTCATTGTTACAACTAGTGATCTCATTGGCCTAGACTCAAAAACTGCTAATAAGTTAAGGTTCAAGGTGCATTTTGTCTATTTTTTTTTAAGGTTTCAAGCAACTTGAGACCCAATCGCACAACATGCAAGTTTTAAAAGAGATTGTATTTGGGGAACTTTATCAAAGAAGCAAAATTATTAGCTATTGTCTTCTGCTATTCTGATTGGTTAAGCACGAACATTCCCTAAAATTTAATTGACGCAAATGGATTTTCTTTATTTTTATACTGAAATATAATTATGAACCATCAGCCCCTCCTCTATTCTTGAAACCAAAGATATTCTGTGGGAAAGAGCCAATGCCGCAGAACAATGAAGTTTGCTATAGTTCTTATGTGGAGCATTACTTAAACGACCAAAACATCTTAGCGTGACATATAATATAATTTATACATTGTGTGAAACAAGACTGTCTATGTACAACTGAATTACATATAATACCCTGGGGAATTGAAATACAGCAGTCATCTTTTAATGTGGAGGTGCGGTGGTCTAGTGGTTAGCGCGTCAGACTTTCAACCTGAAGGTCGGTGGTTTGAGCCTGGTCTCTGCTGTCGTGTTGTTTCCTTAGACAAGAAACTTTACTCCACATTGTCTCTCTCCACCCTGGTGTATAAATGGGTACTGGTGACAAAATGCTGGGGGTAACCCTGTGATGGACTAGCATCCCATCCAGGGGGGAGTAGCAATACTCCTAGTCACTTCATAGTACATAAACCAGGTCACCCTGTGATGGACTAGCATCCCATCCAGGGGGAGTAGCAATACTCCTAGTCACTTCATAGTATATAAACCAGGTCACCCTGCGATGGACTAGCATCCCATCCAGGGGGGAGTAGCAATACTCCCAGTCACTTCATAGTATATAAACCAGGTAACCCTGCGATGGACTAGCATCCCATCCAGGGGGGAGTAGCAATACTCCCAGTCACTTCATAGTATATAAACCAGGTCACCCTGTGATGGACTAGCATCCCATCCAGGGGGGAGTAGCAATATTCCTAGTTGCTTCATGCTACAGAAACTGGGTTAAGCTCCCGCCGTGTGGGCGACCTGTGGTTCATGTGCGACTTTACCATTACCTTAATCATCTTTTAACACCTACATGTAATACACTGGGGAATTACAGATTTAAGTTTACGGATGAAGGAATGAGTGAAAATTTGCATATCCATTCCAGTATACTTTTATCTCACTCAACGCTTTGTTTATTCAGGAGACAAAAACTGTAAGCTTACCCATCATGAGTCTTGCTTTGATATCTGTTCATCTACAGAAATACAGAAAAAAAAAACCATTGTTAGTGTCCATATGAACTGATTATTGCAATAGCAGTGGAACTTGTCCCTACTCTTCAATGACGCACTGCTAAAACTCATGAGTAATTCATGACCAGAACACAAAGTAAATCACTACCGTGAAGGAGGTTTGGACACTTTGTCTTAAGGAGGCTCGAAAGGGTTTTCAGCTGCGTGCGCGCGCCTGTGCACTCGTCATGCTTTGACGCATATGTCAGCTGATTTTCCTATCAAAAAGTAGCGCGCGCAGCTCACCAGAAATAAAAATACTGCGTAAAATTGCGCGAACTGGAAATAAATCGTGCGTAAAATATTCCTCTTTATCTCAAAACTTTGCTCGGTGACCTACATGTATGTTGAAATTTTTCATGCAAGTAGCATTCAACTTTATCTAACATTTGAGACATTTTGGAAAAAAACTGTACAGTGGAATTTTTTTAAATCTTTAAAAGGCCTTTTTCGATTTATCTCGATTTCCACAATACAGATTTTTTTCAAATTTACACAGGAGGTGAGAAATATTGCAAACTTTTAAAAACGCTTATAAAAAACATAGGTCACCGAGTTAGTTTTAAAGATATATTTAAAAAACTGACTTTTGAGGGGTATCTCTTTGGAGGGTTATAGTTACCATGACAACAGATATGACATCATAAATGGTCTTGAAGGAAACTTTAACAACCCTGTCATAAGCTTATCTACAATTTGTTCCAGAGACTAAAACCATAAAATTTTAATGTGTAATATTATTGTTCTGACATGTACATAAGCTGTAAGAAACCCTTTCGAGCCTCCTTAATAGGCACAGATTTTGGCCATTTTATTTTTTCGTTTTCTCTGATTTAATGATCAGTGTATGGGAAGCTATATCAAACACTCAAAAAAAGTGTCTCATCAACCCACTTCTGATATCCTGATGAAACATTCCTTGTGTTTGATACATTACATCCAATTTTTTAGCCACTGAACAGATGAGCCTGTCAAGCTGACTTCAAGTTTGGTCGTTTAAAATTTATAGACCAAGCATTAACAAAACCAATTGTGTTATCCTATACCTGCCAAGTCTCATGCCTTAATTAGGCATGAGTCTCACACCTGCAAGTCCAAAACACTGATCTCACACCTACTCACGCCTATGGTGCAATTTCTCACGCCTGACTTACAGATTTGAGCTATCAGTCTTAACTGATGGCATGATCCAATAATATAGTTACGTTCATGAAAATATAGCACTTTTTTGTAGGGTTTTATGGTTCTGGCCCTGGTTGTTCAAAAGGCAGATAGAGCTATCCACTGGATAAATCACTATCCAGCGGATAACACAATGGATTTTGTTTATACTTATCCACTGGATAGTGATTTATCCGGTGGATAGCACTATCCACCTTTTGAACAACCGGGGCCTGAAGATTACAATTACAGCTGGATGTTATTAAACGGAGGTCTGAGGTCCATGGAAACTTCCGAATTCTTCAAAACATCTTCGAACAACTTCCGACATCATCGGAATAGATCGGGTTCGCTTCGGATTTGGTTGGGTCGCCTTCGGAAATCCTGGCACTCCCACCAAAAAATTCTCACGCCTATCACTTGGAAAAAGTTGGCAGGTATATTATCCACTGGATAGTGACTTATCCAGTGGATAGCGCTATCCACCTTTTGAACAACCGGGGACAGTTGTGCCCAAAACAAATACAGAGTGACAGTACTGTCCTCTAACGACACCTTGTATTACATGTATATTGCCTCTCTCTAACACACTGGACCCCCAACACACTAAGGAAGAAATGACGCTTACAAATAAACTGCAGATTGGGTTGACATCTGGAAAGGGAGTCCCAAACCAGATTTTGACAAATCAGAATTGAAGAAGGACAGCTTGACTGTCCGAAATATTGGGAAACCTCATTCTCTAGTTGTATATCTTTTTGCTTGCTGTCTTTTCTCATTATAGCGTTTTATTTCAGAATTGAACCCCTTGGGGTCCATCTATTTGCAAATTAAAGCATTTGACCTGGGGGGTCCAAATATGCTAGTGGATCTGGACCAGGCCATGGCTGGGGAATCCATACATTGTATTTACAAACGTAAACAGAAACAAAAACAAATAAAAAATAACAAGTCATTAACCTTTAGTGGCGCTAATAATGATTAGTTGGTGATGAGTCTAATTTCACCAGACCTGGGAGGTCTGGGGCAGTGGTGTGAGCACCTACAGTGTAACTCAATGTGGTCTGGGTTCTTTTCTGTAGCTCATGATTAAGCAATTATCGCAGGGGATCCCAGGGGAGCCCTTTGGCATTTTCATCCTGCAGGTTTGTCATCCAGGCTATCACTCCACTTATACATGCACTCCACTTCTTCCTTGACAAAGGAGTGGGGGGGAACAAAGGAGTCATTATAGAAGTGCACAGAAATGGTGATTTTCTGGTTGTCCACCAAGTTCCTTGGTTACCCTTACCCCCTCTCACCCACATCTCTTGGGATGGACACTGATACACATACATGTAATGTACATGTCATTGATTTCCCCTGGGGATCAACCCCTGGCCCGGACAACCATGAGAATGCATTGGGGAATATTCTTTGCCCTGGGGAGGGGAAAACTCAAGACATTGTTTTAAGTTTAAGAAAAAAAGTAGGGGTGGGGGAATTGCAAAGATATATAATCACGGTCGAATGTTAACCATGGGAAAAGCATGTGGGAAATTCACACGTGGGAATTCCAATAGCCTGTGAATACATGTACTCCCGACTCTCATCACTCCTGGTCGCTAGGGACGTTTTGTGTGAACGAGCAATGAGAGACAGCCGCTATATTCACAGACTGTCAATTAACGGGACAATTTTCAACTTTGCAACAGCTATTTAATAATCCCCCTGGTTGCCTGGTTGACCCCTGGGGGAAGCCGATGACATGTGCAAGAGCACATAGGAGTTGCAGGTTGCAAGAGCTAATTAACAACTCCATTAGAATCAAGGATATCCCTACTTTTAATCTTTTACTTACATCTGGTGGTCCCTTCTCCCATATGGGGTCTTCTTGGGAGGACTCCTTAGAAACCGCACCCAGCCTCAATGGCTTCTCCATGAATTTGGTCCCTTGAGGTCCCTGCATACCACCACTGGACATTTGCTCAAGAAATTTGTTCAAAACATCTTTTAGATTCTCCAAATTAATGCCATTAAATGAGTCTTCTCCTATTTGCTTGTTTAGCTCGAGTAGCAACGCAGAACCGTGTCTTTTAAGTGCCGACATATCATTCCCTTGTGTGAAAGTTAAGCTTAAGTCGCTTTCAGCAGCTGAAAAATGGTTGTTTTGTGAATTATCACCCATCGAATTGTGCAGAATTTCCTCATCGGTGCAAGATTTTATAGTCTTCATTGTTTTAACTCTTTCAATAGCTTTCTCGAGTTTCAAACGGTAGCTACCCTCCAACTCTTTTATCTTGTTTTCAAGTTGATTAATTTTGTCTTCCAACTTCATCTTTTCCCGGGTCAATTCCTCATTGGTTCTTTCGGACATTTCCAACTTTTCTTGCAGATTGACAATTTGAGTCTGCAGCGCGTAAGAGGATTTCTGGTCTTTTCTCTGAAGACTACGCGACTTTATCTGGTAATCCTCTAAGGATCTTCTTTCCTCGACGAGTTGGTTGATTCGATTTTCGCGACGCTGAAGTTCTTTATTCGCGCTGCTAAGCTGATGTTCGAGCTTAATCACAAGATCTTGCGATTCCTTTCTCTGGCATTCCAGTTTAGATCTTTCACTTTTGATCATTTTTAGATCCGTCTCAAGTGCCTGAACGGTGGCTTGACTCGCATCCAAGCGTGCTTTTACGAGAGCGAACTCGCGGCTTGATGCTGTTGTCAAAACCGAGCTTACTTCGCTTAATTCCACTCGTTGTCTCTCGTGTTCCAACTCCCTTATCTTTTTCTCGCTACCTTGCAGTTTCCCTTCGAGGGCAGAAATGTGACCTCTTAAAATATCCATGCATTCTTTATCATTGCGTCTCAAATCTTCCTCTAATTCCAACTTCAGTCTAAGGGTCTTTATCTCTTCTTCGAGCCTCGCTTTGTCTTTTTCAAAGGCCACTTCCTGTCGCCGCAAGCGAAGAAATTCTTCTTGCCAAGCGGAGTCGCTCCCGCTAGAAGCATCGCTTAATTCGGTTAAACTAACATCAGGTTTTTCTAAACCATCAAATCCACTTGGAAATCCATCAGAAATAGAGCAATCAACTTCGCGATTTGGTGATCTTATCAGAGATCGACAGCCCTGCTTGTGAAAAAGCAAATTCCATTCGCCCGAAAATGCCGAAGGATCTAACAAACTGTCATCGATTTTCAGTTCGTCGATCTTGCACGGCAAGCCAAAGGAGAATCCGTTGTAGCTTGCCGACCGTTTCATGACCGTTCTCTGCGTTTTGCATTGATTTGACATGACAACAAACGACACTCAAGTGGCCTTGTTGGTTTGTCTCTGTGTGTGAACCGTGAAGCGAAGCAGAAATCAATTCCTCCGAGGTAAGATATAGGGAGGGGAGGGTGAGTAGTTTTGTGTTGACTTAGACCACAGGATACCCAGGCTTCTCAACGACAAAAATACAAGTACGGGGTTTTCAAACTTATAAATAAACAGCCATTAAAGTGTTCATACTGTGATCCTGTGTAAAGACGTTATAAGCGCGGAAGCCAACAGATTATTTATAACAACACTTTTTATGGGGTTGCCACCACCAGTGTGATATGGTTGTGCATTTGTGTAGTAACTGTACCAGTACCATACAATACCGAAGGAATGGTATAGTGAGATTCCTTGCAGTTATAATACAGTTTGTCAAAAAATGATAACTTATTAGAGTTTGTAAACTAAAATAATCAGAGGCTTCCAAAATAATGCTATTTTTGGAATTTTCAAAGATGCCAAACTAGCAGGTAGTGGGGACAATGATGGTGCATGTGGTACAGGACACTAGATCGTGGCGCCAACAAAAAAAAAAAATAAAAAAAAAATATTAATTTTAAATTAAAAAGAATAATTCTGAAGTAGCTTTTCCCACCATTTGTTTAGTTAATTTTGGGTATTTTTTTTCCAATATTTACAGTATTCTCAATTTAGCACTGCAGGTTACTTCATCCTGTCCCAACTAACTGCCCCAGGGTCTCAGGGGATAAGTAAGTCAAAAAATTCATTGGTTTCGGACATCATCACAACCAGTGACAAGTCAACAATTCTTTTTATCAGCCGAGTGAGGGTTAATCCACCTAGAGAGTAGACTGCAAGCAAGCTCTCGGGCTCGCAGGAGGGGATTGGGGGAAAGGGAGAGGGCTCCTTCCATTCTCCTTCCTCCTCGCTCCTTCCCTCCTCTCCCAACCAACCCTGAGCCGGAGAGCTTGTTCACAGGCTGCCTAGAGATGTGCTTGAAAAACTATAATAAGGGCAAAACCACAGTGACAACTAATGAAGAGTGCCAGATCTTTCGTAGAGGTGGTTTAACTCTTGAAGCCCCAAAAGTGATCAGTATCAAATTTCTCCTTAGTATCAATGCAGTTGAAAGGTGATAAGAATTAAGGTAATGATCATCCAAGATTTATTCTCTAAAGGAACTTTGCTTGATGGAATCTACATGGTATTCTCATAAGAAAATCGAAAAGAGTTTTTTATATCGATTTTCTTTTCCGTGTTTAAGCCGTCTAAAAACGGGAAATTTCACTTCTGGTGGGGTACAAAACCGTGCAAGAAGAAAGACTGGAAATAGTTCGCTGTGACATCAATACATGAATGCTGGTGTGGAGGTTTCTCGGTTAATTGCATTTTTTGGTGCGCCCCGAGGAAGAAACATGATTCTATTAATGTGTGTTGTCGATGGTTGTAGCAACACGCACCCAAAAAACGGAGGAACTGAGAAACCGCGACATTGGATATTCTTGTATTGACATCACAGCAGACTATTTCCAGTCTTTCTTCTTGCGCGGTTTTGTAACCCACCAGAAGTGAAATTTCATGTTTTTAGACAGCTAAATCATGGACAAGAAAAATCGATATTCTTATCAGAAGGCCATGTAGATTCCAACAAACAAATGAAAAAAATCTGTCATATACACTTTAACAATTTCTCCCAATTTGTGTGGTAAGTAATGTATGGGGACCAGTAAGGAGAATTTGTGTATTGACTTTGGGGCTTTTAAATTAAGGGTTGAGTTAATACATTCTTAAATCGTCACAGGGTTGGAAACATAATTCAGGATAATTTTGACAGCACTTACCATTTGGGCAAGTGACTTTCAGAACTGCAACAACAAATGTACAACTTGTACTGGCCCAAGATGATTTGACACTTGCATGGGTCAAAAGAGGTGTCCATAAAATATTATAGGTGTTCCCAAAGAGAGGTTTGACTGTCATTGATAATTTTTTTTAATACAGTGTAGTACCACATCTGATCGCAATCCCCACAAAAACAATAAAAAACAATGACTGGACAAAAATATTAATTTTCTTTCAATGAAAATGATAACATAAATATTTTATTGTCACAGTAGCTGTCTCGTGTAGTGCATTCCACAAATTTTTAATGGTTTGAATTCTTATTGGCCAAATTCTCTGTACTTATCATATTATTTTTTAATGAGGTTGATTTTATGATGGTGTTTCAGTGCAGATGGGAACTGAACTGTCTGTTGTCCATGTTAACATGTGTCCATATTAAGCAGGTTTATTTATAGAAAATGTATGGGATGTGTACCAGGAACAAGAAACCAGTCTGTTGTAACAAGGTGCACAAAACATATTTTTGCTGCATAGCACTCACATTAAATGATAATATTAAAATTTGTTTGTTAAGATCGAGTGCTGAAAAACTGTTACAAATACAGTCAGACATTTCGGAGATAACCCCTTCATCAGTTTTTTTTTCACAAGACAAATGCTCAGCTCACATAATTAATGTTGTGCGATGCCATTTGAACAATAATCAAATAATATGCAAATTCGAGGGTGCGCTTAGTACGCATAAATGGAACAAAGAAAGAAAAATGAAACTAATGTAGACCCATGGAAAATTTAGAATTTAAAGTCAATGCCAATTCCATGAGGTGCCAAAGTCTTGTGTAGTAACAAGGTACATGTATTTGTATTTAACAGGTTTCCATAAGTGCATTCTTTTGTTTTCATGTGCATCATTCTACAAAATGTTCAGGGAAATGTAAATAAGTGGTCAGGTTTTCTAGAATCAATCCCATTAGTTTTTGTTTGGACTAAAACTAATGATCATAATAACATGACAGTATATTAAGAGAAGTACATGTAGCAACACAAGGTTCCACGATTATTAATTTTGCACCCAAAGGTTTACATTAGAGAAAAAAACTTAATCCTCTTATTAACTCAAACTATTAATTATACCAGAAGCTCATGTGATAAGCTTCTGATTATACCTATACTAGCAATTCTTTGACAATGCAGCTTCTCTTGTTAGGTGTCAGACAGACCAGTTTTTGCATCATCCACAAGAACTGCTACACTAACATCAGTAGTTTTGCTGGCTTTGATTACAGTATACTCTGTTCTTCACAGTCTCATCACCTCTCATTTTTCCAAGGATTTAATCCTAGCAAGTTTATTTTTTAATTTCTCTAATGGCTAAACAGCCCAGTCAAAATTGTCCATGGTTACTGAACAATAGGCATCAACACTTGCTTAGCGAAGGAAAGAAAATACTGAAATTTATCTTTATCAGAGTCAAAGTCTTCCTCATTCAGCTCAGTGCCATCATGATCAGAGCCTTCAGAACCTCGGCTATTGCCTGGATGGCTTGAACTCAGCTGTACAATGGTTGTATGGCTGCTTGTCTTTGTCTTAGATTTGATAGCAGCATACCAAATTGCAGGGTTAGATGTGGCGCAGATACTCTTGATAGCTGCTCCAGCGGTTAATCCAAATGTCGGGAGCGAGAGAGAGAATGTGGGCTGTTGACTATCTAGGTGAGATTGGTAGTAGTTTAGAGCACTTTGTGTCAGGGAGCGTAGGTTTTCATGGCCAAGTCTAGTCACTGATTTAGCAGTGACAACCAGCTCCAGTGTTTGATGAAGTTTCTTGATATTAGAGACTCTGGTGGGGAGAGGAACATCATTGTTAAGAAAGCTGGATAACTGCCCCATGGTTGCAAGCTCCTCATGTATGAAGTACTGAGTGTAGTCTCTGGCAAGCTTCTCAGCACCGATTTCTACCAAACACTTGATAGCTGAATCAGGAGAAAGGAACTGCTTGGCTCTATTTTGGAGTTTCTCCTGATCTTCTTTTGTCTCAAACTGCAGAAGATCCCTGATAAACATAGCAAGAGAAGTCATGTTTGAACTGTGAAACACTGGCTGACACTTGCCACTGAACAGAGCTACATTGCATATTTGCAATGATGCAATGAGGTCGTCCTCATCCAAACAGTCCTTCAACAAGAGCCAAAGTCTTTCTGAGAAATCCAAATCCTTTCGAGAAAACTCTTGGAAGGTCAAGTGAGCCATTGTAGCATCAGCAAAGGTAGGTTCTCCATTAGGCTCATCTTCATTTAATTCTTCAACTGCGGGAGAAAATACATTGTTGGAATTTAACTTGGCAAAAAAATCGTCCATCTGACTGGACACTGGGCTCGCATTGACAGCTGTTGGTACAGGCCATGGCAAATCTTCATCTTCCAAGATCTTGGAGAATTGATCAATCTGCGTCATTTCCAGGTATAACGTGTGAGTGGCAAGGTGAACGCTTCCAGGAATGCTCTTAATATGGAGTACGCCATCGCATGAATGTGGATGAGGTTGAAGAAGGGAGTTAACTCCATTCCACGTCAACTCTACAGCAATCCTACTGTGCTGACATTCTTGACTCTCGGAATGTGAAGACCCCATGACCTCATGAAGGGCGTAGCCCTGGGTCTCGACAAAAGCAGTTGACGCACTAGACGAGTGATGGATGCGTATGAACGAACTCAACTCCGGCAAATCCTCTTTCTTCATTATTGCTTCGCTCCTACTTGTAAAGATAACATGCCTCATACACTTTCTACCTGAAGTTTCAATGTCTTTATTGGTCAACTTGACACTGTTTTCTTCAGGAACCATCGCAAGGTAAGTAATTTCTTGGGTATTGTCACCATCCACGCTCACCCATACCTCCAAAGGCTGTAAAGAACCTCTAAGAGCATTCGCATAAAGAGAAAGGAAATATCTTGCTTCTTGCAAAGAAGTTGGGTGAATATTTTCCTGAGATAACAGCCATTCGGCGACACAGCGTTTGTTTTGGCTCTCGTCTTTGCTAACTCCTGTGTAAGACTGTAAAGGCTCGCTGTTCGTGAGATAAAAGATTTCCTGAGAAAGCGGTGTCCCGACTGGAACTCGTTCAATCTTGCAACGTTTCAACTGGGACGTTTCTTCATTCGGGGAATCGTAGGAATCATGCAAACTTTTACCAACAATTAGAAAGGCCGTTGGGCTTTTCCCGACAATTCTAGTCAGAGGATGCAATGTTTTGGGCGGTACAACCCAAATTGAAAACTCGTGTTCTGAATCACATGTTATAAATTTCGATTCTGTGACTTCTGCAGGGGAACTATTGACTAAATTTGCCAGAATTTTGGATAGAGAATTGACATCTTCAACAAAATCCTCCATCTTCAAAGAAAGGCGGGAAGGACTGTTGGATCCAGACCTCTCGCACTCGATTAATGTTTAACGCCTGGAAGAAATTGTTTCATTTGTTTGTGAATGCAATCTCGTGCGAATCGGTCATTTTTAACTGTTTATTTTGTAAATAATGGCTACAGTTATGCGTATTTGTCAACGGAATCTAATTAATATAGATGGCAAACTGCAGTTTCGGCGGGTATTTAGAAAGTTGGTGTGTTTATCCAAGCCATTCTCACAACAGAAATCGAACTTGTGTTCCAGTGGAATATTAAGCAGGTTAGTTTGATGACGGGAAAGCGTAGAAATATATTTTGTCTGATGTTCTTTGCTTATAAGAAATTAAACCTCTGTTGTGTTTAATGATTTTGATATATTTTTTTTAATATTGATTATTATGATTTTACATGATTTATTGTGTGTCCCCAATTAGTGCCATTTAGGCGCTAGAACGACCAGACACTATAATAAAGTTTATGTATGTATGTATGTATGTATGTATACAACTATTTTAATTACTTGGTCTTGATGCGTCGATCAATGTGTGTGGTTTCATCATAAACGATCATAGTTGGTATGGGCGCGTGTGAATACCAGAATGCCATTAAAATGGGTTAACCCCTGAAGCTAAGACTTCCATAAGAAATGGGTCGACCCCTGAGGAATGTAATTTAAAAAAAATTTCCACCCAAGAATTCCATGCAACCTCTGTTCATATGAAACTGACTGCAAGAAATATTCGTACATGTACTAGGTGAATCAGCCATATTTTCACATAGGATCTCTGTAAAGATCTGTTATAGTAAATCGGTAGTAATATAATAATAGTTATCTGTTAGTTATAACAGTTAATAGTTATCTGTTATAGTAAAGGAACAATGAAAGCAAGTACAGTGTAAAAATTAATGTTTAAAAGCATGATATAATGTACTATGTGAAAACATGGTTTACTGGTGAGCATTCTGCTATCAAGGCAGACATGATAATGCCACTACACCATCAGTGCAACCGCCAGAGATAGTGGGCGAAAAAACACACTCTTAACTTATTACATGTACATCACTAAGATTACAAGGTAACTCACCCTAAAGAATTCCATTACCAATAATGGCCTTATATGGGTCTTACTCCTAAAGAATTCCACAGTTTCTAACCCTTACCCATAAAGAATTCCACCACTTTTGACCCTTACCCCTGAAGAATTCACTGTTTTTTCGGGGGCGGGGGTGGAGAATGGGGATGCATCTAATTAATGTCAGTAATAGCCCAATATGCGTTTGTATGGGGGTATGGGAAGGAATTGAGGGGAGTGTACATTAAAATGAGCTTGATAAATTATGATAGTTGACCACATCTGTAGCTACTCAGTGTCTTTTGATATACTTATGTGTAATTTTTAACACAAGAGAATCAATATTTTTTGAAAAGGAAACAGTCTTGGTACAGTATACATGTAGGTTTGAAGTATCAAAAATCACATTTATTTGTCCTTCACAGTGGATCACACAGAGATGCGATATATCGTGTTTTCAAGAATGATGATGGCAATGTGCCAGTTGCCAGATTTATTGCAGTAAGTAAAGTTACTGGTAAATGCAATTATAATAATTATTATAAAATTATTACCACACAGTTCAACTTGGGTTTTGAGCAAAAACAAAAACAAACAACATAGTTATATTTAATAATTATTATTATATGCATAGGCAAATTAAACAATGTGAAATTTCAAATTACGTTCTACAGAATTGAACACTCACCACACCTCAGAATCAGCACCCTGTGTAGCAGGCATTGGGGAGAAGGGAAGTGAGGAGAGAGGGAAATGACGCCTGCAATAAAGACCTCCTTTTGTCCATTTCTATGGACGCTGGTGGCCGCAAAATTCTGATTGGCCAATTCACGCTGGTCAGTAAACATAGTAAATTCCCATGTGAAGTGAGCCATGCATAAATTAAAAGCATGTGCCAGTTTCTGAATGGTGAAGGTATTGACAGTTGACGTAAATTTGATAAAAAACCAGGAAATCGGTAGGCATAATGCGAATAACCAAGTTTTTATAGCAGGCATTCCTTCATCCTTCACTTCTCCCCTTCTCCTTTTTCACGTCTCTCCCCTCCCCATTTACTCCTGCCACGCAGGCTATGTAAGGTGTGAAAAACATAACAATCTCTTTTAAATGAACATTTTTTTAGGCTCTAAAAGAGAATGGTTTGAGAGTTAAGGATCCAAGACTAAAGGAGACAATGATCAACTTTGAGCAGTATTTGCAACAAGAAAGTTTTGAAGGATTTGTAGACAAAGAGACATTCAGAAGGTAAATATTTCAGTATAACTGGCAGGTCTGTAGTATGAGGTAAAGTCACACACAAGCCACAGGGTACCCACTCAGCTAAGCTTAACCCTGTTTCTGTAGCATGAAGCAACTAGGAAAATTGCTACATGTACTCCCATCTGGATGGGATGCTGGTCCATAGCAGTGACTTACATGTACCCCCAGCATTTTGTCACTGGTACCCATTAAATATATAACTGAATAGAGACTGACAATGTGGAGTAGAGTTTCTTGCCTAAGGTCAAACAACACTACAGGTTAGCACAGGCCATGTGGGCTCCCTGTGGTTTACCTTATTTACCTTAAATTACATTAAATGTTTTGATTCCAATATACTTACAACTTGACTACGGTAGTAAAGTAGCAGACCCCATAACTTTTGGAATTAGCAGGCCTAAGGGGCCGCAACTTTCGGGTACCCATTGCTTTCGGGCAGCAAACATGTGAGAAATTGAAAAAAAAATAATGGTAAACACAAAGGCAGAATAATCATAATGTCACTTTAATTCTCTCTTTCTCATCGATTCTTCGTATTCTTCAGCATTGTACTGACAGTAAAACACTTAATAAGCTATTGTGTTGTAAGTTCCAGAAAACGTCCATATACACCCCATGGAAGGCCAGCAGAAATTCCTAGGAGGAGGGGGGTCTTAAAGGGATAGTATCACGAGGTTGAAACTTGAAAATGTTGGCCCACTTTTCAAGTTTTATTCCGCAAATTCAAAAAGGCCGTCGAGAAGTAGAGGTATTTGTTGAATCAAAAAATCCGTTTTGATAGCCAAAAGAAAGAAAAAATCACTTTTAACAGTGATATGTCATAAATTCCGGTGCAAGAATAGTGAACAGTGCCGTGCGTGGAACCTCGTGATACTATCCCTTTAAAAGCCAACATTTTAGAAGCAAAGTATGAGGCTAAACTGGAATTTCCTGGGGGACGGGGATGCTAAACAAAAAACCTTCTGTCATGGGAGTATGGATATTTTCTGGAACTGTACATTTCATCTGCATGGAGACGTCACTATTGTATCGATTGGACCATTACTTTCGAATAGCCTGTTATTTTTGGGTATAGCCTGTTACTTTCGGGAATTACTAGAAAGGTCCAAAAATTAAACGCTACTTTCGGGCAGCCTTTACTTTCGGGGGTGGGAGGGGGCGCTCTATGTTGAATTCAGAACTCTGTGGTACCATGTTCCCCCTGCCATGATGTAACTAACTAGAGATTGTAAGTTTTTAATCCATTGCGTTTAAAAATTCCAGGTCCATACAGGAAAATATTGTGCTCATTGAGACTGCACTTCTTGGAGATCTAGTGATCCCAGAGTTTAGTCAATTCACAAATCATTTGGAGGAAATATACCACAGATGCAAGGGAAACACGGAAGGAAAGGTAACTTCTATGCAGCTCTAAAACAGAAAGTCTGTAGAGTGTACTATTGTGTGATCATGATTAAAGGGGCAGTATCACGAGGTTCCACGCGCAGCACTGTTCACTATTCTTGCACCGGAATTTTGGACATATCACTGTTAAAAGTGATTTTTTCTTTCTTCCGGCTATCAAAACGGATTTTTTGATTCAACAAATACCTCCACTTCTCAACGGCCTTTTTGAATTTGCGGAATCAAACTTGAAAACTGGGCCGACGTTTTCAAGTTTCGACCTCGTGATACTGCCCTTTTAAGACGAAATATACCACAGATGCAAGGGAAACACGTCACACTGGACGAAAAGTTGGCTTTAATCACCTTTGATCTCCGTCAAAGGTATAATAAAGGTGCACGACTCATGCATCAGACGCGAGTCAAAAGTACTACACATTTGATGCAAGTCACAGGTGAATCAAAGATACCTTTGTACAAGTCAAAGCAATATTTGACAGCACATTTACTTTACCTTTGATAAGCGTTAAAAGTGCGCTACGTTTGATTTACATCAATGACGGCCTTTGCCACCTTTAACATCATGTCAAAGATTTGGCAAAAACGGCCTTTGCCACCTTTGACATATGTCAAAGGCGTATGCTAAAGGCGATTTTTCGTCCAGTGACATGGAAGGAAAGGTAACTTCTATGCAGCTCTAAAATAGGAAGTCTTTCAATTGTGATCATCTGGGTTAGTGTTGTTCTATAAAGAACTGTCAGTAGTTAATATTAATAATATTGTCAATAACAACTTACAGTTCTTTTCAAAGCTACGCTAACTGGACGTTCACACTCGACAGACTACTGAATACTCCTAGGTTTGAACCATCTACAATCTAGCGTGCATGGCAAGTGTTAGCCTGTTCCAGGTATTTAGATTGTGGGGAGCAGTGAAAAGCGGCGTGTGGCACTATACATTGTAGGGTCGGCGCGAGGGAAAACTGGGAGGATTCCCAGCAGGAATAAAAATCCCAGCGGCCAATTTCCCAGTGGGGATCCCGGCGGGAATCGCGCTGGGATCCTGGCAAGATCCTGGTACCTTTTTACAAGGGATAACCTGTACAGTTTCCTGTGCCTTTAGTTAGTTATATTATTTTATAGTCTACTGTTTGCAGCTTCATACAGGCATTAAGCAAATAATTTATGTAACACCGTTACAAAACCTTGATATAACGAACATTTTGGTTTTCCCGCATATTCGTTATAACGAGGTTTTCGATACAATGAACCCTCGATATAACGAACCAATTTCCCCAGTCCCTTGATTTGGCACTTCATTAAATCGAGGTTCCAATGTAATAAGAATTCCCATAAAAATAAGCATTAATAACTTACAGTTACTCATTTTATCGGTAGTATTATCACCTTATCATGCTTTCTGATTTCTTTATTATTTTATACATTGTAGGTAGCTGATTATATTCCTCAGCTGGCAAAGTTTGACCCCGATCTCTGGGGTGTGGCAGTTTGTTCTGTAGATGGACAGAGGTAGGTTCCAACCTGAAAGAATACATTATAGTCAAAGTCTTTTTATGAACCAAAACCTTGGCCCATGGCCATCATGCCCTTCCCTGCAGCCTCTTTAACCCTTTTACTTCCAGAGTTAATTATGGAGGTCTGTGTGGTCTAGTTCTAATTTTAGAATCCGTGGACAAAATCCTATGGTGTGACCATTCAAATGAAACCTCTTCAGCAGTGCTTTTGCATGGTACCATTTGTTCTAACTTTTGAGTCTGTTGATGAAATCCTATGGTGTGACCATTCAAATGAAACCTCTTCAGCAGTACTTTTGCATGGTACCATTTGTTCTTACTTTTGAGTCTGTTGATAAAATCCTATTAATAGTGTGACCATTCAAATGAAACCTATTCAGCAGTACTTTTGCATGGTACCATTTGTTCTAACTTTTGAGTCTGTTGATGAAATCCTATGATGTGACCATTCAAATGAAACCTCTTCAGCAGTACTTTTGCATGGTACCATTTGTTCTAACTTTTGAGTCTGTTGATGAAATCCTATGATGTGACCATTCAAATGAAACCTCTTCAGCAGTACTTTTGCATGGTACCATTTGTTCTAACTTTAGAGTCTGTTGATGAAATCCTATGATGTGACCATTCAAATGAAACCTCTTCAGCAGTACTTTTGCATGGTACCATTTGTTCTAACTTTAGAGTCTGTTGATGAAATCCTATGGTGTGACCATTCAAATGAAACCTCTTCAGCAGTACTTTTGCATGGTACCATTTGTTCTAACTTTTGAGTCTGTTGATGAAATCCTATGGTGTGACCATTCAAATGAAACCTCTTCAGCAGTTATTTTGCATGGTACCATTTTCAATATTTTTAAACAAAATGAAATTTGAATTTTTTTTGAATTAATTTTTGATCATTGGCACCCTTGGGAGTTAACATTAGACATGACAGCCCTACGCTTTACCCCAGTTTGTCAAACAGTCACAAAGAACAAATTAAACCATCACTGACAGCTCACTGGTTTTGATTTAACATCACTTGATTGAAAACCACTTTTAATTAAATCATAGACAAATAATTTTTTTTATCAGACAATGAGACAATGTTATGACATTATTTTGTCAGGTTTGCCATTGGAGATTACAAGGATCACTTTTGCCTACAGTCAGTATCAAAGTGTCTTCATTATCCCATTGTTTTAGAAGATTTAACTGCTGAGGTGGTAAGTAACAGGAAAAATAAATACAAATAAAAAGTAAAAAATAGGAAATTATTTTTAGTAATGTTAAAGAATTAGTGAATTTTTTTAACTTCCACCTTTGGTGCCATAGACCAGTCATTCATGTGTCTAATTAGGGAAATATAAACTGAAAATGGGGAGGGAAGAATTAAAGGCAAGGTGCAGTGGTAAGTAGATTGCTTGCCTCTGATCAGTGTGGTCTAGGTTGAAATCCTAGACTCAGCATTATGTGTGAGTTGAGTTTGAATGAACGATGGCTTATATAGCGCAAAAAATAACATGTTAAATGGCACTTGACACACACTTAATATGAGAATTCATGAGATTGGACATTATCTCATGAAGACGCCTCAGGCAGCCACTATCGGTCCATTGTTGATCTCATCTAGCTCTCCCCACCCTACCAATGAACAGTGTATGGCACTGAGGGTGGTCACAGCCAGGGTTTTGTTACATCCTCTATCAGAGACAGGTTCTCGTTCTTGCTCCCAGGGACATTTGCTAGGAGTTATTTAGGTTTTCTTCCCTTGTCATTATTGATCTGGAGTTCAAGGTGACAGGTTTGTCACTTTTTAGATCCACCCTGTTTAATAAACTAACTAGACAAAAATTCCTAGAAGTTGATGGGTACATTGTGATATACAAAATAATAGTTCCTGGCTCAGTATATGAATTTTCATGATTTTTTCCCCCCATACTTCTAGGTTCATAAATATGTCGGACATGAACCCAGTGGACAGACTTTTAACTATTTACACCTGAACAATAATGGTAAGTTAAATAAACAAACCAATGTGCAAAAGTGTGTTCAAAGCAAAGTCTTAGAATTATAATTAATAATAACATTATTATTGGTGTTATATTTAATTAAAATAATAATGATAATGAAAATTAATATCCATTTGATCAATCATATTGACTATCCAAACAAAGGGGAAGCTCCCATCAAAACAAACCATGTTCACATCCAAATGTTGCACTGGATTGGTTTCCTGATTTGCTATACCATCAGCTCTCTCTATAAAAATGAATGACATTTGGAACAAAAGTGATCGCATGTCCTTTTCGAGACTGAGGTTTCCTTTAGGCCCCGACCACACTAATGCGTTTTCAAAAGACTCCGTTTTCATCTCGAAGAAAACAAAGCAAAATATTTTCGCCCACACTAGCGTTTTCGCATCGTTTTCACCTGTCCACCTAAAATGGTCGAAAACGATGAAAGCGATTGGGACCGGGGATTGCACATGTGTTAAAGGTGATAGATGCCCTGACTTGGACTGGAACCGATGGCATGTGACGCTCTCAGTACATCATCGTTTTCAAAAGTCTCCGTTTTCACCTGACCACACTTATTGTCTAGAGATTTTGCGTCACCGTTTTCAAATGTCTCTGTTTTCACCTGTCCACACTAGAAACAAAGCATTTTCAGAACAATGCGTTTTCAAAAGTCTCCACTTTTGAAACCGTTTTCGAAAGCCTCCGTTTTCATCAGCGTTTTCGGGTGTTTTAGTGTGGATGATAGGCAAAAACGCATCAAAATGTACGCGTTTTCAAACGAAAACGCATTAGTGTGGTTGAGGCCTTAATATTATAGAGTTCTAGTTACTGAATCCTCCTTTGAGCCAACTCGTGAATTGAACATGTTAGACCCTTCCCTCTCCTAGCTAGATGTTTTTGTTCCACTTACCCTCCCCCCCCCCCCCCCCCCCCCTCCCATTCTGGTACCCCCCCGTATCCAACTCCCCACCTTCCCCTCCCTTCAACGCCATCCTTATGGGTAAGGTAACTGTGACCATTGCATGTCGTGGGCTCAATGTTAACAACCCATTGACTGACCAATAAATCAAGTGAATTTTATAGTCACCAACTGCTAATTATAATTAAAAATTAGTGACTCATGGGCACAGTAAAATACTGTCCTGTAGGTATCATTAGGGAGCTTATGCAACAAAGACGGCAACGCCAAGGAAAACATCACGTGAAAAAAGGATTTGCGCTATTTTAAACTACTTTGCAATAATATTATTATTGTTCCAATTTGTTTAATTTGTCTAATATGACTGGATTGTCCAGGAGCTAAATTTGTAGGGCCAGCCTTTAAGTTCAAATAGAAAAAAAGGAAAATTAACCGTTGTGTGTTCGCGTTCTCCACGAAACCTATAATTTGGTCATTTGACGTCATTGTTTTACAGGGAAGGCAAAGAAATGTACCAAAGTATAAAACGCACGTGCATAAGCATTGTTTTTGCTCATTAAACCTATTGTTTTGTGCCGTTCTCTCTGCTGTCGCCGTCGTGGTTGCATAAGGTGCCTAGTGTTCCAGATAAGAGAGGGTTCTCAGGTAAAAAAAAACCAACAAGACTGGCTTCCTGACCTGACAAATGAAATGGCTAACTTAAGAAGATTTAGAGAGACCCACAACCTGTTGACCCCTTAACCCTTTCATTCCCAGAGTCAATTATGGAGACATGTAGTGTAGTTCTAACTTTTGAGTCTGTGGACGAAATCCTATGGTGTGACCATTCAAATGAAACCTCTTCATCAGTACTTTTGCATGGTACCATTTGTGTTTCAGTATTTTACAAATTAAATGTCATTTGGGATTTTTCTTGAATTTTGATGTTTGGCACTCTTGGGAGTTAAAGGGTTAAAACTATTCATCAAAACTATTCATATAAAACTAATTCATCAAACTATTAACTGGAACACTGAGGTATCCTGTATAAAGGTGTCTGTTAAATGTATCAACTAGCAAGAAAGAGTTGTCTGTGAGTGTGCAGTTTTGATCTATACAAAGGTATACAAACTGAAATTATTAAAGGTGCGCTGCAATATGATCCAAAAATACTATCTGTAAAATAAATATAATTATATTTATTTATTTATTGTTATTAAGTAACTCAGCTTACCTCCTGTTATAGATCGACCTCACAATCCAATGTTAAATTCTGGTGCCCTTCTTCTATGTGCACTTCAAAAGGTAATTTAGTACACATCATCTATATGGAATCAACTTTGTGGCAACATCTGACACTTTTAGTTGCAGCTAAACGGACTGTTTCATAGCAAATTTTCTGTTTGAACAAGTCAGTTTTTTTAGTAACACTGTGTTACTTATAGATAGTAACACTTTGTAAACACTATCAATTACTAATTAATCAAGCATTTAATATTACTGATATGTCTCATCAGTTTGACTTCTCTGAACCTGATCTGATCTGCAATTTTTCATGTTGCAGCCTGAATGGCCATTAGCAGACAGATGTGAATATGTAAGTGTTGTAATAACACACCTGGGGTTTATCTGACTTTAGAAAATGCAGAGGGTGTCAAATGGCCTATCCAAGATCCAAGCCCCCACCCCCCATCATATCATATTTTAACTTTTTATACCAAGGAGAGGGGGGGGGGGGGGGGGGAATGGTGTGAGAAATTGGCAAACTTTTCTTTTTTTTTATGTGCCTCCCTTAGAAAAAGTAAATTTTTATGACCCCCCTATTTTATATTTCAATCCCCCTCCCCCCTTAAAAAAAAGAAAAGAAAAAAATGTCATGGGTAACTAAAGGTAACCTGTGCACAGTCTGTCATGGGTCATAAGGTGACCTGTGCACAGTCTGTCATAATTGCTCTCTACTATTGCTCTGTATAATTTGTAGAACTGGTGGAGTTAAAACTGTTCTGTTACTTGTTAATAGCCCAAAAATGCAGTGGTACATGTAACCTCTCTTTCAAATTTCAAGGCCTCCTTCAAACTCAGCAAGTACTTCAGGACCCCCCCCCCCCCCCCCCCCCTTTCTTTTCAAGTTCCCGTTTTTGGAATTAATTCTCACCCATTCCATCCCCCTCCCCACCCCTTCAATAAATGCAATGTAGGTGGCAAATAGCAGGGTTTTTGTTAGAGCAAGGACACTGGGACCTTTACTCAGCTATTTCATTTCTTGTCCTGGCTATTTCTCACAGGTAAATGTGCTAAGATATTTGAATAAAGAACTGCTAAAGTTGATGGGTTATTTGATCTTTATTACGGGTGAAATAAAACTGTGCTTCATTACTAAATAAATGCTTCTTTTATAGCAGTTAAAACAAAAACCCAAATTGGTCAGAAGTTCCAAAAAATTTCTGGTAGAGGCCATCCATACCCCCTCAGTGAGAGGGGGCATCCTCCTCCCACACTAACCCGAATTTGGACTGCATGCCAATAAATCGACCCTGTTATTCACAATTTAGTCCCTGTTATTGCAAAGTTCTTATTAATAATAACAAAAACCCTGAAATAGACATCAGCCAACTCTGTCAGGTGCTGTGTAAAACCACTGTCAGGAACTAGTTTTCTTGACTCTGAAAGAAATTGCAGGTTGTCAAATGAGCCACTAATTTGTCTTATTAAATGTTAACTTTGTTTCATTTTTTAATGTATAGGTTCAGAACAAATTTAAACAAATTGCTGGTGGAGAATACACGGGATTCAGTAATTCTACGTAAGTTTATTGTCACTTTGAAGTTACCAAACTTTTTCAAAGAATTTGCAATGAAATAACTAAAGATTAAATTATTGTTCAGTAGTACCATGCACAGATAATATCCTGAGAAAGATGTTTGAATTGACAGAAAAAATAAGATTTAATATATATATTTTTTTATAAATTGGATTGCAATGTACTGTCTAAAAGTAAAGAAAGTTTTTTAATAAGTACATGCAGATTTTACAGTGTTTTTTTCACTATAAAGTCTAACAGTTGTATAATATTAATTTTATTATTAATAGTAATAAATTTAAATTTCAGGTTCTTATCAGAACGCGAAACTGCGGATAGGAACTATGCCCTGGGATATTACATGAATGCTCACAAGGTGAATTTGATATTAAACTTATATTACCAGGGCACTTAAAATTTAATTTTTGTGGTCATTATTTTAATTTTCAGCTAGAAATAAGTATTGAAAATCACGCGAAAAGCAACAAAAACTTTGGACTTGTTCTTCGTGCAATTTTCTATGCTGATTGTTATTATAATTTCAACCTGTGAGGTATGTTTGAGTCTTTGACGTCACTTTCTCCCATTTGCAAACAAGCCTTGGAACAAGGTTGATTAATGGCGGCCGTAAATTCTCTGAAATAAATGTTAAAATAAAATGACTTCTGATGTTCGTAATGGATTGAAATTTGGCAATATGAGTAAGAAAGTCTAATTGTACACGTAAATGTAAAAAAATGAAAATCAAAAATTTGATCATAGGGGCACTTTAATGTACTAAGTTACAGTTTGTGTTTACTTGAAACAAACAGTGTCATATTGAGGCTGCAATTTGAAAAACAAAAATAATTATAAGATTAGTGCCCCCTTCGAACATAAATGCATCAGAAAGTGACAGAGGTACACATGTACATGTGCTTACTGGAAATCTTGTAAACATAACCTTTAAAAGTAGGGTTGTCAGAAAAGTCTCACTATCGAAAGTTACTGACATGCAGGATATTTTCATCTAGACGTCATGTGCCTCAGAACTGTCATGTTACCTAAAAATAGACATATTGATTCTAATTTTCATCTTAACAGGCATTTCCACCAAATACAAATCTGATGGATACTTTTGAGCTTTACTTTCATGTGAGTGGATTAGCATTTTTGTTGTGTACTACTGTACAATGTAGGTTCAGAATTCAAATTGTGTCAATCATAAGCCATTTAACCCTGTGCGTGCCGTGATCATCTTCTGTGCTGAATTTGTGTAACACGAAATTCACGCTCGAATGCATGCAACCAATCATGTAGTCACTTAAATTCGAGTTAAAATAAAGTTTATGTATGTATGTATGTATCACGCATATGAACAATGAAGTATTTCAAAACAAAAACAAACGACCACTGACAACATCTTTTGGGACTGATGGTGGGCCTTTAACTCCCAAGAGTGCCAAACATCAAAATTCAAGAAAAATTTCAAATTTCATTTTGTAAAATATTGAAAAAACAAATGATACCATGCAAAAGAACTGGCAAAGAGGTTTCATTTGAGTAGTCACACCATAGGATTTCATCAACAGACTCAAAAGTTAGAACAAATGGTACCATGCAAAAGTACTGCTGAAGAGGTTTCATTTGTCTGGATGGTCACACAGTAGGATTTAGTTGGCAGACTCAAAAGTTAGAACAAATGGTACCATGCAAAAGTACTACTGAAGAGGTCTCATTTGAATGGTCACACCATAGGATTACATCAACAGACTCAAAAGTTAGAACTACACTACATGACTGTGTATAGTCCATAATCAACTCTGGGAGTGAATGGGTTAAGTTGAGCTGCTGTTATCAGATTTGAGTCAGATGTTGCTTTGATCTCTGTCATCCTTCTAAATTAAATGTAAATTTCAGTTAATTTAACCTGCTTACACAGAGATTGGGAAGGCAAAACAAGTAAATGGGCCTTATGGCCCCTGACTATGGGCCATTGGAGTTATAGGGTAGGCCGGAAGAAAAGAATTACAGAAATAAGATATTTATTAATTACATGTATGCAATTCTTGATAATGTAGCGCCTTCAAAGGAGAGCCACGGCCACAAAGTTAACCACTTGGTTTTAAACTTTCTCTCTTCGGTACTTGAAGGCCTGGAAGATGTGGAAGAATTGCTTGTTTTGCCGCTGTTTTGCCAGACTGACCTTTGTTTGCAAATGCTTATAAAAAAATATTGTTCATCTTATAAATTATAACTAAAGGTCATTACGTGACTAAGGCGCATTTTGGGCTCGGTACAGTAAGTAGTTTTATAATGCGCCATTTTCTACAATAATGCACCATATGCACATGGTCACACTGCCATCCCAATTTCTGCCTTACATGTACATTAAAGTCGCCGTTAAAAATCACAGCACTATCATTATGATATGTACTCACTTGAACAAACATAAATCTACATCACTATATGCAATTTAGTACTAATCTGTACAAAGTAGTTTTAAAATTTGTTGAAATGTCAAGCTGCCCTTTTCAGACCTGCTCAACTGAGACCAACTGTGATGCAGGGAGTGTAATGGCTGCAACTTTAGCAAATGGAGGAATTTGTCCACTCACTGGACAAAAGGTAATTTCTTATGGGTCAGTGTCCTGCTATCAAAATTTTGCCTAATACTAGCCTACGAATACCGCCGCCTTTCATCGCTCCCAGCTGCTAGGGCATTCACGTGAACGCCCCTAGCGGCTGGGAGCGATGAGAGGTGGCTGTATTCGCAGGGTAGCTTAATACCTACCGTATTTATTTGCCTGTAACCTGAGCTTGGCTATAAGCCAAGTCGACTAATTAAGAGACACTATTCATAACGGACTAAAGCTTTTGAAAAAAATATGAAAAACTCTTGGCTATACAAATGTTAGCTGAGACCCAAGTTTCTCAAAAACGAAAAAACTTATAAAATGAGCCACCAGACCGGTAATTTCCATGTTGAATTGTCGATGAATGCAATTAAATTACTAATAGAATGAGATATAAAAAAGATTACACAGAGAAAAACATCTAGCATTTAGTTTGGGTATAAAGTGCAGGATTACAAGGTTGAAGTGGATTACAGTTCATCAAATAATATTAATGTAATTTTGTGACAATAAGTGGTCCTTGACCCGTTTTGACTGTTAGTAACAACTTAATCTCCCCACTTAACTTCTATAGAAAAGTATGGGCCAAGAAAGGAGAATTTGTATTTTGATATTGGGGCTTAAACTTTTCATGGCAATGATCACATACCATAATATGGCAGCTTGAAATCGTTTTGACAGGTGGCTGTTGTAGAGAATTTATCAAGTTCAGTTGTAGCCTAATATTTATCCACTATTATCTATTAATAGGTGTTTGGTTCACGGACTGTTCAACACACTTTGTCTCTAATGCACTCATGTGGAATGTACGATTACTCTGGACAGTTTGCATTTCATGTAAGTCAGAATAAATTAAAATAATTAAAACATACAATCATATTATACATTACATAGATAATAGTCTACCCTTCATTGGTATTAACTGTCTTGTGATAAATATGTAGTTTGAAGCCACTATCACTGTTTCATAATTATTAATAATAATAATAACTATTCACAAATGAAACGTGAAAAGGAGTAAAAACATGAGTAAACAAACATTCGTCAAATATATACATCACATTTCAAACTATAAAATAAATTTAAAATACACTTATTTAAATAAATAATTTAATGTTCACGAGAATAGATAGCGTCTGTCGAGCTTGTTCTTAAAAATGTTCAAATTTTCTGCTTTGGCGAACTTCCTCATCTTCAGATTCTATGGTTCTTGACACCAGAGAGATATAGAGTTGAACATGAGGAGATAAATTTCATATCTCCAATTCACAAGTTTTAATTTCAAATTTCGAAAATTCTTTAAATAGTGTCTGAAAGTTGTAGGAACAGAAGATCCAAAAATCCACTATTGATTACAGACCAAAACTTTTTAGCTAGTTTGTCATTTCACAAGCTCAAACATGGTCACTTCACTCTGAAGATAAAGTTGATATTTTTTTACATGTGTTTATATATAATTTTTTCTGCAGATGGAAAAGTCCTTGTATTTCAGTAAAGCTTATAAATAAAGGGTAACATTTACTGCTGATCAGTAACTACAGTTGCTGGATTCAATCTAAGTTATTCAGTTGGATGTTGTTTCTGTTGATACAGGTGGGCTTGCCTGCCAAGTCCGGCGTAAGTGGTGCTATTTTAATTGTGGTCCCTAAAGTGTGTGGTATGATGGTCTGGTCGCCACCACTTGATCACCTTGGCAACAGTGTCAGAGGAATGCAGTTTTGTAAGGTACAGCAGCTGTAAATATGAATTCAATTTTGTACTAGTATTTCATACTTTACATTCACATACCTTATTATAGGAAATTAATGCGAATTCTCAAAATTCGCGTTAATTTAAGTCACGCTAATTTTTGTGAGCGTTAATTTCTGCGACCTTAATTGCACCCCAAATTCTGGATACCATCCGAACACATTATAGCAACTAGGAAACAATAACCTTCTCTTTTCTGTACACTATTTTTCAATCAAGTGATTTGCAATGTAAAAGCCTTAAAGATATGTCATCTGCAATATTTCCAGTTCATTCTTGCTTTCAGAAGAGCGGTTCTCAACATCCGTTTTTTTTATTACACAGTCAGCCAAAATAATATCTTTACAGACATCAATAATCGCGTTACTTTTCATTTTGAAAATTTGCCCCTTCTCTCGCGTTAATTTCTTTATTCAAAAGAAATTTTCCCTCCAATTTGCGTTAATTTAAGTCGCGTTAATTTCAAAGACCTTAATTTACAGGATTGTAATTTTTCTATAATAAGGTATGTTGCAATTTAGCTGCCTTTTGATTGAACAGTCTATATATATACATGTAGATTCTTAGATAGTCCCAGGTCGCTCGCACACACTCTCTTCTCTCCCCTTCTGATGTCCTTTGTTTGAGGGGGTGTTCTTGCAGGTGTCATCTGGGCCGAGTTGTTCAAAGCCTAATTAGCACTAATCCTGGATTAACTGTCAACAGAACATACATGTATGAGTTGTCATGGTAATTAACCCTGGATTAGCGCTAATCGTCCTTCGAACAACTCGGCCCAGACCGTTAAATATTTCTACCAATCAGAGTGGTTACAATTTTTTTTGCTCTATTAGGAATTTCAAAAATGCAACTGAGCATGTTCAATGGTCAGGAACAAGCCCTCGAAATGTTTTTTTTTTCTGGATTAGTGCTCAGTACAGTGTAGATAAAAAAATTCTCAAACTTTATTCATGACGAAAATACAAAGGAAATTAATGTTTAATGAGTGCACTCCTCATTTTTGCATCCTTAATTTCTCCTTCTAAAATCATTTTGTTTGAGAAGTAATATCAAATATTCGATTGACACAGTGTCTCATCAGATTCCAAACACCTTAAAGTGGGTTAAAGAAAACTTGGTTGCACCTCGTTATATCAACCCACTTTGCAGTGTTTGGAAATCTGATGAAACACTGACAGTGTCTCGATCATGTTTGATTTATTACTTATAAGTTAATGTTTTCGCTTCATTCACCAGGAACTTGTAAACTTGTTCAATTTTCACAAGTATGATTTGAAGGGTTCTATATCAGGAAGAAAAATTGATCCTCGCAGAAGGCATGCTGAAGTTCAGGTTAGTCCCTCGATGTTCTATGGGTATTTCATAGTGTTTTGACCAGCAGTTATGTGTTAGTTAAGTTTAATATAATATAATAATATATTTAATATTTAATATTGTTGACAGAGGTACTTTGTCATGAAACCTTTAACACCATAGCCGATAACAGTCATTCCCTAAGCAATAATTATTCTGCATTATTTATGTTGAAAACAACCTTAACCTGCAGACCACACAATCTTTGGTTTTCCAACAAACCCCCAGTAGGGTATGTACATGTATGTGGAAATGGGTTAGAGTTTCAAGAAACTGGCTGCACATCCCCACCACATATTCAAGGAAATTATACACCGCCCCTCCCCCCTACCCTGGCCTGAGTTTATAACCACAAGGTTTGCCTATGGTAATGAACAGGTTTTAATAAATGTTATAAAACTAAAAAATTCAAACTGTTTTATCAGGGAGAAAAAGTTGTTTCTTTACTTTACGCTGCAAGCAATGGAGATGTGACAGCCTTAAGAAGGTACTAAAAGAAATCATTGTCTTATTAAATACATTGATCTGTGCTGTTACATGTGTATTGATCATATTATTACAGTATATAATGTATGCAAATTTCCAGCTGGAGACTTCCATGCAACTTGTCTCCCCAAAGCTCAATCTGATATGCTGCAGCTACATGAAGAAGGAGTATTTCACTAAACAATGTTTCACAACTTTGACTGGAAAGGACTGAGTGCATGTATTATGCAGTGGGTCCCCTCTAGATAAAAATTGCAAGACAGGTTGCACAAGCCCAGTGTTACCAGAGATCGTGTTGACGCAGAAATCGTGCATTTTTACGAAAACAAAATGCAAAAAATGCATCATCAAAACTTTAATGCGTCCCAAGACGCAAGATGTTGACTTGAAGAACTCACTCCACTTACTTTGAATCTTGAATAGAATGCTTGGGACCCCAATTTGACCGGACATGTGGGTCCAAGGACCCAGATTGAAAAATCCTAGTGCCATCCCTGGTTACACTATGCTATATATGCCTAAGTTAGAGTTTTCTTGTTCCCTTGTTGAAGGTATTACTTGTCTGGCAACAACATGACGCAGCAGGATTACGATGGGCGAACAGCTTTACATTTAGCAGCAGCTGAAGGTATTAAGTTAATTAATACATAGATCAAAGACTGAGATAAATTGGCTCCTATTAGCCATAATTGACAATAAACCTTTAAATAAAATTGCAGCTTAATGATATGATGTTTTCTGACAGAGCACACAAAATCAGCATATCAGTATAAATCTTACATTTAATTAAAAACATTTGTATATATCAGCATTTACCCTTTCACTCCCAGATGTAATGTAGTTCTAACTTTTGAGTATGTGGACAAAATCCTATAGTGTGACCATTCAAATGATACCTCTTTAGCAGTACTTGTACTAGACTTTCTCAAAGTCGTTCGCTTCTCGTTTCCGGTCCGGTTTACTCTGAGCTCGACTTGTAGGCAAGTCTATACTTGTACATGTACTGTTCTTTTGCATGGTACCATTTTGTTGTAGAAATTTGGGATTTTTCTTGAATTTTGATCATTGTCACTCTTGGCCGAGTTAAAGGGTTATTAAATTTATAGTTAAGAGCTGTTAGCTAATGCATTTCCCTACCTAATAATGTGGCTTCCAAAACCGTGACAAGTCTACATTTAGCTGTGTATTGTTCTTGCTTGTAAAGGGGGTTTGAACATATTCCAGGCCGCAGGTACTTGAATGAACTGGACTTAACTTGATCCTGTCTCATTTCTGCCAATAGGTCATCATGAAGTCATCAGATTTCTACTGGAGCAGTGCCATGTTCCAATTGATCCAAAAGACAGGTATATAACTTCCTATAAGACTGAGATCCTTTCTTTCAATCAACCAATCAATCAATCAATCAATCAATCAATCAAACTTTATTTATAGAGGGTAACACCTAATAGTTAGACAACTAATAAACTTGTGGCCCTGTTAAAAACTTAAAAACAATTCATAATATATTGCAAGTAAAACCTTTATTTATTCACTCACTCAAACTTCAAGCTTGTAAAACCGCTCTTGCAAGCATTTTTAAAACTCAACAAAACAAACACATAACAAAGTTCTTGATCATATTCATATTTTTGAGTGTTTCTGGTTCCTTTTCATTTGTTTATAAAGCCCTGAATATCGCATTTAGAAAGAGCTATTAAATTTGTAACTGACACAGTACAGTCATTTAAAAGCACAGTCCTCCATACAAACAAAGGATGGTAGGCCTGTGGTCTAATTTTTCTGGACCAAATACCAAAATTTGAAACATAAAGGCAGTTTCCTTGACATAATGAGGAGATCTGTTATGGTCTGTACAACTACATTGAGGGTTGTCCAATACTCGGACAAATTTATGCAGAGCGTTGTATTGTATTATATGACCATAACAAAAGTTTAACAATACATTCTAGAACGGCACAATACAGCACAATGTGTTACAATACAATGCTATGCATAAATTTGTCAGAGTATTGGACAAGTATGACTACTAACATTAGTTTGGTTTAATCAATTGAGGTGGTAACTAAAGGTAAAATAGGCCACTGTCAAGTAGCCTGTTCCAGGTGTTCAGATAGTGGGGAAAGTGCAAATAGTTGGGGAAGGCGCGAAGAAAAGCGAGCGAAAAAAATGTGGGAAGACTGGAGAGAGGAAGGGAGTCTCCCCGCATTTTTTTCGTTTGCTTTTCTTTGCACCTTCCCAACTATTCGCGCTTTCCCTGCGATCTGAACGCCTGGAACAGGCTACTGTCAAGAGATTAAAAAAGCTGACATTTCGAGTGCTAGCCCTTTGTCAGAGCGAATCAAAAGAGCTAGCGTTGGAAATGTCGATGTATTGCTAACTGCTGTAATTTTCCATTTCCCAGGCTACATGTACTTCCAAAATGAGTGACACCCGTGATTTACATATAGTCTTGCAAGTGTGAATAAGCATGCATCATTTTTTTGATAATCAATACAGATGGGGTTTCTCGCCACTTGATGAAGCAGAACGATTTAACCACCATTCCTGTGCAGACTTGATAAGACACCATCTTCAATTGCAAGGAAGAAATGGTTCTTGAGGTTATCAAAAAAAATTGACCAGTTAAAGCAAGCCAACACAGAACTGAACAGATGGAAAAGATAATGGAAGACAGAATTCTGAATAATAAATATAATGGTATTATCTTTATTTAATATTGTGCAAATGAAACAAATATGTTTAGGTTTAATTAATAAAGATGCACATTTTTTTTTTCATTGTTTTAAAGCATTGTGAATCATAAAAAAATTAACTGCTTCTGTGTCTTACAATAACATGAAAACTCTACAGATTAAAACTCAATCAACAGATCTGTTTAATGACACAGTGTCCCAGCTGGTATGTTGTGTTTTCATGAGTTAAAGTGCCCCCGTGATCAAATTTTTGATTTTAATTTTTTTACATTTTCATGTACAATTAGACTTTCTTACTCATTACGAACATCAAAAGTCATTTTATTTTAACATTTATTTCCGAGAATTTACGGCCGCCATTAATCAACCTTGTTCCAAGGCTTGGTTACGAATGGGAGAAAGTCACTGATGTCAAAGACTCAAACATACCTCACGGGTTGAAATTATAATAACAACTAGTAGTAATCATAGATTATAGTGCGTCTCCTTATCCCGTGGCACCTCGTCTTGACCTAGTACCTCAGTTTCATGAATTAATTCAGCCACTGTTTAAAAGGGCTATGTCGCGAGATATGTCACGCAGGCAAAAACATCGGGCCGACATCAAACAAATCACGCTATCGCCGTGGGATCGGGCAAAATCCTGCCGTGCTGTGTACTCCGAAAGGTCTCAGATTTTTCCGACATATGAATAGTATATATGTCTTGATTTCATTTCGGTTATTTCTCCGATTCTGAAATCATACTCCTCAGTACATGTACTTATACCGGAACTGGAAATGAGAAATGTCTAAGAAAGCCTGAAAAAGTGCTCCTGTGATAAATTTCTTGGACACCGCGTTAATGGAGCATGAAATCGACGATTAAGTCACGCAACATTCAACGTGAATTTCGCAGGATTTTTCCGATAAAATTACAACTACCAGTTGCAATTAAGACACAAAACTGTTAAATATAATTCCTTTATTAGCTGGACAAATTTTAGTCACAAAACTGCGAAATCTTTAGTCGCAAATGCGCCCGATACAGGCGCAATTTCGAGCACTGTAAAGTTAATCTACGTTCGCCTGGCGCGGCCGGTCAGTGAAGTATTGCTTCAAGACATACAGCGAATTGCATCGTACCGTAGAACATCGCGAAGAACGACGTCGGTATTTAGGTGAAAGCTTCCCAAATCAGGCAGTGAACCACAGCAAAATCAAGATAGAACATTCAAAACATACCAGAACGGTAACGAGGAAAATCCGATAACTTCTTGCTTGATTCCAAAGAGACCCAACAACTTACTTGGTCCGGAGAAGAACCTTCGTCCAATTTTTCCACTGCGTACTTTTAGTAGGCATTGAAATATTGAGCCGTACGATTCCAAAATCGGGAAAATATCCGAAACTAAGTCAAGACAAATAGATTATTCACATGTGACATTTCGGAACCCCAGCTCTCCAGGATGGTACCTGATTTCCACGCGCTGGGAATGCTGGATACTATTGTGACGTTTCAAGATGGCGCAGATTTGGTGCCAACACTTTTCTCGATTCGTTCCGCCTTGCTGACAAGATTAGGAAGCGTCTCCTTCGTCGACGCAATAAGTATTGAAAATCATGCGAAAAGCAAAAAAAACTTTAGACTTGTTCTTCGTGCAATTTTCTATGCTGATTGTTGTAATTTCAACCCGTGAGGTATGTTTGAGTCTTTGACGTCACTTTCTCCCATTCGCAACCAAGCCTTGGAACAAGGTTGATTAATGGCGGCCGTAAATTCTCGGAAATAAATGTTAAAATAAAATGACTTCTGATGTTCGTAATGAATTGAAATTTGGCAAGATGAGTAAGAAAGTCTAATAGTACACGAAAATGTAAAAAAATGAAAATCAAAAATTTGATCACAGGGGCACTTTAAAGTGCCCATAACCTAAAATTTTTTATTTTCGTATCTAAATCTACACGTCACGTAATAAACATCTGCGAAAAATTTTTTTGATTTCAGCAAAACGTGAATTTTTTATGAATATTTCAAATCTTCCAAATCCTATTTTTTTGTGGTATACCCGTCCCGCTGTTAAAAAGGCCAACGGGCTCACATGCTCCTTAATGTACGTCACAGTTCCTTTGTTTGTAGTTACAAGTTCCTTTGCTTGAAGTTGTGTTCCCTAATCTATGTCACGGTTCTTTTGTTAACCAAGAGGGACCGAGAGGAGACTAATGCGAATGGTGGACCAAAATGGCGGCAAATTTCGAAGACTTTAAAAAATCATAAAAAATTCGCGTTTTGCTGAAATCAAAAATTTTTTTCGCAGACGTTCATTACGTGACGTGTAGATTTAGATAGAAAAATAAAAAATTTTAGGTTATGGGCACTTTAAAGGCCAGAAGCTTACTTTATTATCTTGAAATAGATTTAATATCACCTAAAGTGATGAAAGCAAAAAATATATATAAACTGTAAAGAGACAAATTAAAGGCGAAAAAAAGTCAAAATTCACAAGAATGGTAGGTTTGATTTCTGGACTGCCTATCATAAAATCAAATTTTGATGAATATTGTAATCTACTTCCATCCTTGTAATCCTGCACTTTATCTCCAAACTAGTTGTTCCATTTTGCTCTGTAGAAGCTTTTTATAATAATATAACATGGATACAATCGTCATGTAGATAAGCAAAAGTTTGATAATTTATTTCAGTGGGACACAACACAACACTCACGTTCGCGTGTTACGTGTTTGATGCGGATTGTTCTGATTTTTGGTCTCAGAGGCGCTCAGACAAGACTCACTTTTCTACATCATCTAAAGTTAAAGAATTTGTGTTCCACATTATACTCCTCTAATAAATAAAATCTTAATTTCGAGGCTCAAAAGGTCTGGTCAAGTTTTATCACCTGAAAGTACGATAACCTTTTGCAGATGTTCCTGTAGATAAGCCGCACCCTCGATTTTGAGCAAAATTGTTTGGCAAAAAAGTGCGGCTTATACACCGGTGTTTACGGTATTCATGTACTTCTAAAACCTGAAAACCATACCATTCACAGCAGCACATTATAGCTCATATATGGGAGTACCCCCCCCCCCCCCCCCCCCCCCCCAGCCACTGCCCCTTTAACATTGTTGTCAATAAATAGGTGCGGTTACACACACCACGGCATCAAAACTTCAATATGATACAATATTTTGTGTTGATATATAGATTACTTCATGGGCAGTGCGGACGTGGGTATACACGAGTTGGTTTGTATCAGAAATCGAATGAGCGAGGCTTTTTGTTTTAATATTTTATACATTTTGTAATTGGACAAAATGCTTTTTTACGTGTGAGAAAGTCGTTTCGCCATTCTGATTGGTTGCGAATCCCAAACAGGGTTTTCACACGACAAATTTCAATAGAAAATCTCAATAAGTATGAAATAAAGGTGCTTTGTACATTGAAATTACTACATACAATGTAATGTAGGTTCATATGATTCAGAGTTATAAGACCTCCTTGTGGTCTGACCTCTCATAAGTCACCATGTCCCATAAGTGACCACCATGGCTTTGTTTTTCGGGTAGTTCAAGCTGATTCAGTTTTGTGCATACAAGATGGCGGCATAACACAACAGTCAATTACCCTCATCCTCTACAATATGCCTGTTACAGGTGTAAGCAGGCTACAAAACAAACAGCAAGCCACTGCCAAGAATCCAGGTTGCAAGAAACAGAGCATTAAATAATAGAATTTGAGTCAACATCATTGCCAATGGCACATTTATCTGAAAACTGCAAATCGCCATGCATCTAATTAAACTAATCCTTTTCTAACACTCGGTGAGTTGTGTCAGGATTGAACTTTCCTTCAAGATCGGCATCTTCTGTACAGGCTACAAAACAAACAGCAAGCCACTGCCAAGAATCCAGGTTGCAAGAAACAGAGCATTAAATAATAGAATTTGAGTCAACATCATTGCCAATGGCACATTTATCTGAAAACTGCAAATCACCATGCATCTAATTAAACTAATCCTTTTCTAACACTCGGTGAGTTGTGTCAGGATTGAACTTTCCTTCAAGATCGGCATCTGCCTCACATAACGTCACTCTCCTGTTTTGTCCTAAGAAATGTCCTGTAGCCTCTAATTCCTTCAGCTTTATTTTGACCAGATCATCAACCTTGTAGTGACTAAAAACAAAGACAAGTAAACAAAACTGGCACATGTCATACATTTAACTGGCCAATATTTGGTAGATTTGTATAAATTTTTGTCACCAAGGATCTACATGTACTCAATGAAAGCATAAAATTGTGACCCCTCCTATTTATGTCGTCTTTGACCACCCCTATAACTTTTTGAATTTTTTTTTTCTGAGTATTTCCATAGTCTAAGACATGTGCCACATTAATCTATGCACTGACAGCTGCAAAATCAGCTATAGTTTAGGGGTATACACTGTACAGTTGCACATGTACCTAACACATAAAAATAGTACGACATTATTTAACATTTTTAGTTTTGTGTTTTTAACTCATTTCTATGAAAGCCATAACTTCCTTCATAAATGCTGATATGATTTATGAAATACCCTGATGAGTAGCTTTCAAATGGTATATCATACAGTCATGGGGGCAGAGTTTGTATTTATCAATTTAAAAAAATGGCATTTGCCTTAGGGCTTAAAGGGTTAATTTAACGCCAATATTTCAATATAAAAGTACATGTAGCCTTCCTCAGAGCCAGGGTCAACTTCATTCCCAGAATCTCTATTCTTCATGTCCCCTGGACAACCTCATCACCACAGCCTTCTCCACTATCAAAATGGCGGGTGAGGCGGGGCAGGGCGGGCGTACAAACCCCGGGACAAGGCTGACAAAACACTCTAGGAATCCTAGAGTGTTTTGTCACGTGACACATGATGAAATGGCATTTTCAGCAATTGACAGTTTGTTTTCTGACAATCTGAATCTGTTGTTGAAACAAAACAAAGAATTTCATCACATTTTAGGTGAGAAAATACGCCAAGGATAAGGGTAACAGGACTGAGTGGAGTCCAATTTGGTCTGTAATCATACGAGTGATTAACAAAATCGTGGGCCGAGTCTGATTTGTTTAATCACGAGTATGATTACAGACAGAATTGGAGGACACAAAATCCTGTTACCATTTAATCATAACTATAACAAAATTTGAGGATAAAACGTTAAATGGTTACACGTTTTGGTGATTAAAAACAACAATTGAGTGTGTTTTTGACCGAGATACACACAGAAAAAGGATAGCACGCGCAAATGACGAGTACTGTCCAATTACAAGCATGACGCTAAACTGTCCTATTAGTGCTCTAATTGGGCCTGCTGATAACCAATCAGATTCGAGAATTTTGTTAAACAGTCAAACCTGTATATAACGGCCCTGTATTAAGCGGCCACCCTCTATTAAGTGGCCAGTTTTCAAAGTCCCGATTTTTCCCTCATACAAACGCTGTATTTGTTACCTGTATTAGGCGGCCACCTCTATTAAGCGGCCGCGGCCACCCTGTAGCAGTCCTATGTTTGTCTTTCTTTGTTATTTTTACCTGTATTAAGCGGCCACCCTTGAACGGAAACCGAAGCCACATGTCATTTTATGCAGTACAGTATTTTATTGTGTTTAAAATGTGATCCATCATCACTATAAAGAAATAACATGTGCAAAGCTACTGTAAGCTGATAATCAGCCGTTTAGTATCGTTATTTTTCCAGATGTCCGCAATGTGCTGCCAAGTACAATACAAAATCACGAACGCAGCTAACTGAGTATTTTTAGTGATCCCGTATTAAGCGGCCACCTGTATTAAGCGGCCAGTTCCTTAAGTCCCGAGGGTGGCCGTTATATACAGGTTCGACTGTAGTTTTGATTATGGAATATTTTGGCAGCCTCAACCAAGGGTTTCTCGGCCCAGTCCACAAGCTGAGCATTGTAAATCAAAACAAATCCAAACGCATTCAGAGGCTTAGGACAAATGTGAAGCAGCACTCATCCGCACTTCTATTGCCGCGGTGACATGACAGCCTTACATCCAGTTTTGTTTTATTGCACTTCAAGTGACCTCTGGCTCGAGCATATCTACTTATATTAGAGATCAGGAAAAACTGAACCAGTTCATTTTACAGCTGCGAGAAAGCGCCCCTGGCTAGCCTGCAAGCAAGCTCCGGGTTGGTACGGGGGGAAGAGGGGAAAGGAGCTTTCTCCTTTCTCTCCCCCACCCCCTCCCCATCCCCTCCCACAAACCCCGAGCCCCGAGCCCGAGAGCTTGCTCGCAGGCTACCCCCGGCTGGTAATCTAAACACTGAGTGAGAGTCGCTTTGCTTGGCAAAATCTAAAAAGCACATACCTTCCTTGTTCTTTCCCTCGAGTGAAAACGGCGTGGAATTTCCATCCAAAATCAACATACAAATCTGTCTTATTTTCATGTTCCACGATGTGTACAATTTTACCAGCTACCAGTTTGCCTTGTGGCCTTCCCATCTTTACGAAGTCAGAATTACGAAACATTTCCTCGAAACTTTCTTCTTCTGTACTACCTGGAGCACGAAAACACCTTCTTGTCCCTATAAGCGTGGGAAATACGAGATTTTTGTTGTACAAACGTGAAAATACGTGAGCCGTCCTCCACAAACGAAAACCACGACAGACCGCCATATTGGATTTTGCAAGGCGCGGTCGCCAAGTGAATGAAAGAAACCTCATCTCCAGGGCGTTCTCCGGTTTGAAAACCGAGAAGCCCCTGGGCATTTGGTGACTGCGCGTAGTACAATAACATATCTGGTCTTCGGAGGTCATTTCCAGCAATTGGCAAATTTGTTTTACTGTAATCAGGAGCCTCCTCCAGTCGTCCTGCCATAATCAACTTTATAATATGACCTTACGGCCCCGCTGACGCAATCCTACAGAAAATAGAATCGCAAGGTGACGTGAGTGGGGCCGGACGGGTTGACGCGAGCCGGGGCTTAGATCTCATGGATATACACACAATGATTCCCCATTGTTATAGTCTTTGTTTGTGATCTATTATTTCCGTGTAGTCTATTGTTTAGTCTTTGTTTCACGGTCTGGTTAGTATATCCATGAGATCTTTGCCCGAGCCGGTCTGGAAAAAGCCGTCTGGCCCCGCTCGAGTTCAAGCGACCTCGCACTGCACGACTATTCTTGTACTTTCTAGTCATATTATAAAATACCAGAAGCTCATAACGTGATAAGCTTCTGAAAATACTTATTGACTGAGTTAGGTCGGGCCGGACGGGAAAATATTTGGCTTTCGGTCATGGCGCACGGACCTCGCTGCGCTCGGTCCGTACGCCATGACCTCGAGCCAAATATTTTCCCGTCTGGCCCTCCCACTCAGTCAATAAGTGCATATTGTATGTTGGTGTTCCAAAAAATAATTTTTCTTTCTTCTATCCCTTCCGATTTAAACCTCTTAAAATTTCATTCACTTTATGCATGAGTGGAAACACGGGGAACAAAGAAATAGCTTTAAGGGTGGGCCATCATTTTTTTTTTGACGGGGGTGGGGGGGGGGGGGGGGGGGGGGGGTTTGGAAAATTTTCACATGCAAACACTTTTTTTAACCGTTTAAAATGCAAGGCTAGTACAACGGAAATTAATGGCAGGTTTAATGGCCAATATTTCGACTAGTAGACTATTTCTTCACTCCAACGCTGGCCCTGTAGAAGACTAGTTCTACTAGTCGAAATATTGGCCATTAAACTACTAGCATTTTAAACGGTTTATCAACACTTTGGGTGACGTCCAGTACTCGCATCCCTTTATAAAGGAGATCCGGAAAGAAAGTTACCACTATTTATCGTAGTGTTGAGTGGTCCTCTGCATTTAAACGTTTTATACATTTTTTTTCTATGCGGCACCTGCTGCAAACAATTTTTTTGTGTCTCCGTCCAACTGCCATACTTTCAGCAAACAATTTTTGACTTTATTTTTTGCTTGCATACAATTTATTTCAGTGTTTATAGCCTCTGCAAATAATTTATTTGAAAATTTGTGAGCAGATAGTGTTTCCTCGTTACAGATAAAGATTTAAGTCTTTTTGAGAATGTCGTTGTCTCTGTTGGCTCTCTGTTGGAACATTAGCTTCTTCCAATATTGTTTTCAGTTCCTTAGAGATTCAGTTCTGTGTTTATGAGTTGTGTCTCAGAGGTAGGAATCTCTGTTATTGCATTCAGTATGTTGCTGTTTTCTAATATGTCTGATCTTGTCTGTCAGTTTTGGGGGGCGTGTGGAGGGCGAAAGAGCCAGACGATGGTGCATGTGTCTACAGGCGATGATTTTATCCGTTCCCTCCCCCCGCGTGCCTTGCGCTCCGCGCTCGCGCAACCTATTTTTCCCCAACGAGAACTGGATTGCGTGACGAGCCTGACGAAGAAGCTGTGTTGCTGCGCTTGCACGCAGGAATGAAGAAAAACGAAGAAGCTCTTAAGCCAACCAGGTCCCCGAAACCAGGGCATTTATAACGCCGACATATTAAACAGAAAACAGTAAAGACAAGGTAAGAAAGGTTTATTTGCATTATTTTTCTGTTGCAACTCGACTCGTTATGCTCTTGCATGAAACTGAAATACAATGCCCTACTATTTACGTGCGAAATTAGCTACAATGGTGGTCGTAACTGGAGCTGGTCACTACGAGAGTGGTCGCAAGGAGAACTTCGGCTGTACTGTACAGTCAACTCTCTCTGAACGGACACCTCTATAAGACGGACACCTGGTGTTGGTCCCTGCCGTTTTTCAGTCATTTTACTGTAACTAAACTCTCTGTAAGTTCATTGTGAAACTTTGTTTGCATTGCCACTCAAGCTCTGTAATTAAAAGTTCTCGTACAAAGCGACCGCTCTCGTAAGCGACCGCGACCACTTTTGGGAATTACCAACTGGTCTTTTCCTTTGTTTTTAATCTCTCGTAAGCGACCACTCAAAGAGACTGATTCGTATTAGTCAACACTTTAATAAAAGATTAGTGTTTACACTATAAATTTTTGTACTTCTCTCGGTTCGCTGATATAGATCTTGAATTCAGTCAGACAGTTCAAGGTGATTTCCGGCTGGAGCATGTGAGCGGCGCATTTGTGTGACATTTGTAATCTTGATTGATGTTTTATAAAAGCTATCGTAAGCGATCATCCGCTATTGTTTCAGCGTGTGGTCGCTTACAAAAGCCCATTCTCGAAAGCGACCAGCTCCAGTTACGACCACTTTTTCGAATTCCCGAGGTGGTCGTTTTAATACGAGAGCTTCAACTGTGTAACGATCTAAGAATACTCATGTAAAGTTCATAAGGTGTCCAACGTCAGTTTGAGAGATGAAAACGAGTGTTCACCCGCCAAAATACTCCAAACATCCTAGGGTATTTTGTAGCGTGAAAGCGCAGAAGACCCTGACGAAGTTAACTCCTCGTTTCTCCACCGATAGGTCCAAGTTATTCCTTTGCTGATGCGCTGTCACAAAAGATTGCTGTTTTTCGTGGTTAGCTTTTGCGCCCTGTTCAGCCTATATGCGTGGGTAAAATTTGGGAAAAAGAGAGAAGTTTCCGGCGAAAGCGTTGAGCGAAAATCGAGGGAAAAGCTTTTCCCGACGACCCGAGATAAAGCCGCGAATGGTGATGTGAATGATTTTATCGTGCCAAGCCTCATCTCTGTTGAACAACAGTTGGAAATAGACGATTTTATTCGACGTCATCCTGTACCAGGCTTTCAGCTTTCCAGTGATAACGGTTTAGTGGAATATCTGGACACAGCTTCATGTAAGCCCATTCCAGCCAGCCTGGTTTTGTTTAACCGTATATTCAAGACAGGAAGTGAGACGATGGGACTTCAAGAGTAGTACTGTAGCTCTTCCAGTCCTCTATTTTTATTGGCCCCGTAGTACTGTAGCTTCTATTGTGTTTAGGTCTAGGGCTATTGTTTCTGTTGTTTAACCTATTGTTTCGTTAACCAATCACTGAGCTTGTTTGGAAAGGTACAGCCTCTCTCCAATTTCAGCTTGTTGCTGGCATGATGCATTATGTGTATTCTATGCGTAAGTTTGTCCATGGGCATAGGAAAAATTCATTTCGACTAAACAAAGTTTAAAGGGCCAGTACTGATCCCGGCTGAAATATCGTGTTTTCTCAATTTATCTGAGAACACAAGAAGTTTTTCCCGCTTCCCAGAAACCGTTCGGTTGTATCGTACACGACCAACAGAACAGTCTCTCTTGGTATAACTCAGTGACAACTCAGATAAGCCTAAAGATGTCATTTAGCAGTAACGAAACACCACGCTTTTCACGTTGTAACTTCCGTCCTATAACAGTTAAAGACCCAGTATTGGCCATGATGCTTCATGCGCCTCTGAACAATAGAAGCCTCGCTCCTGTGCAAACCAAAACAATAACAGAGGCGCGTGAAGCATCATGGCCAATACTGGGCCTTCAAGGCCCCGTCCACACGTATACGTTTACGTTCATAAACGCATATTTTTTATCCAAAACGCTCCCGTCCACACGAAGCCAGCCATCGTTTACGATTCGTTTTCACCTGTCCACACGTAAACGCTAAAACGATACGTAAACGCTTCAAATCTGCATTGAGCATGCGTAGATAAATCCGCCATATTGTATATCTGCTCTTTTTTCTTTATTTGTGGACTGGGTCCGAATTCATTCATTCAGTCATTTATTTTTGCCACTTACCATCTGTGACATCAGAATTTACGAAAATATCCGTTTACGCTGTCCACACGTAAACGGGTAAACGGCGTGTTCGAAAATATCCACTTTGGAGAGCGTTTTCGAAAATATCCGTTTAGGGTGACCGTTTTCATCGTTTACGTCTGGACGGGAGGCCTAAACGCATAAAAAATATGCGTTTACGAACGTAAACGTATACGTGTGGACCGGGCCTAAGATTATCGGGGCCATGGCTCATGTACGACGACCTGACTGACGTCATAAAACCTAATACAATACAACCTGATACAATACAATACAATCTAACACTACCAAACACAATATACATCACGATACAGTCGTCGTACACGAGCCATGACCCGATTATCGCCCCTCCAACCAACATTGTCCCGCCGAAATAACAAAACTCCACTTAGCTTATTTCCATGTTATATCGCCAAATGCCACCAAATATACAACTAAATGGGATAAAACGGTTCTATAGAGCAAAACAGAAGCAGTAGTTTCGAGGTAAAGTGCAGGATTGCAAGGATGGAAGTGGATTACAGTTCATCAAATTTGATTTCGTGACAGGCGGTCAAGAAATCAAAATTGCCATTCTTGTGGAATGTTTTTAGCTTTGATTTTGTCTCTTCAGTTCATATTTCTTTGCGGTCATCATTTGGCGATTTTTTATTCCTATTTCAAGATAATAAAGCAAGCGTAAAGCAAGCTCCTCCTGGCCATAATCATGAAAACAACAACAAGACAACAACAACGGCAACGATATAGAGCAGTTTTCATTGAGTGTGAAAAGTAATTACACAGTTGCTTTGGTTTTTCATTGCTACGCTTTGTGATTGGCTAAAAAATCTCGCGCCACTTTCTCGACCAATCAGAAGTAAAACCAAAACCAATCGTGACTTGCTCGCACGCGTTTTCCCGCGCTTGGCGCCGCCGACATGTAATTGCTTCGAGCTCTGATTGGTTCATTGGATTGTTTACGAATGCTGTGATTGGTCACAGTAATTACTTTGGTTTTGGTTTCACCACACTCAATTGAAAACTGCTCTATCAGCCGGGACACTGTTCCTTTAACCGCAATGCATATCTTTTTGTTTTTAGAAACTACCGAAGACTTCTACGACCTAGGAATATCTGACCCATATCCAATGATTATTGAAAAGAAAGCCAAAATCTCTGATCGGCAGATATTTTACAATGCACATTTTTACTTCAGAAACAATTTAAAACTTCGACGGATACACACCTACATCAACCAGGTCCGTGAACCGGTAGCAAGGTATATATCTCATTAGTATCACCCAACTAGTGGACTAATGCAAATCCTGCATTTTGATTGGCTACGCTACTAGGGGTCTAATAGTAATAGTCATCGAGTAGCGAAATTCGCCGGTTTTATTTTTCGTTTTATTCCCAAATAAATATTTCTTCAACTTGCAATTGCTTTTTTTTATTATTGCCTTTTTCTGTCCGTGATACTAAAACAATTAGACCCTTCGCCCTCAAGGGCCACGGGTCAATAGCCCATTCGGCTTCGCCTCATGGGCTATTGACCCGTAGCCCTTTCGGGCTACGGGTCTAATTGTTAATTATAATTACATCCGCAACACTCGAAACCGACCTCCAAAGCGAGTGCGAAAGCTGATCGAAAGCGGAGAATGGAACGACACAATTGAACAGTGCTTCGAGAAGGAAGGTCAGGGATGTAAACACAACGTTATGACGCGGTTTTTTTTGCGGTCCTGAAAGCTTTTGCAAGAAGGATCCACTTAAAGCCCTTCAAAGAGCCGAAGAAAACATTGTGAAATATTACGCTGTTGTAGGATTGCTCGAACATTTTGATCTTACATTGAAGATTATACAAAAGCGCCTCCCTTGCTTTCTGCCGGTGTTTCCCAGGGATCCGAGCTTTAGAAAAAACCAAGCCAAGACAAATGCGAGCTCTGTGAGCGAAGAAATGATTGCGAAGATAAAACAAGCGAATTGGGCCGACATTGAACTGTACGAGTTTGTTAAACAACTATTTTGGAGACAAGTGAAAGCGTGTGGAATTCCTGAAATCGAGTGGTAAACATCTTTGGCTGATGGTATTTAATGTCGTTAACTAATGTATATGTGATTGCACTTTACAATGTTAACATAGGATTAACTACTACACAAACTCTAAGGCATTAACCATATCCAAGCGCCCACTATTTTTTGTTTCACCACCACTACAATTCTATTCTTCCTTCCCCCACCCTCTTCTTCCTCCTCTCTCGTCCTCCCTTCTCCTCCTCTGCCTTCGTTACTCCTCTTCCTTTCTATTTTTTCAGTGAACCCTTTATGACCTCTTTTTATACCCCATGTATCCCTATTGGTTTACACCACAGAAAAAATAAATTGGAGAAGAAGTTAGGAGGGGAACTGGGAGACAGGAGGAGGAGCAGGAGGAAGAGGAAGAGGAGGAAGGAAGAAGGAGTGAGGAGGAGTAACGAGGAAAACGATTAAGGAGAAGGAGGCGCTAGGGAGGAGATGGAATGAGGAGAACGAGTAAGGAGGAGGTGGAGTGAGGGCGCGCAATGAGAGGAACGATCAAATAGGAGGCGCAGTGACGAGGAGGAGGAATGAGGAGAACAAGTAAGGAGGAAGAGGTGGGAGGAAGAGGAATGAGGAGAACGAGTAAGGAGGAAGAGGTGGGAGGAAGAGGAATGAGGAGAACGAGTATTAAAGGAGGAGAAGAAAAGATGGAGAGGAGGAGGAGTGATGAGAAGAACGAGTAAGGAGTAAGGGGAGGAGGGAGGAGGAGGGAGGAGGAGGGAGGAGGAGGAGGGAGGAGGAGGGAGGTAGAGGGGGGAGGAGGGGGAGAGGCGTGGATTAAGGAGGAAGAGTGGTGGTGAAAGGAATGATAGATTTAATAGCTTTGTGATACCTTATTTGCGCCATAATTAAAATGCACAATTTAGACTCCAAGAATCAATGAGCCTTAAACAAAGCTTTTCTGAGAACAATGTCTGTCTGCAATAGATAATTCCTGCGATCGACAGGAAATGGAAGATTGCGTAATTATTTAATGGTGCAGTGATTTTAAATAATTTGAATAAAAACACCAGGACATGACATCATCCTTTTATGCATTGATGAGGTAAAGACAATAGGCCGGTTCTCACCAGGGCTCTAAAAGTGTATATGACATATTTTTTTTTATTTGCTTGTTGGAATCTACATGGCGTTGTGATAAGAAAATCGAAAAAAGTTTTTCTATCGATTTTTCTTGTCTGTGATTTAGCCGTCTAAAAACGTGAAATTTCACTTCCGTTGGGTTACAAAACCGCGCAAGAAGAAAGACTGGAAATAGTCCGCTGTGACATCAATACAAGAATGCCAGTGTCGCGGTTTCTCAGTTCCTCCGTTTTTTGGTGCGTGTTGCTACAACCATAGACAACACACCTTAATAGAACTACGTTTCTTCCTCAGGGCGCACCAAAAAATGCGAGGAACCGAGAAACCTCGACACTGGCATTCTTGTATTGACGTCACAGCGGACTATTTCCAGTCTTTCTTCTTGCGCGGTTTTGTAACCCACCGGAAGTGAAATTTCACGTTTTTAGATGGCTAAAACACGGAACAGAAAATTGATATCGAAAATCCTCTTTTCGATTTTCTTATAAGTACACCATGTAGATTCCATTAAGCAAATAAAAAAATCTGTCATATACACGGCGTGCACGAGCGCGCGCGCACTCCGAAGCAATAGGTTTTCCTTTGAGGATTCATTTCTTTTAGTAAATAAGCGGTTGATTTCTTCTTAACGAGCTTGGTGACCTATATTTTTTTGCATAATTTCATCCTTTTAGTCCTCCTCTTTGTGCTGTAAAAGTTATCGCGAAAAAAGCATGCGTAGTCATCGCTCGTGGACACAAAATTCTATCCTCGAGATCACGCACCCGACGAATAATTTTAGTTAATACCTGTTCAGGACGTGTGCCTGTGCCATAAAACAAACATCAAATTGTTCCTTTTGGTCAATACATTACATATATTTTGATATTTTAATAATTACTTTAAAGCTGTACTTCCTGTCCCTGCGAAACGTAGTGTGAGCTGATGGAATAAACGTGCGCTTGATAAGTAAATCAACTAAACTGCAAATACCGTGAACGATCTATTGCGTCACATTGGATCAAATACAAACAGTGATAAGAAACAGACTACTGCAAGGATCGATCAAACAATGTGAAAAGGCATTCTCTCGAAATGGCACTACGGTCAGCCAAACCTGACATGATCAGCGCTCAAAACTAGAAAGCAGACACAGACAGCTGTTTCGGGCTGTTTGGCCCTCGTCAGTGTGCCGTAGCTAGAACATTATGAGACTCTGTACCACTGTACCTATCCTCATATATGTCGCTAATCGTTCTAGAAAGAGCCGTGATAGGGAAAATTGCGTAACGGTCACGCCACAAACAATTGTATTTAGTTTATTGGGGGAAAGAGCCCAGCATCAAATTCACCATATCGATATTAGTAAAATTACAAAGTTTTGTAAAGATTGCTAGCAAACTGACTAAGATATGAAATTTTGAAACTAAGCATTTTTACAAAGAAATGTATGGTGGACGGGCATAGATTGCCCGTCCAGCCTCGTTTTCGTGTTTTTCCCATACATTTCTTTGTAAAAATTAGGCCAGAATACTAAGTTTCAAAAGTTCATATCTCTGTCAGTGTACGAGCAATCTTTACGAAACTTTACACTTTTACTAATATTGATGTGCTGAATTTGATACTGGACTCTTTTCTCCATTAAATTAAATATATTTTCATGCCATGCTGGCGTGATATTGGTCTATTCAACCTAACAACCGATACATGTCAGTGCCATAGGGAGAGAAACAGTGAATGGCCAATACTATTCTTCTCCTTTAGATAGAGAATGCACATAAATCGGATCTATTCAAGAGACCACCACGGTACAAAAATAATAATAAATCAACTAAACTGCAAATACCGTGAACGATACTTTAGTATATTTAGGATAGGATGCTTGATAAGTGCAGTTGCAAGGATTTAAAGGGTAAATTGAGACAATTATATCTCCTTAACGAGCTTATATATAAAATATTATGTCAACTTTTATTTCTAGGGAATCACCTTAAGTGCACTTGAAGTGCACTTGGTACGTACTTTTAAGGTGAACTCCTTTCTGAGAGCGTTTCTAAGTCTGACTTAGGTTTCAATCAGAAGCACTCATCTGATCTATTTACACGTGTAAAATGTATCAGAGAGGTAAAAGTTAATATCAGCTGAATGTAATTAAAAAGTTTAATCGTCTAGATCTGCAGTAGTTCGTTTTCTGAATGGCACGTGCTCTTGGTTTGTGCGGAATCATCCAAGTGTAGCTCGCGTACTTGGAGTGTGAACGTTTTAATGACCGCACTTTTTGGTTTCTTTGTTGCCCTGGCGATAAGCGTAAAACAAAAGGATCCAAGTGCACTTGAAAGCAAGGTCTATCCCTTACTTGCTTACTTGGGAGCGCACTTGACCAATGACAGCACAGCATTGCAGCTAAAAGCACGTGAGCGCTCAACTTAGAATTCCACAGGGAACGAGCTCTCTGCGTTTTGGTTTACGATTCTGGAGTCACGGGCGACTTCCACAGGAAACGAGCTCTCTGCGTTTTGGTTTACGATTCTGGAGTCACGGGCGACTTCAAAATTTTAGCTGTTGTATATGAAGGCTTATTTCAAGCTCAGGCTTTGCAAATCGAAAACACTACAGCCATGCGCGCATTCAATAATACTTATGAGATACAAAAACAAGACGAACACAAATCTGAATTTCCCAAAAATTAACAAAAAGTGAGCATAGTTTTACACCAGACTTTAAGACGTTTTTTTTTTTGCTGAATTAAGTTCAAATAAAACTTGACTTTATAAGAAAAATTATTTTTACTATCGACTTAGCGTTTTACGCATATCGTACTTTAGTCCTGCAACTTTGTTTGTCAAGCTAATCAACTGGGTACCAACATGTGCTCACAAGTAATTGGCATCTAAACATGCACACTGAGCGCAGTCATGCCTGAAAATCTATTGTCTCGTCTTTCCAAAGTAGACCTCAGTCTACTTGATTTTCAAGTGCACTTCAAGTGCACTTTGGTCCCTAGTGTGAACCGTCCTATAGCTTGAGAAGTCGCCCACGTTAATTTCATACTAATGAGATTCCACTTCAACAAAGTGGGTTAATTTCATCCCTACCACACTACGCAGCCTCATTCAATAATGCGCATTCGAAACGAAGGGGGAACGCCCTATAAAACATCTTTACAGTCTCACTAGGAAATTATTATCTTTATTGGAAATAAAGAAGAACTGAAAATCATCCAATTCAACATAGTTCAACAAAGTCCACGTTGATTGGTTGGTAATTAAAACAAGAAACATATTCTTTATTACTTTATTCTCTCAACAAATGACAAACAGAACAGATCAATCTATCATCTTGGTGTGCGAATTTCCGCACTGATGTCAAATCTATTGTTCACCTACGTAAAATCAAGGACGACAATTTTTCCTAAGCTAAAAGCGATGTACATTTTTCAATGATGATTTCGTATGTCACGCAACTGTATCAATACACTAACAGTCACGCAACTTCATCAATAAAGTCACACAATACTGTCAATCCAATTCTTCATCTTCTTCAGCAATATCATGAAGAATAGAGAGGTCTGCGATGTCATCCTTCCATGATTTACACAAAAAATCTTTCCGGAAGCGTTGACTAGGCTTACTAACTCCCTTTTGTCGTTGTGGTTTCTTAAAGAATCTGCACAGGGTTGGTAGCGTGCTTGTTGCTTCCGGTAAAGCCTGTGAAATAAAAGAATGCGGTGACATGTCCTCTCTCATTTTATAGACACTGGGAACGAGGTTGAGGTTTAATAGAATTGTACATGCAATGCGCATGTGATCATTTTATTGAATGTGCGCAATAGAAATTAATAAATTATTATTATTAAATCAAACAATCAGCTACTAACAAATGGACTAGATTTTTTTTGAGAACTAAGAGTATATCACACTTGGTGATCAGTACAACTATTAGTGTGCTATGCACTGTCAGAGAAATTTGCTTTTCAAAAACAGTAAAATTTACCATGAATGCATGGCTTGTTGGAAAATTTTGTCTTGTAAAATTTCGATACTCTCGAAAATTATTTTCCTCGCTCAAATTTGAAGAGAGTAGTAAGTTTGCCAAGCTCTTTCGATTTATAGAGTTCATTTATTTGTAGCTAGTTGTGTCGTTTATGCTTACGTGTGCTGATGAGGTCAAAAACATAAGTAAAGATTCTCATATTTTGGGTGGCTTAATCGCTAAATGGGGCGAGTCAAAAGACGCGGCCAAGGGTGTGGCAGTCAGACTGAACCAATCTCCTCCCATGCCGTTCTCGGCTTTCAAAATGGCGGGCGAAGAAACCTCTGGACAGGAAGACCTTAGATAACAACGGTCTGGACCACCTCGGACACTTATGGAGAATTATATAACATAATGTCGACGCTTAGAATTTTATTTTCAATAAAGTTTTAAGTGTATCAAAGAAAATCTAAAATCCCCACTCAGGTTTGAACCTGTGACCTCAGCTAGGCTAAGGCTTACATAGCCTACCGTACCAGTGTACCACCTAGCTTCTCGGGTTGTTTATTTTCATTTTTATTTTCATTTATTTGTTTACTCCAAACCTTTACAGATGTTAATAATTAAATTAAATCACGTTATATTAGGAAGGAGAGGAGAGGGACACGTCTAGATAAACTAATATTGTGCCCCCTAAAGTTATATAAGTATAAACAAAAAACTTGTAATTTTTTAGTAAAAAAGTAAAGGAAAACTTATAAAATAGCTTGGTAAATGTCAAAGAGATGATGTTTCATTAGTATTGAGCAAGGTACCAACGTAAAAGTGCTTTTCTAAGCATCTTTCTAGATGGGTTGTTTAGGCCTAAATTTAACTATATAAACTGCTAACCCTAACCTCAACTGAAAGCTAACCAGTTACTCCGTTATATAAGTTTCAATAAGGCGTCCGAGGTGGTTCAGGCCGTTGTTATCTAAGGTCTTCCCTCTGGACAAGGCTGACGGAATACTCCAAGAATCCTGGAGTAGTTTGTCGTGTAAAACATAATGAAATGTCTTCGTTTCGTTTGAACAACGGCAGGCTTTAGATTGCAAGAAAACAAACACGACTTCCAATCGGTGGAAATAACCTACGCGTGTCACGTGACAAACGAAGTTGAGGCTGAACGGTGCCGACGTTTTTGCAAAACCAAAATGGCGGCCAAACACGAAACAAATTTTTAAATTCAGCACTCGCTGTACTAGCACTGAAAGATCAGCGAGTTAAGCACTTGAACAACTTGAGCGAAATGCTTAAAATCTTGTTAAAGGGAACCCAAGGAATGGAGATACTTTGCTCAGATATGTTCAACATATCTTATCAAAATATCACCTTTCCTCTCCTCCGATTCGCTTGTAAAGTAAACATTATAGTAGTAAACATTACTAACTTTAGATATATTTTTGAATAAAAACATGATACACATATATACCCCTAATTGCAATAAAAAATTAATGAATATAAAAGGCCAATGCGAATTTATAAGGCAAAGAAACGGTCTCAAAACGCCTTAGAATACAGTAAATCACAATATCTTAATTGTACGATTAATGTACAGCTATAAAGCTATCGGGGTTCCCTGTCAATGCCGCAAGCTGTGATGATAAAACTAATCGATTCCTATTCGGCTTTTTTTATTTTTTATCTCGTGAATACGTGAAGCGTTGAGTTCACGAGATATGGTATACGGGGACAGTATGCAAATTTTGACTCGGTGCATTACGTGTTAAAAGATGACTTAATTCCCCAATGTAATTACGTCATCCTGTTGTCTAGACAGTCTCGTTTCACACAATGCATATTTGTGTCACGCTAAGATGTTTTGGTCGATTTAAATCTGTTTAACTCTTCAATTTTTTTACTTCAAACTCAGTATAAAAAAAACTAAAACCGATCTGTGTATTCACAAGATTACTCTTAGAGTCCTTTGATACATTTTCAATTTTCTATGACACCATTATTGCAATTAGGTGTATATTACATTTGTTGCTGTGTAGTTAAGATGTTAACACAACGACTTGGAGAATTCCTACCCGGGCGTCTCCCCTAGATCCGGCACTGCTAGTCCCCCCCCCTTCCCCCCTCCCCCCTTCACCCCCTCTCCCCCCTCCCCCCTCCTTTCTCCTTTCCACTCTCAGAGTCAATTATGGAGGCATGTATTGTAGTTCTAACTTTTGAGTCTGTGGACATAATCCTATGGTGTGACCATTCAAATGAAACCTCTTCGGCTGTACTGTTGCACGGTATGATTTGTTTTTCAATATTTTTCAAAAAAATTGGAATTTACCTTGAATTTTGATATTTGGCACTCTAGGGAGTCAAAACTGTAGTTACTTAGAGTTAGAGCGGTTTTCCCTTAAGTGTCGCAAAACCAAAACAATGGTTATTGTTCTCGCTAATTACAACAGACGCAGACAATCCAATGAACCAATCGGAAATCGAAGCAAATACAAGAAGCGGGCGCAAAGCGCGGAAAAACGCGTGTGAGCAAGTCACGAATGGTATTGGTTTTGCTTCTGATTGATTGAGAAAGTGGCGCGAGATTTTTTTATCCAATCATAAAGCACAGCAATGCAAAACTAAACCGATCTAAAATTTTGTAGTCATGATAGTGAATCAATTTGATTGGTTGAGAAAGTGGCGCGAGATTTTTTAGCCAATTGCAAAGCGTAGCAATGCAAAACTGCTCTTAAATTCTGTAACCTTGATATAGGTGAAGCAATTTAGGGAAACGGCTTTTGCTTGATCTTAAGATTAAATTAATACCTTGTTAATGAGAGCTCGAGAAATGGAGATACATCATTATTATAATGAACTCACAAGACTTTAGTTACACGAATTTGAAAATGACGAGTGAGTCATCGAAACGTCATTCTACACTATTATTAAAAATATATCAATAAAAGACTAAAAAAAGATAGTACAAAGTTAATGTAAAGTATAATTACATTTTCAGATTTCTGAAAATCAAGAGCACTTCTTTTAAAAAAACCTATATTACATCTCAACTGGCCGATCAACTGCAACTGCAACACTGTAAATCCTTGGCAACCTAGGTCCTGGGTACCCTAACGTAACTTATGTCTGGTTATGTTGACTTATGAATGCAACAAAACCTCATCTTACTAAGAAGAATCACCAAAAGTTAAAAAAGAAAATTATTTTTATTCGTAATAATAATAATAATAATAACAATAATAATAATATTTTAACAGGAGACTCCTCTTACAGAAGTGGTTTTCAGGAAGGTCCTGAGTTAAATAATAGATAAATACTAGATAAGAAAAATAACTAGAAAAATTCTAAAAATACTAAATTCCTAAAGATAAAAACAGTTATATAAAAAGGTAACTCTAACCCAAAACAAGAATTAAAAGTATTTCGTTAATACCTTGAAAGAATTTAAAAGAATTACGTTAAAAAGAGTAAAAAAGTTAAAAGAATTGCTTTAAAAAGAATTACGTTAAAAAGAATTACGTTAATTAGGTTTAAAAGAATTACGTTAAAAAGAATGAAAAGAATTACGTTAAAAAGAATTACGTTAAAAAGAATTACGTTAAAAAGAATTACGTTAATTAGGTTTAAAAGAATTACGTTAAAAAGAATTAAAAGAGTTAAAAGAATTACGTTAAAAAGAATTACGTTAATTAGGTTTAAAAGAATTACGTTCAAAAAATGTACTTGGTTAATACCTTGTTAACGAGAACTCGAGAAATAGAGAGATACTTTGCCCAGATATGTTAGACATATCTTGACAAAATGTATCCTTTCCTCGCCTCAGATTCACTTCACATCACAAAGTAAAAGCTGGTTTGATCGAATACACGGCCTTGTTATTATGAAGTTAAAATATAAGAGTGGTTTTCAATTGAGTTTAATAAGGAGCCGATTACATGGCAAATTTCAGCCCGGGCTGAAATTTCAACCCGATTAGGCGTGCTGAGATTTCAACCCGGTTTCTCGACCAAATCTTATAAAAATGACGTTTAAGATTACATGAAGAAAGTTTCAGCCCGGGCTGAAATTTCCAGCCCGGTTTTTGAAACCGGGCTGGAAATTTCAGCCCGGGCAAACGGGTTGAAAAACCTCATGTAATCTGAACGAAATTTCAGCCCGGGCTGAAAAGCGAGGTCACCAGGGTAGAAAAGTGCTCTTGGACATGCGCAATGATTTGTTTTCAATGAAAGAAGATGGCGGCGTGGGCTGTTAGCCCAGGCTGAAATTTGTCATGTAATCGCAACAAAATTCCAGCCCGCCTACCTGGCTGAAATTCGCCATGTAACCGGCCCCTAAAACCAAAACCAAAGCAATTACTCTGACCAACACAACAGACACAGACAATCCAATGAACCAATCAGAACTCAAAGCAAACACATGTAGCCGCCGACAAACGCGGGAAAAACCGGATGCAAATATGGCCGTCCAACAATTTTTTGTTTGGACAGGTTCTAGCCTCAAGAAAAGAAAAGCAATAGGCCATTTGCACGATGGCGTCATTTGACTACAACTACCAGAATTCATTTCGTTTTTCCTTTCTTATTTTAATTTTGTAATCCCAGTGCGGTTTAAATAACAATAGCCCTAATTTGTACTACAAAACAAAAAACTAAAGGATTCTGGTAGTTGTAGTCATATGACGTCATCGTGCAAATGCCCTATTGAATAATTATAAAGATCAGGTCAAAATAAGTCATTGTGTGCATTTTCAAAGCCATATTCTTATTTTAGGAGAAGTTATAGGCAATCAAATTTTGGGAAAAACATGAAAGCGAGGCTAGTCAGGATAGAATGTCTTTTCTCATACAAATGCTTGCAATTTCAGTGAGCCATAACTTTGCAACCATTAATCCCAAAACACTCAAACTTTGCAAGATGATACATTTAGCAGCACTTGTTTACGTGATATCATTAAATTCTCTGAAAACTTGGCCAAACAAAAAATTGCCTGGCGGCCATATTTGCATTCGGTGTATTGGTTTTGGTTTTACTTCTGATTGGTTGAGAAAGTAGCGCGAGATTTTTTAGCCAATCACAACGCGTAGCAATGCAAAACCAAAGCAAAACCGCTCTAAAATTCTGTAACCTTGATATAAGTGAAGCAATTTAGGGAAACGGCTTTTGCTTGAACTCAAGATTAAATTAATACCTTGTTAATGAGAGCTTGAGAAATGGAGATACTTTGCCCAGATATGTTAGACATATCATGACAAAATATAACCTTTCCTCGCCTCAGATTCGCTTCTAAAGAAAGTAACATTACGACGTACAAGCTGATTAGCCTGTGAACAGGATAAAGCTGATTTTTATGAACACATGGCCTTGTCATTATGAAGTTGAAATCCAAAAAATGTAGTAATCTGATTGGGTGAACTGTAATACAGTTAAGCAATTTAGGGAACCGCGATTTACATTTACATTTACCAAAATGAGAGCAGTCCCTCTCTTCGAGGCTTATGTGCTCTGGTCGCGGTCAAGTTCTTAAAGTTCTTAATGCGTCAGCTGACAAACCCCACTCTTAAAAGAGTGAATATTAGTAGCTGTAGCCAACATGGCAAGCAAATTGTTCCATTGTTTTATAGTTCTAGATAGGAAGCTGTACTGAAGGTATGTTTTCTTCTCGTTAGGTATTCTATAGGATTTAGTGTGAGTATTTCTGGAGTATCTCGTAAGTGGTATAAGTTCTTTAGAGAAGTCTACTTCGACTAAGGTATTTACAATTTTGTGAAAACTCTAACTGTCAACAATGGTATCATATAGGCTGCTTTTTCGATTGGTTGAACAAAGTACTTAACTTGTTAACGAGAGACCGAGAAAACAGAGGTACTTTGCCCCGAGATATATTTAGCATATGTTAGCAAAATATCACCTTTCCTCTCTTCTAACTTTGCTTCAAAACTGGAAACCAAAGACGACTGATAAACATTATGTCAAATATGAATTTGTACAAGAAAATGGTTTATGTTTGTTGTTAAAGAGGTATTCAATTAAGTGTCGTAAAACCAAAACCAAAGTAATACTTCTGACCATGCAATCACAACAGACGTGGACAATCCAATGAACCGTTAAGAACTAGTAGCAATTCAAAGTGTCATCTAGAAACATCTATAAAGAAGTACGTTCAAAGTTTGAAGTCATGCCAACTGCACAGATAAGATATACGGAAAAATATGAGGATTCACTACAATGGAAGGAGATCTATCAGCTGTCTTTCAAAGTTGCTATTGATTCGAAATCAAGGGACTTTCAATTTAGAGTGTTACATAGGTACCTAGCAACAAATATGTTTCTTCATAAAATTGGCTTGGTTCCCTGTCCGTTGTGCACATTTTGTAAAAAAGAAAATGAATCCCTTGAACATTTATTTATAAACTGTAATTTTTCTAGAAGATTTTGGCAAGATTTTATCCTCTTTTGCAATAAGATTAAAATTAAGCTGGATACGCTTTCAGATGTTGATAAAATTTTTGGAATTTGGGAGACAAGCACAGACTGTTTATTGCTCAACCATTTAATAATTTTGGCAAAACAGCATATTTACTCCTGTCGAAATAAAGACTGTGTTCCTTCCTTAAACATCCACCTTTCTAAAGTGGCTTTAACATATCATATTGAAACAGTCGTCGCTGACTCAAACGGCAAGCGATCCGTTCACGACGCTAAGTGGAAGAAATATGTACTGAATGCTCAGGCTGGCAGCCAAATTACATGAGTATATTATGCTTTTATTTTAACAAAAGAACGTTAATACCAAATACTTTCCTTGTTCTTTATTTTTGTTCCTTATTTTATAGAATTTATTATAGGGTTATATAGTTTTTTTTTTTGTTTTCCTTGTATTGTATTTTAAATTGTATCTAAAAGTGTATAGTATTGTATTGCAAAAAATTGTACTGTAAAAAAATTGTATTGTATGTAAAATTGAGATAAATATCAATAAATATCAATAAAATACAAAAAAAAGTAGCAATTCAAATACATGTAGCCGCCGCCATGCGCGAAAACCGAAAATAAATCGCCCAATTTTCTGTTAGTTAAAGTTTATCAAGTCATGTTTGTGCAAATCTTTCCATTACTCGGCAAGACGTGCGAGATACTAAAATAACAACTACTACATATTAGTTATAGAGCGGTTTTCAATTGAGTGTCGTAAAACCAAAACCAAAGTAATTAATCTGACCAATCACAGAACTCGTGGACAATCCGATGAACCAATCAGAACTCGAAGCAAATGCATGTAGCGGGCTCCAAGCGCGGGAAAACGCGTGCGAGCAAGATACGATTGGTTTTAGTTTTTCTTCTGATTGGTTAATAAAGTGGCGCGAGATTTTTTTAGCCAATCACAAAGCGTAGCAATGCAAAACCAAAGCAATTGCCAAATTACTTTCGATACTCAATTGAAAACTGCTTTAAGTCTCGTAAAACCAAAACCAAAGTGAGCAAGTCACGATTGGTGTCCCCTCCCTCCCTCACTTCCCCCCACTCCCACCCCCACCCCAGGCTCAGGAATTCAAAAACGCGCAGGTTAGATAGGGTTAAAGCAGGAGCCCAGATCCTGGTTAAAGTGACATCGAAGGTCATCTCTACAAAAGGAATGACAATGTTACTGTCTTGTTTATAACATTCGCACTTACCGCGCCTGTATCTTTTCCTTTCTTCTGTTTTTGTTTTTTCGTCTTTTGTTTTGCCTTAGCAGCATTTGGTTTTTGCTTCTGTGTCGTTGCTTTTGGGCTGGCAAGTGGAGTGTTTACCCCTGGGGTATAAGGCCGCTTCGGGGGTCTCCCTGTTCCTCTTCCTGATCCAACGCCCCCTCCCCGTGATCTTCCTCTCCCGATTCCCTTTCCAGCCCCTCGTCCGATTCCAGGCCCTTTCGGTGCAGCTGCCCCAGAACGTCTTCCAGCGGGACGGCCTGGTTGCCCAGCCTTGCTGTCATTTCTTCCGATAACCGCTGACACGGACGACGAAATTTTGTTCAAGGACTCACGCATGGACTTTTTCAGACTATCCGCTGTCTGTTCTGCGGTCTTTCTTCGCCTGAATAAACAACGAAGCGCATTTAGTAAATGATACGGAGACTGTGTAGCAGGCGTAAAGATAGGGTGTGATTTTGACGACGTGCGCGGAGCTGGTCCAGTTCGTTTAATTGTAATTAACACTTATTATGCCTTACTAATTATTTCACGCTTTGCCGATCGTGCAACGAATATCCCCAAAAATTGTTGTAGCTGCAGTGAAGCGCAACTGTGAAATGAACTACCCTCAGATGTAAAGGATTCGCCCTCGAATACACTCCGTTAAAGGATGATTCCCGCTAGCGACTAAATCGGAAGCGGAGTCGGAACTCTCGGAAGTGCAAGGAGCCTTACGTTCTGGTGTAAATAAAAAAACGGAGTCGCAATCGAAATCGGAATGGGTAGGATCAGACGATTTCCTTTTTCTTCCTATTCCGCTTCTTCATCCGTGGTTTTAATTTCCACTAGATCGTACAGGTAACTTGGGGCGGTACGCAGCTCTTACAAGGTCTTCTCTGATTGGCTGAGAAAACAATAGAACGAACAACACAACAATGAACCCTAGCCCTGAAAACAATAGAGCTGCGTGATACCCAGGTCTAGTAAAATTAGAGGTTGTAAAGAGCTGCGTGGTTGCTGGGTAATTTCTTGCGATTCCACTTCCTCTTCCGCTTCCGTCGCTAGTGGGAACCAGCCTTAAGGCAGCATTAAGCAGTTACTTATATTAATTTTAAGTAATTAATATTATGTAGACATTTATTTTAGACTTACATTTTTCTTTACTTACTTATTTAGTTACATCAAAGGGACAATTTTAGCTCGCCAAAGCAGCCAAGTGTATTAGAAATTTCGATTTTTGATTTTTCAATTTGGCTCGCTAAATTCTACTACGCTAGGAAGTGCAGTGTTTGTCTTTCACACCAAAAGTCGACGTCGTATAACAAAGCGCCGACGATTCGCTGAGATGTTGCAACTTTTTGATGCTGATTTGAAAACTCGCAACGTGTTTGCAACGTAAAAAATGCGCTGAAAATCTTTCGCGCCTATGTTACACAGCATCGACTTTTCGCGCACAAGATTGCGCTAAAACGGCTTATAGGTCGTCCTAAACAAGAACAAAAATTATTCTCATTTGCAGGCCAAGACACGATTTAAAAAAAGTATATTGGTTAGGCAAATATTTAGAACATCATACAAGTTCGCCCTGGTGAAGCGCTCAGTCACGATACAATGCAAAAGACAAAAACTGAAAGACATAAGTTGTTGTCAAAATTAGCTTAACTTTGTAAACCTAATGCAAATTGGACGAATATATAAGCTTATCGTGGATATGTTCTAGATTTAAAAAACTATTTACATAAACATTTCATCTTACCTTGCAAGTCTCATTTTCAGGAACCAACACATCCCTTCCCAGATGTTTCACATCGTGGCTTTCAGGAATTATAACTCATCCGTCGTTTGCTCAGCGTTGCTGTCGAGCGCGCGCCATGATGACGTCATAAACAAACATTCCATCGCCATTTATAACGTCAGTTGTTTAGAACCACGGGCTCTTGTTTAAAACGTAATCAGAACCCGACTCCAATATTTTATTTGGGTCTGCCAAAATGTGAATATAATTTTAATTTCAAAATCGTATCAAATTGCCGTTAAATCGCCGACATGCAGCCAGAGTTGTAATGCGCAATTGATTATACTAGCGTGCTAGTTGCGCAATAGAAATCATTATTTAAAATTTTTATCACTTAAAGAGATCCTGCAGTCCCTAGTGCTCATGCTTGGACTTTGTTTATATTTTGATTTTAACGATACGTTACATTCTGTGACTACTCACATGACGCAAATTTCAAGTTTATCAGAAGCTGAATGTCCGCTATAATGGATGGGAAAGCTCGGGAAAGTAAGCGTCTATTCTACTGTCGATGAATTCAAAAGAAGCGGTTTTCCAGCAACGCATTCAACATATGTTTTCTGCAGTAAAGTAGAATGTAAACTGACATTCCATCGTGAGAGTTTCACAAAACATTTCATGCGCAGAAGGGACTGCAAGGAACCTTTATCCCCACTTCAAAAATCGTAATTTGATCGTTATGTTCTCGAGTTCTCAGTATCATAGACAACGAGTAGTCCCTCATTTTCTCTCAGGGATAGTAGATCGAGCGAAACGCGAGCGCGCGTGAAAATCACCCCACGCGAGAAAGGCGACACGCGTTCCTTCACTCAGCCGAAAACTTACTAACGCAATGTTTTGTTACGAATGCGTTGCGTATCAAGAACAACTTGAATCCAGCGATAACAATAACTAATTTGTTGTAAACGAATATAAAAAACAATAAGCTTAAGGATGTTTCGCATTTGGAGACTTTTAATGCAAAATTAAAACCAAGCTGCAGACTTGATATGGGTTTAATAAGCGTTTTACCGCATATCTACGTTGAAATAATAAAATTTTACCCTTCGTATCGCAAGGTCATGGGTTCGAATCCCGTTCAAGCCTGAAGATTTTTCAGGTAGCTTTTTTCAACTGCTTAAGTTGAGAGCACACTGCTAGGATCACAAATTTCACTCTTCGAGTTATCGTAGATTTTCGTGGCCTAGTGGCGTGGCTTATGTTATGGCAATCAGACAGTAGTCAGACGGCTCGAGTTCAAATCTCGCCGTGAACCTTTCTCTTTCCGTTCTTCAAAAGTCGTTACGTTTAATTTTAATAAAGTATAAAAACAAAAGCATGCGTTACGCGTTACTATTTCTTATTTACGGGTTGGCTCATAGGAGCCTTTGATTTACTGTCCAAATGCCATGCGGTGTTGCAAACACCACCTCCAACATCTATTTTAATTTCTCATTGCCGTCAATACAATTTCAAGCAGAATGGTGGTATTAGAACATAGCCTATGAAGGCTAGAAAAGTCTGAAAACTACATTTTTAAAAAAAAAATGTGTGGCGATTTCATAGGAAAGATAGTTTACTTTTTTCAGATCTAATTGAATGATGTTCATTAAAAAAAGAACAATATGCAGATATTCGCGCGTCAAATTCTCTAAGCAAGAGATAATAATAGAGATGCAGGCCGTTCTGAATATTAAAAATAAACACACCGGAAATTAAGAAAATATTATTTTTTTTGCTCAACTACTTTACGAAAATTTTACAAATAAAATATTTTTAGGTCTCTGGTAAAACACAATTAAATAACCGTATAACAAAGAAAAGAAGAGTAGTTTATTAAAATAAAATATTTAACAACGCCACAAGCTGTTTTCCTCTTGCGATGAAAAGCACGATAACACGCAAAATGTTATAACATGGAAATTGTAAAAATAATGAATGGAACATTTGTTTCGCCTTGATGCTTAAACAATTTCTCACAAGGTGCAATAAAACAAATACACGACAACTCATAACGAGAAATGATATTTCGAAAGCCGCATTGGAATGTTAAAATAGGTCGGCATACACGAGGTGACCAGACGCGCCGATAGTCGCGCCGTCCTGCTTGTGCACCCGGGGATTGGACTCTGAGTGTGCATTCCATTGGGAAATCCGTTTTCGGATTGTGAAATCCGGATTTCGGATTTCCCAATAAAACGGAAAATCCGAAACGGATTTCGATGCACCGAAATCCTTCTCCGCCATGGATTTCCATGAACAATGGGAAATCCGAAATCCGGATTTAGATTTAGAAATCCGGATTTCAAAATCGAAATCCTGATTTTCCAATGGAACGCACCCTCATATAAGAAGTAAGGAAATGCTCGCCGTCTCGTTTAGGGGTAATGTTACGGATTTTGATATCGCCGTATTCAGCATGAACGCCGGTATTTTTAGCCATCAAAGTGTCGTTTAGAGTTACATGCGAAGTTTTATGACTATGCCTTTATATCTCTTAATAGTTAAGTGATGCACCACATAAGAACTACCGTAAACTTCATTGTTCTGCCGCATTGGCTCTTTCCCACATAGAATATCTTTGATTTTAAAAATAGAGGAGGGGCTGATGGTTCATAATTATATTTCAGTATAAAAATAAAGAAAATCCATTTGCGTCAAATAAATTTTGGGAAATGTTTGTGCTTAACCAATCAGAATAGCGGAAGACAATAGTTAATAATTTTGCTTATTTAAAGAAGTTCCCCAAATACAATATCTTTTAAAAATTGCATGTTGTGCGATTGGGTCTCAAATTACTTGAAACCTTAAAATAATTAGACAAAATGCACTTTTTAGCGGTTTTTGAGTCTAGGCCAATCAGATCACTAGTTGTAACAATGAAAAAAGTTGACATTCCATCGTGCATTGCGTTTCAGCACTTTCCTTCTTATGCGGATCATTACTTAAAAGCATTCAATGACAAAGTCTTTGTCGTCATTAAAGTCACTGCAACTCTTGATTGTTTGTCCTTTTTAGAACGGTTTCATGATGATCATACCGATCCAATTTTTAAAGAACTAGGTATATTAAAATTCAATGACATCCTCTTGCTACAATTATGTCAGTTCATGTATTCTTACAAGAACTCATCCTTACCACCAAGATTTTGTAATAAATTTCTTCAAAACAACCAATTTCACACCCACTATACTAGAAACTCTCACGGCTTTAATACATCTACCTCATTGTCGAACAAATGTTAAGAAATTTTCTGTGTTTTTACAAGGACCCAAATTTTATAACTCCCTTGACAGCGAATTTGCTCTTTTAAAAAAACCCCGTAAGAAAAAATTATTTTTACTTATTCAGCGACTCAACGCCATGTTACAAACTAATTTAATTATTTGTAAAGTCTACTTAGTTAATTGGTGAGGCCGAAACAAATATAAGCTTTGTTAGTAGTTTCTTTTCGTTCTCCCCGCCATTTTTTCTTTGTAAATTATTTAAATTATTCTATTGTATTCTTCTTTGTTATTACTTGTGTGGCAAAAATAAAAATAAAAAAATAATAAAAATACAAGCTTGAGCCACGCCCAGATTGGTCTCCTTTAAGGGTTAGATTCCAAATTTCCAACGAGCATCCCCGCATCTTTCATTTGGGATCCCCCTCCCCCCTCCCCCCTTCCCCTCCCCCTCCCCCCCTCCCCCTCCCCCTCCCCCTCCCCCCCCTCCAACACACCCGAGAACTACTCATCCTCAGCAAAAAATCTACAGCGACCAAATTAAAGAATTACGGCATCAGGTTACCCCGAAACACCACTTTACTTCATGTCTTTTCATTGCTCTATGGCTCAATATAACCCCAACAAACCATATATTTTCTGAAAGCTAACTAAGTAGTAAACTGGGCAAAACAATTTAGGATTAGATAAAACGATAATAACTTTTAAATGCTTTACCTAAATTCCATTAAAAACGGCAACATAAGAGACAAGAAAATTTCACACATGAGAAATTTTTAAAATACCTCATTGTTTACATAAGGTTGCGGGGGGACAGGCTCCGCATTAGTATGCATTTATGAAAAGAGTATGCACGACGTGCGACAGCTGATACCGAAAATGCACGAAATATTCTCGAACAGGCTCCGGTAGTGTAAGAGTGAGTGTAAGTAGTCCTAATCTTCGGATAGTGTTCGGAATTTCACGATCGGACTTCGATCGACACCGTCGCTTGATGTTTGTATTTTCGTGAGTATCGTTCGTGACTTATCGTCGACTATCGTGGTTATCGGCGGCAATCGGCGATATGTTTCGAATTTCCGTGATCTCTCGTCTTGTTATCGATTGCAACGTTCAGAGCCTTCCCTCTCGCTCGCTCGTTCCATTACTCAGCTGTAAACTTTATTTATAGAGACGTAATGTTTTGTTACGAATGCGTTGCGTAACAAGAACAACTTGAATAAAGTGATAACAATAACTAATTTGTTGGAAACGAGTATAAACAACAATAAGCTTAAAGATGTTTCGCATTTGGAGTCTTTTTGCGCAAAATTAAAACCAAGCTGCAGTCTTGAAATGGCTTTTAATATGCGTTTTACCGCGTACATTTAATGTAGGTTTTCGTGGTCTAGTGGCGTGTTTCATGTTACGGCAGTTAGACGTCTGGAGTTCAAATCTTGCTGTTCCCTTTCTTTATTATTTTTCTTTTTGCGTTCTTCAAAACTCGTTACGTTTAATTTAAAAAAAGAATATCGAACCGTGTCAATATAAAAAACATAAGCTTACCGCAATATTGCGTAACGTGTTGTACCTTGGTCTACTAACTTTCTGATTCTTGTATTACAGACAAATTGATCCCTATATTTTACACAGGTTGCTTTATGTCTTGCCGACACAGGAAGACCAATTCTGTACAATGATTTTCAATTTTTATTTACAGTAGTAGCCACATGTAGTCCCCGACTACCTATTTTTGTACTATTTAATCATCCCAGAGAATTATGTACGAAAACTAGTGAATATAATGTCTGTCAACAGTCTTTTATATTTGTTCTTTTTAACAACTATAATATGCATGAGAGATCTAATTTTGAAATTTCCATTAAAAAGAGCAGTTTAAAACTTTTCAATCTTCATACTAAACGGGTCGGTTAACATAACCAACACACACTTTTAAATACAATGTTTGTTAGTGCATTTCATGATAAAACAAACTTGTGACTAAAACGTCGATCAAATAATATGAAACGTTTTCTTCATTCATATGTCATATAAATGTCCCGGGGGCCGGGGGGGGGGGGGGGGGGGGTACTCAACAAAGTTTTGTACAGGGATGCTCCGCCCCGAGGTCCAAACCCTTACCCTTTCATATACCGTTTTTGACAGAAAAGGTACCCCTTTCATATACCTTTCATTGAAAATGGTACCCCTTTCAACATATACCTTTCGTTGAAAATGGTACCCCTTTCATATAGCCTTTGCGTGCGTCTGTTTGATATATTTTGAAAGGCACTTTTTATAATACTTAAATTGCAGTTTTCCCTACCTTTTTTATGCTTCAACTCGTGTTTTCGCTACCATTTCCTATTCTTCGTGAAATCCCTACCCTTTCACATACTTCAACTCGTGAAATCCCGACCCTTTCATATACCTCCAGCATAAAAAAGGTACCCCTTTCGGGCGGAGCATCCCCGTATAGCCCATTATAGGGAGTACCCCCCCCCCCCCCCCCCCCCCCCCCCGGGATAAATGTAGAACGATACGAACTGTCGTTGATTAAGGATAAAATATTCCAAATCGGTAGCAGCTGCTTTTTTCTAGAGATGTAAAAAGTGAAATTGCGTTTCTTTTTTTCATTTCTAAATTTTATAAAATAGTGCTAAAGTCACCAAGTAAACATAGAAAATGTTTCTTTTAAGTCGACTGAACATTCCGTGAGATATATTAATGATTTTTTTGGTGTCCCGTTTTTTTAAGTTATTAAAAACAACAGCTGTATAAGGCTTTGCTTCTTGTGTGTGTGTGTGTGTTCGGCGTTGTTTATGCTGGTAATTTTCATCAACAGAGAAATTCGAGCATTCTATCACTTTAACAGAGCGAATCGATCATCTATAAAAGTAAGTTATATTGATTACAGTTTATGATGCGAAATATTTGCCCTTCATTTAGTTGAATCATTCTGTTACTTTAACAATCTTATAAAAGAGGAAACTAGAAATCAATAAGCACGTATGAGCCTCTCTCGCATTCTTGCATCGAAGAAAATAACATAACCCTTTGTATGGACGTGACGCCTGCCTTTAAAAATGGAAAAATATGGAATCTTTTTAACACTGAATGGTGATGCAGTTATAATAAGGATTTCAAGCGAAAACGAGCTGAAGTTTAAACGGATCCATTAAAATGAATATACCACACATCATTAATTAATTTAATTCTAAACTTTATTCTAAAATTGTTTTCTCATACCTATAGTTGTTTATTGAATTCTCATGACAAAGAAAGATAAATGGGTAACACTGATGGTATCAAAATACCGGCTCAATTACTCACGATGTAAAGTCGAACTATTTTATTTATCATTTCCGCTTTCTTTGCAAGATATCTAAAATTTGCATGTTTAGTGTCAGACTCAATGACATTAAAAATAGAATACCTTATTCTTTGCTCAGACATCCATCGCATAGATACTGTACTACAATGATGAAAATATATATTTTTTGTAATCTTTATATCATGGATTCTCTGAAGAAAAAAAGAGAAAATGGTTTCCACAATGCAGTTATATTTTATAATTAAATGTTTGGAAAACAATTGCAAACGATGAGTTTGCTATCCAGTGCATTTGAGAGTGTAAAAAATAGCATCATACTTCGCTTTCTTCGTCAGGTCCTGGAGGATCTCAAACCTTCCATGACCATGAACTGGATGAATTTTAGTCAAGCGAGTTTCGGACTTCAAAGTTGAATCATTGTACACGGAAAACAAACAGAAGAGAAGAAGAAAAATACTAACTACAATTCTTGATTCACTAAACAAAATAAAATATTCTACTGTCTGTGTTAACTAGAGTTTCCGGTGTCATATTTTATCTTCACGTTTTATATTTTATTACATGCTAACATATTCATTTATTAGGGGCATTTAACGAATTGTTTCGCCAAGTAACTGTTCGGGATGCTGAAACCATCCTCATATGTTCGGATTATCATTAGAAGAAAAGTTTTAGGTTTTCAAGCTGGAAATGTAAATTGACTTTTTCGGACCCAAAAAAACTGTCTGACGTTTTGAGAAGATGAAAAATGCCATTTTAGGTGCTAAAAAAGACCAACTAAAAATTTCGGAAGGCAAATAACTCGTTTAAAAATTTCATGGAAATCATAATTGAGCTAACTTCTTCGAAGAAAAGAATTTTGTTCCATATATTTCCGGCCTGTTCCATTTTACAGAAAATGTTTATGGCCTATTTTTCACTCCAAATGTCTATTAATAATACAATATTTCTATCACTTTTGACTTCATTATTATAAAAACTTGTACATACACACATTGAACAGCGAAGTAACTGCTTGGTAAAGCGATGAGGACATCCATATTTAAAAATATGAACGGCTCGTTGTCAATGTGTTCAGGCTTTAGCTTGTGTTTTAGTGATTACCAGTGAAAACTATAGAAATGCCATAATTCTATAAAAACATCATCATTCATTATTATTTTTTAGAAGTACTTAGAGGTGTGGCGTTGCCATCCATAAAAGCCATGTAGACGCGTACGTTCATCGTTTCAGTAGGTAAGTCTTACTGCTGTGCAATTCGTGACTTTCCGTATGATAAATTTCTGTTTTAATGCAACCGTCTGAAATGTTGGAAAATTAAAGATATTGAATAATTGCTCTTTTGAAATGATCACACCGATCATTAAAACACGTCTTCACGATCATTAAAACAGTTATGTTATACGTAAACTAATTTTGCAGGTTTTAGATTTAAAAGCATTTCAATAATATCGTCTATCCTAAAAATAAAGCAACGTTTACGGCTATATTTCATTTCTTCTATTCTCAGGAATCGTGGGTCTCTAGAAAGGATCAAACATTAGTGCGATTATGGTCACACAGCAGTTCTTTAGCATTGGAGTGTGTTTCTTTCTACTTGTGTTGGTGTGGAAAGAAAATAACACCGCCCTCGCCAGCCGAGGTAAGAACACATACATGTAATAAGTTATTTTCCCCCGGGGGGGGGGACTCCCATATAAAAATGACGGGGGTGCTCGTCGGAAATTTTCGAAAAACACCCTAAAAGGTACCAGAATCTCGTTTGATGGGCGTGGCTTAAAAATTTTTTTACCCCTAAGAGGTACCAATTCTAAAACAGCACATGTCATTTTCTGTCATATTTTTCGGCTCATACCCTAAAAGGTACCGCGATAATTCTAACGGTGGTCATTTTAGATTTTAGTACCCTAAATGGTACCAATCTACAAATTTTAACCCCTAAAAGGTACGACGAGCACCCCCGTCATTTTTATATGGGAGTCCCCCCCGGGTATTTTCCTACGTTATCTCTTTTTTGACTCTATTTGAAATATCACGGTTTTTTAAAAAGTCCAAATTCCAACATAATAGCTCACTGCGATGGTCTACGTAGCTAATTCCTTAGGCACTATCACGGAGATCGCTGTTTAATGTCAATACAATTTCCTTTGGAGATCTGAACTTTTTATTCGAGGTTATACAGTATGTAAGTTTACACGTTGATGTTATAAAAATAAGTTTGATTTTGATTAAGATCGCCTTTTTCCTTTTATAGAATGTGGTGCAGTGGTAAATAATTCACTTTCAAGTCCTGGATATCCAAACGACTACTCAGAGAATATGGACTGTAGTTACTGGATTCCCATTCCAGACGGCATGACGATGTTGATTAACTTTACAGACTTCGACTTGGAGGGTGGCTCCACGTGCCAGTAAGTTAAGGCAAACTTTGTCCTTGAAGCATAAGATAGGTAGGCAGGTAATTATTTTACAGTTTATGGGCGGCAGGTTGTAAAAAGTAAAAGCGAAGTATATAGGATACAAGCGCGGTGAGCTTGTTTTTAAAACATAGTACTTTTTGCTACAGTAAAAACCTGCATATAAGCACATAATTTTTAAGAACCTGTTAGGCTAAGATGTCCATTTAGACCCCCTTTGCATAAGAACTGTTTTAGCCTAAAATCTGGCCAGGCATTACAATTGTTGTGTTCTATAATAGTTTAGCTTTGTTAATAAATTCATTGAGAGAAATAAAATAACTAAAAATAGGGTTTGTATTTGTTTAGATTGCAGTCATTTAGACAAGATTATATGCATATTTTATATAAACAATAGGTTGTACCAATATTCCTCCAGCAACAAATACATTTTTTCTTAAGAAAACAAGAACCTGTTTGAGAACCTAAATAGCCTAATTTCCCCGTAAACACCAATTATATAAGAATCTTTTGAGGCTAACTTGGAAAAATTGAGGTTCTTATATGCGGGTTTTTACTGTATTCAATATTGTTTTCCTTTTAAGCAAAATTTTGAGTATATTTTTGACGTTTGCGTTCTCTCTATACAGTCAAACCTCTATTAAGTGGCCCTCTATTATAATAAAGCGGCCACTTAACAAATTCCCAGAATTAAATCGCTCCCCATATTTACTGTAAACCTGACCTCTTTCAAGCGGTCACCTCTATAAAGCGGTCAGTTGGCTATTCCCCGAGGGTGACCGCTTAATTGAGGTTTGACTGTATATATTTTTTAAATCTTCGATGCGTTGTTTCATAAATGTGGGCTCTATATGAGAACCCACCTATACTATCCGGTTCATGGTTTATGCTTTTTATACGACAACTTTTTTACAATTACAATTGCTATGTTATCTGCAAACGGTTAGACCTTCACGTGGCTCGGATGACCAGGTAGAAATGGCGGTCCCGTCTCCAGTAGAGGACGTAACAACAGTGTCATCAACTAGTACTTTCGTGCTAAATACATTGACACTTAAATGGAGTCACTTTTTTTTTTAGGTACATACGGTTTGCCAATAACTCTCTTGCCTTAAAAAAGAACTGTCCCTTGAACGATTTCATAGTCTCCAACAACTAAAACGTTAGTTTGGAACGAGTTTAGCCTTTCTTGGTTCAAACAATTTAGACTAATTACAAAATAAATATATATTTTTGTCATATTAATCTTTCAAAGCGTGTTTTTCAGTAATTTGTCTTTGGAGAGTAATGATCAAATGAAGCTAACCACACAACATGATAATAATGAGGTTTTTTAACCCTCGGACGTACAAGGGGAGTGGATACCACCCCCTTAAGGTTTTTCTCAAATTTTTCAAGAGCATTTATTGTCAGCAAATACAGCCTTCAGTAGCTGTTCACTGATCATTGAGGCGCATTTTGGCAACGTTTTGAGGAATCAGTTGCGATGGTAACGAGACATGACGCCATAAGTAGCACGAGGTCAAGCCATGTTTTAAAAATAAAAATGCGCGTTTTTCACATTTTTTGATAAAGAAGTCTTTCAATGCAACTAAAAGCAGCAAAATGTTTAATCGTATCATATTTTACAAGTTTGGGTAAAATCAAAGATGGTGGCCATCTCGTCCACCATTTTGGATGACGTCAAAGATCCCCATCAGTGCTACAACCCATAAACAACCCAATGAAGGAGAACTATTTTCGAAATATTTTAACCCCACAAAAATCCAAGGGGGTGGGGTTGCAACCCCCCCCCCCCACCTTGTACTACGGTTAGGATATACGTTTGCGTGTATGCCCGAGAGTAAAGACACGCCAGTGCATGACTTAAAAAAGGAAATAATACTTTGAAATATGTTGGTTGTTTCTGATGTAATGATTTATGAGCTGAGAAACAGCGATATTTCTCAAGTTAAACACTTGAAGCTCGACAGTGAGTTATAAGCGCAACACCGCTTAGCCAAACATTGCACCAACCTCTCGTGGCGTCCGCATGGGATGCCTGTGGAACAAATGATCAATCGGCTCTGATTATCATGTATTGAAAATCCTGTTTGTCTTATTAAGTGACAAAAACATTTACTTTTTGAAGGTTTGATTATTTGGAGATTACTAATGAGAAGAAAGAGTCATTCGGTAAATACTGCGGCGAGAAGACTGGGAAGACAGTTCATGTTACTGGAAAGTATGCAGTGATTATATTCCACTCTGACGGTGGCCTGGAAAAAAGAGGATTTCGGATACAATTTCCTGCTTCACTTGGTAAGGATAAATGTATCAAAGACAGCAAAACGTCAAATTGTATAAAACAAAGCGAAGTGGTCACACGAGCTCGTTTCATGGACTATGTCAGTATTATCAGCGAATTTACAGCACAAGAGGGACGTGGAAAAATGAATGAGTCCAGTTCGAGAATGTAATAAAAAAAACTTTGGCGGTTGTTAAGAAAAAAAAGAAAGTTATCAAAGCTAATCGAGTGCTTTAATTGAATTTGACCTAATCATCTTAGAATATATGGACATATCATGCATTATTTAATGTTCAGTTTGTCGATTTAATGTATGGCGTTAGCAATGAAATGAAGCGTTTTTCTGATCTCTTTGTAATTGACAAGCTGCTTCAAAACTGCCAAGACCACTTTGCTTATCCATTTCTTTTTTCATTTACATTTTACACATGTGACTCTGTCTAAAATTGATACATTTAAAGTGATTTTTATCGTTATATTTTTAGTATTACCCAAGGTAGTGATACCAGGTCAGGTTGCACGAGTGTTTAGACCAACGTTCAGACTGTCATGTTCAGCCACTGGAACTCCTCCCATAAAAATAGAGCTGATAAGGAACTCAACAGTCCTGGTAAATGCAACAAACACAGCAAGCATCCGGGTAACTAAGGAAGGAAACTACACATGCCGGGCGACTAGCAAGTATGGGGCTGACGAGAAAGTCTTCCAAGTAATCAATGGTGAGGATACACAGATTATTGATTTTAGGTTCCCTTACTGTAAGAAAACTGCAACGAACATTTCTGAATTATAAGATATACACTGTACTGAGTGCGTAACCATGTGGGGACCAAAACGTTTTCTATACATTCCCTTACACGCTTTCCTGATCAGCTATTATTTCACCTTTCAGGCTATAGGCCTGAATATGTGATCTTCTGTTTTATAAAAATATATACCAAATGACGGTAGTGTAAATAGTCGAGAGATAAAAGGGCGTTCCTGAAATTACATTTAATACAAAATAAACTGGTCAGACCAGTTATTTACATGTAGCTGCAAGAAAAAGACAGAAATAAATCAAAGGCTCCTGTGAGCCAACCCGTGATTAAGACATGGTAACGCGTAACGCAATATTGCGGTAAGCTTATGTTTTATACTGGCACGGTTCGATATTTTCGATATTTTTTTAAAATTAAACGTAGTGACTTTTGAAGAAAGCAAAAAAAAGAAAAAAGGTTCACGGCGAAATTTGAACTCGAGCCGTCTGACCATTGTCTGATTGCCATGACATGAACCACGTCACTCGGCCGCGAAAACCTACGATAACTAGAATGGTAAGCTGGGTTTTAATTTTGCAATAAAAGGCTCCCAGTGTGAAACATCTTTAAGCTTATTGTTGTTTATATTCATTTAAAACAAATTAGTTATTGTTATCGCTGTTCTTGTTACGCAACGTATTCCATAAGATTACCAAATTTAGCTTTTTAACGCGTAAAGCAATGTACGGTATTTTTAAATTATAAACACGGCTCGATAGCTTTTACAATGCCATAATCCTCGATATATGTGTGATGTTTAAGGTCTACATATTCTGTTCAGTAGAAGAAACGCAAGGATATATTTTCACTTGAGGAACAGATCAGATCCACTGACGACATATGAAAGTTGACCACATAACCGCGACAAGTACTCTCCTGTTTCAGTCAAACAATGCGTATTTGTACTGTCACGCTAAGACAAGAAAGACATACATTTGGCAGAAGTTCACAGCTGATGGAAGGAGCGAGTGAGCGAGTGCTCATTTGCATATCGGTCCCTGTTACCGATAACCCGTTCATTGCGCATGTGCGCATTCACGGGTTAAAAACGACTTCTGTGCACGCACACCTGGGGTTATTATTGGCTGTTGCGCGTCATGAATTTTATAGTCAGAATTATTTTTTGTTATTGTAATATCTAAACAGTTTGGCCAAAGAAATTGCGAAATGGAAATCATAATTTAGCGCAAAGCGATTTTGATGTAAAAGGAAATGCTAGCTTAACCCTCGGACGTACAGGGGGGTTGGGGGGAGGGGGGGGGGGGGGGGGGTTGCAGATGCCACCACCCCTTGAGGTGAGCCATGGTTTTTCCTTCCCGATTTTTTCAAGACCATATGCTTAGCACATGCCGTCTTCAGTGGCTGTTTGTTTATCTTGAGAAACATTTTGGTAAAGTTGGGCGACAGTAGGTTGCTATGGTAACGAGATATGACGTGGTAAGTAGCATGCGGTGAAGTCATTTTTAAATAAAAAATGCGTGTTTTTCACATTTATGATTTGCAATTTCCGCATTTTTCCGCCTACCCCGGACACCCTGTCTGCTTGATCGGGTCGCCCGGGCTAATTTTTTTGCTCACGTTTCTTTTTCCGGATTTAAATTTAAATTCCAGTTTTGTAGATAGTCATTAGCTAGCGGCAGTTAGACTTGATTTTGGAGGAAAAAGTCAAATTTTGGAGCATCTGTCCAGAGCTTGTTGGTAACCTGTGCTGCAGTAAGCCCGGTGAAATGGTTAGGAAATTTCAATGTAAAACCGGGCTTTTATGCTCTCTTATGTGGGTCACCTGGTTGGCCGGGTCAGCCTCTCTGTATATAAACAGTCAAATTATAACAAATACGCGCATGCTACATGTTTACCATTCTTTTCTACCCAACCAACACTTAACTGATTACATAGGGAATGAGGTCAATGAGGACCTTACGGCAGAACCCAAAAGAGACAGTTTGTTTTTTTACAGGAATATATGCTTAATCTTAATTTAGATTTACATTTGCTTTCGATAGGATGTGGTTCAGTGGTAAACAATTCGCTAAAAAGTCCTGGATATCCTAACAGCTATCCAAGGAATGCGGACTGTAATTATTCGGTTCCAATTTCAGATGGCATGACGCTGATTATTAAACTTGGCGACTTTGAGTTGGGAACCCGATATTGGCGGGACGGACCTTGCCGGTAAGTGGAGGCTTAACGATATACATGATATTTAACAACTATTCTCCGAAGTGGAGGTGGGTAGTGGTGGATAAATATCCACCACTACCCACCTACACTGAGGTGAATAGTTGTTTTAGTATATACTGAAACAGTGAGATAATATAACGAAAATGATACTTTTTAACTCATTTATTCCTGTCAACGATTACAATTTTCGCGCGCAAATTGCTGGAAGGTGAATAGCACTTGCTATTCCGAGTTTCAGTAGCCAATCAGAGCGCGCCAACAATGCTATCCACTGTTTCAGTATATACTTATAGCTTATATAAAATAAATGACAAAGTTGACATGGACAAAAAATGTTTCTAGAAAAAGGGATGTTTTCGGTGTCGTTCTGCCAAAGGTTATCAGCTAAAAATGAAATCACACCATGTTGTGAATAAGCAAAATGTCACAACAGTATTTATTTACAAATTCTTAAGGATTTTATAATGTCCTGAAAAAGTACATGTACATTAACAAAATTGACGTCTTCAATGGAATGTTCACGCCTCAGCTAGAAGTTATCGTTCATTCCATCATTAGGAGAATTTTTACTTCCAAAAGGTTATCATTCAACACTTTCGAGTTCAAGAATGTAAAGATGTTGAGATTCTCGATCAGTTCTATTAAATGAACATGTTGATTTTCTTGACGTTCAAAAATATATCATAAAAAATGCTTACAAAAGGTGATGCATGTATGAAATATAACCTTAATTTTACCAGCTTCCTCGTCAACTTATCTACTAAAAGACGTTAAAGATGCCTCCCACAATTATAATGTTGAAAATGCTTGAAATATTTTGAAGAAAGCGAAGTGCGTGGTTAGCCTTTTCTTGTCGGCAGATATTTCAGATCAATAATCATCTTTTTGGGTAATCTGGATATAAATAAACTACTGATAACCATAGCCGGCTTACCACACGAGAGGATGGTGGTTGATTACGTTGTTGCGTATTTCAGGTGGTAATTTAGTGAATCAAGAAAATAAGTCTAGTTTTACTGTTCCGTTTCGAGTCCTGTGGCATTTTAGATATTTTAAACTTAGTTTGTTTTCCCCCCTAAACCAGTAAAGTACTCGAAGGAGTTAATCAATTTCCCATTGCAATCGACTTGTAGCTCTCAACGATCGATACTGTTACGTACCATTTGATCATCCAAATACTTATAACTAATGTCCCAAGCAGATGTGGGTTGGGTTGTAGTAGTAGAGCTTTTGTTTTGTCCTTTCATAAGTGGCATAAATATTTTCTTCGTAGCAATGACTATTTGGAGATAACTAATGACAAGAAGGAGTCGTTTGGCAAATACTGTGGCGTGGAGACTGGGAAGACAGTTTATGTAACAGGAGACTATGCAGTGATAACATTCCACTCAGACAATTCATACCAAGGAAGAGGATTCCAGATTTTTTTCACCATTGTTCCTCCTGGTATGAAAATATGGACAAAAGAAATAACATGGTCACGTCTACGTTTCACGGATTATGTTTGATTATTAATGTCTTTACGACACAAGAAGGGCGTGAAAAACCCAGTCTCTGAAAGTTGTGAAGTATCGTAACTGGTTTTAAAGAAAGAAAGGTAGACAAAATATTTACGTCTTTAATGGTATTTGACCCAATCACGTTGAAATATAGCATTGTTCCAATGCATTACTAGATGTCTGGATCAGTCGAATGGTAAGATCTGGAGTTAGCAATTTAATGTTGTGATATTCCCTTTCTGCAAGAGAAAATTACCTAGGGGCGTTTAAAATATATCTTAAGAAACTGGCGGACGTTTGAGGAAACAGTTTCAGATCACCAGTGCGCCAAAGAAATGAACCAGTGCGCCAAAGAAAAGCAACAGAGACATCAAAATATTAAAATATCACTGCCTCTCGAAATCGACCCTTCGTCAAGTCCAAATTACCCTATTTCCGTATACTTGCAACAAAGCGTATATTTATTAATTAAAAACTTAAATTCAAAAATCAAAACTCTCTTAATTCTGACTATTTCAGGACTTTCTTCAGAACTTTCTCTTTTGTCTACATATATTCTACATATTTGTGCACTTTTGAATAAATTTTAAACGTGTTACATGTGCATAACCGCAGCCTTATGTTAATTGCCATTGTAGTCATTGTACCATGAAAAGAATTTTCACGATCGCTTTGGAGCATGCAGGCATGGCAATTCGTGTTGTTTCAAAAGCGCACAAATATGTAAAATGTAGACAAAAGAGATTAAATAAACCAGCTGTCAAAAAATAATACGGCAATGAAACTTTGGCAGACGAATAGAAAAGTCTCCTATACTTTTAATTTTATTTCGCGCCCTTAAAATGATTCAATGCACTTGAAATTTGCAGAAGTCGTGCATTACATGTACAACTTTAGATCAAAAGATTTTAAAAAAATTTCATCGACTAGTTTTTAAATAAACGCTTCCCTAACAAAAGTGTTACTTCCGTGAGTAGAATGAGCATATTTAAGACATTGCTTCTGATCACATCAACTGAAATCTAGTGAAGCAAACAGGATGAAACCTTCAAGGAATTGTAGTTTTATGGCACATAAGTAATATATGGTGAAAATATTGTTTCAATTTGTCAGGAAAACGCTGGCACCGACGAAATAACAGAAAGTAATGCGAATTTTTAAATTTTTGATTGAAAATATTCAACCCAATTTTATTCGAAAACGCTCTCATAGAATTTTTTCAAACTTTGCATTCTTGAAGACATACATCTAGACTATAAGAGGCATACAGTCGTTTTAAAAGTTTAGGTCTAGATGTTGAGAAAATTACTAATATGCAAAAACCATGACGTCATCAGATCGTTGTTATGGTAACACTGATGTCAATCAAATCTACTTTTTTGGAAATTTCATTTAATCTCTAGTTTATGTGTGAAGCAGCTTGCCTGACCGACCTCGAACAGTGAAGTATCAGCCGTTTAAAGCTAAAGTTGGGGTGTTATGTCGCCAAAAAACCCAGTCGAGCCACCTGTTATTGTTCACGCGTCCGCCGTCTTTTCGGGGGAGGAGCGCGGGCTCGTTTCCCGAACAGCGGCTGGTAGTCAAGCCTAATGTGGCGATAACTTTAGCCTAAACACTTGGTGTTTCATTTATGTTAGGTAAAACATGTCTAGGTATTTATAAAAACAACTAACGGGCCGAGAAAGCAGTGAACTACGTAGAAGAAAGAAAGTTAAATCAAGCGCCTCAATCTTTGATAAGATGTTATACAGGTGATTACCGCTGACCGGAGCAACATAGAAAAAAAGTAAAAAACGGATAAATTTCAAAAAAAATATATATGGGCTTTTGAATGGCCGGGTTCTAGAAAACTGCCCGTAATAACGGGGTTATAAGCGGGTGTAAAGTAGAGTTCGACTTTATAGCTCTTTAACTGGATATTGGACCCAATCACCTCGAAATATACTTTTGTTCAAATGTATTAGTAGATGTCTGGATGTTGTGTTGTTTTCTTTCTGCTTTTTCTTTGCAATTGGTAAGCTATTTAATAACTGCTAAGTTCACTTACTTATCCATTCCTTATGTCATACGCATTTCACACGTGATTTTATCTAAAATTCCCATTGTTAATAAAAGTTATTTATATCGTTATATTTTTAGTTTCACCCAAGGTTGTGATACCAGGTCAGGTTGTACTAGAGTTTGGACCAGCGTTCAGACTGTCATGTTCAGCCACTGGAACTCCTCCCATAAAAATAGAGCTGATAAGGAGCTCAACAATCCTGGTAAATGCAACAAACACAGCAAGCATTCCGGCAACAGAGGGAAACTACACATGCCGGGCGACCAGCAAGTATGGGACTGATGAGAAAGTGTTTGAAGTAATCAATGGTGAGGATCTTCAGATTATTAATTTTAGCTTTTCGTACTGTAAGAACTGCAACGAACCTTTCTGAATTGTCAGATATACCGTGCACTGTTCTGAGTGCGCACAACCAAGTGGGGGCAAAACGTTTTCGATATATTCTCTTACACTCTTTTGCGATCAGCTGCTATTTCACCTTTCCTACAGGCTCGAATATGTAATCAACTTGTTTTAAAAGATTATTTAGAATACGAAATTATGGTCATGTGAGGTGAAACCCAATGTATGTAAGCGCTAAGCTAGGTGCTGAATTTCATTGAGATTTAGGGCCTGTTCAAACGGAGAGAGGGTGATCTGCCTTGCCGCATTACCCACCTAGAAGGGTCGCCCGGCTCTGTTGTTGTTGTTGATTTTTATTCTTTCCTGTTTGCTTTACACATCCGTGTGAGGCAATCAAATTTGGAAAGTATCAGCAAATGGCTGATTGCAAATAAACTTACGCTAAATATGACTATACGCGAATTTATGTTAATTAGTTCGAAAAAAACACCTTTACTTCATCTCCAGTCCTTGCTATTAACGGTTCTCCCTTAAATCATGCCAAAGTCTCAACACCTAAATTCCTGGGTGTACTTATTGACGAAAATCTTATCTAAAACAGACATAACATGATTCCCTCTAGCATTGCAGCAGCCATTAAACGGGTAAAGCAGTTTGTTCCTTCGTCGACATTACATTGCTTCTGCTGTTGTTCCTTCGTCGACATTTTATTTTGTTTCAAAGCCTTAGTTTAACCGCATTTCGAGTATTGCAGTTTCGTGTGGAAAATTGTGACATAAAGCTATCAGATAAACTAAAAAAGCTCCAAAATCGCGTGGCTGGGTGTCAACCTTATCAAGTCATGACACTAATGCTACACATCTATTTGAATCTCTGTAGTTTGAAAAAAAAATACTTAATACTCAGCACTAAATTCATAAAGCCTAAATCCCTAAATGATTTTGCCCCTGAGTATTTTAGTTCCAATTTTGTGAATCAAAATGAATTCATACTCTTTTCGTGATTCCACAAATACACTCCATCTGATCCTTTACCACATACAATCTATCTTCGAAACAGTTTTTTCGCCACAGCGGTGCGGTTCTCTGAAATAGTCTACCTCAACATTTTAGACAAGAGGAATCTCTGAATGAATTTTGAACAGTTTTAAACGATTATTTTATTAATAGTTAGATGCATGGCATTTATGGAAAACATGTTTTAATATTAGCATTATAGGTGACTGTATAGATTTCAACTTCTGGTTTGAGCTTAAAAGTGTAAATTTTGTCTCCACTGCACCGCAAAATAGACACACAAGGCTAAGAGGCATGGGTTGGTTGTTCAGCCAGGCCTACGATACATTTTATTGATTGACAAAGCACTTCAATATTACAATAAATCTAAACGCACGAGAGCCGGACACGTAACCCCCCCCCCCCCCCAAACATAACTATGGGGAAACAATGAGGACCGTGTACCCCCAACCTATGTAGAGGTACTACCATTAGGGTTTTAAGGTGTCTTAACTAAGAAAGTTAAACATGCGCCTAAACCTGTCGATAATAAGTGTTAAGGTAGTACAATAAACAACTATGGCGCGACATAACTTGACAAAACCAATTAACTTAACTTAGAAATCGAGGCCAGGCGGTGAGGCTAACTGTAGGATGAAACAAATTTATCAACGGACTCTATTTCAAAGACGCGAACCGTGAGCCCCCGCGCACTATACTGGTACACGGCTCTCTGTACCGTGTCGGTAAAATATTGTATTTTAATCGTATATTTCTGTAAACATCAATAATTTTACCATGAATAAATGAAGATTAATTTAATTTACTTTGAATGCACACTGCCAATTAATTGGAGACATATCTAAAGCATAAAAGTTATAAAAGCGCCCGCTTTCTTTTTTCACCAGCACAAACATCGTTAGAATGCTATTGTTTTCATCCTCCTTCTCCATTATATTGTTCTCTCTCCTCCTCCTCCTCCTCCTCCCGCTATTGTCTGTTTCAACCGACACTACCAACGCCCTTACAATTTTATTGCTTTATCCTCCTTCTCCATTTTATTGGTATTTTTCTCCTCCTCTCCCCTTTTCCTCTTTTTCCGTCCATTTCCAGCCCCGGCTCTTCTCTCCACATTCTCCCTCATCCTCCTCCTTCCTTCCCCTCCACCCTTTCCTCCTTCTTCCTCATTCTCCCTTCTCATTTCTCTCCTCCTCCTCTTTCTTTTTCCTCTCTCTTAAAGTCATTGTTCTTTCTCTGCCTTTCTGAAACCTTCCCCAAACCTTTCTGAACCACAACCACTAATACAATTTTATTGTGCCCTCCTCCTTTTCCACTCCATTGTTTTCTGTCTCCTCGCTCTCCTTTCCCTGCTCTCACTATTTTTTGTTTCGCCACCACCGCCAACACTATTACATTATTATATTTTCTCCTCCTTCTCGATCCTATTGTTCTCTATCTCTCCTTCTCCTCCCTTCCTCCCTTCTCTCCTCTTTCTCTATCCAACCCACTCCTCCTCTTCTTCTTCCTCCTCTCTCCACGTCCCTCCTTCATCTCCTCCATACCCCTCCCTATCCCTCCTCCTCTCCTTCCAGCAAAATATTCCTCCCTTTCTTCCCCTTCCAGCAAAATATTCATGAAGTAGTGGAAATATTGGAATGTACAGTCGCTCCTATAGTGATCTGTCACAAAATTCAAATTTATCAAGACTGCCTATAACAACTTGAATATATGCATGCTGTGAAGAAACTCTTCACTATTGAATTAGTGGTTTAATCCTATTCAGACCGGGGTTTTTAATTTTCTGGGACTAGGCCCCCTCCGTAACTTCTTGAATATATGGAAATTGGCAATTTAAGGAATTATAGTACGCACAAAATCTCTAAGTTAAGGCAGGTCACGTAACGTGATGACGTCATATGACGCGAAAATTGACTTGTCATTCCGAATGGCTGCCATCTTGGATTTTCATCATATTAAAAAAGCGCTAAATCTAAATTACAAAATTAATTGTTAGAAAGTTATTTTTTCTGTTAAAACGTTAATTTAGTTGGGTAAACGACTTTGTCAAAATATCGTTGCCATGGAAACGTCACTTGTCATGAACAAAAATCTGACACATCTAATTGTTACTAGATAAATTTCACCTATATTTGAATTGCGCCACACAAAGGAGCAAAGGGCAAGAGGGATGGTTTGAAAGCCTCATTGATTTCGCTTTGAATCGTACAAGTTTCCAAATGGGTACACGTCCCCACGCCAACAATAAAAAAAACAATGTTTCTCAATGAGCAAGTCCTACCCTAATTATACAAAAGCCAATGGAAAGGGTCGAAAACTGCCAAAAGCTTTGTACAGCTCTTTCATTCAGAGGGAAGAAGGCAGAACGACCTTCACGTGCAGCTAAGGTCTTTGGACGAAACTATTTTACCTTGTGAAGAGCAATCTGAAGAGACAATAATCTCGCGATAGCAGAGTTTTAAGCCACAGATCGAGCGATCGTTTGCGATCGTTGTCGATTAACTGAAATCTTGCATTAGTCATCATTTGACGATTAGAGCAGTTTTCAATTGAGTGTCGTAAAACCAAAACCAAAGTAATTACTCTGACCAATCACAGCAGTCGTAAACAATCCAATGAACCAATCAGAGCTCGAAGCAATTACATGTCGCCGGCGCCAAGCGCGGGAAAACGCGTGCGAGCAAGTCACGATTGGTTTTGGTTTTACTTCTGATTGGTCGAGAAAGTGGCGCGAGATTTTTTAGCCAATCACAAAGCGTAGCAATGCAAAACCAAAGCAATTGTGTAATTACTTTCGACAGTCAATTGAAAACTGCTCTATCTGAAATCGCGCATTAGCCATCGTTTGACGATTATCTGGAATCGTGCATTAGCGATCGTCTGACAATTATCTGGAATCATGCATTAGCGATCGTGTGACGATTATCTGTAATCGCGCATTAGCGATCGTGTGACGATTATCTGGGATCGTCTGACGATAATCTGAAATCTCGCATTAGCGATCGTGTGACGATTATCTGGAATCGCCTATTAGCGATCGTGTGACGATTATCTGTAATCGCGCATTAGCGATCGTCTGACGATTACCTGGAACCGCGCATTTACGATCGTGTGACGATTATCTGGAACCGCGCATTAGCGATCGTGCGACGATTATTTGTAATCGCTTATTAGTGGTCGTTTGACGATTATCTGCAATCGCGCACTAGTGTCGTTTGGTGATTTCTATAATCGTACTAAGTGATAGTTTGACGATTATCTGTTATCGCGCATTAGCGATCGTTTGACGAGGATATGCTACACCTTAGAGACGTCACCATGGTCTATAAATGTCAACATGGTTTTGCTCCTGATTACCTCGCTTCCAAATTAGTCAAGCGCTCTACAATCCATCATTACAATACCAGGCAAGAGGACAATAGTAATATTACACTTAAAAGATCATCTACAGTTCAGAGGTCCTTAACTTCATGAAATAAGTTAAGCGACGAAACCAAAAACAGTACAAGTGACAAGAGTTTTAAACGTTCCGCCTGTAGATAATTGTGAGCCAATTTATAATTCATCCAAGAATGCAAGACTCAGTATGATCAAGCACATGAGCAGTAACATCAGAAAGGCCAAATCTGCCCTTGGGCTCATTAGATATGCTGCAAGATAAAAAACATCAAACTCAGCAGCTTGGCCCAATTAATTGGTTCGAGCAACAGTACTGAGCAGACTGCAATATGGACTGCATCTGTGTTCGCCAATTTCAGACACACAGTTTGCCAACATGGACCAAGGCCTGTGTCAAGCACTTCGAATTATATCTGGGGCAACCTCTAAAACATCTGGGGAGGCCATCCTTCTCTACTTGGGGTTTTTAAACATGCAGCAAAATTGGAAACTCCAGGTGACTCAGGAATACATCAGAGCACTGACAATAGAGAGTCATTTACTATACCATGAGCTTCAGAGCCACAGGGATCCCGCAGTAAGTCTCAAGCGCATAATTCGATGGACTAAAGCAGCAAGGGACATACTGGAGGAAGTGGTACCAGTGAACAACATAAACGCAGATCCCTGTGTAGCATATAATGGCAAGCCCTTACTGGTCGATTCAGTAGGTGACAGAACTTGGCGTGAACGGAACAAAGCTATTAATAACGCTGTAGTGTCCCAATTCCTACAATCCAAGGAGGCAAATATCATCATTGCTACGGATAACTTTGAGACTGTATCTCAGCTTGGGGTGGTGCAGTGTGGCATGGAAACACGATAACATTTCAGTGGTGTACAGGAAGGCAGGACAGGACCAGTTCTTTCCGGGTGGAATCTGAGGCTTATGAAGATGCTCTAGTTTGGACGAGAAACTACACCACTGATGAAGACAGAGTAGTCATACTAACGGACACACTAAGCCTTGTCACCAGACTAAAGTGTGGTCTTGTGAAAGAGCCCTGGTAGAAATTATATGCAACATCAAGGCTGATTACCACACAACATACATCCCTGGCCATGCAGGAATCTGGTATCCAATGCAGTTGTACCATGGAGATGTCAGAGACAGAATGAGAGAGGCAGTTAGAGAAAACCCGCCTCCCAGAACTACTTGGTGGTCTCTCAGCAGGATGGAGTCCGCAGACATCAAGTTTGGTTATGGCGCCAACCAAAGCACACGAGGCAAAGCAACAAGGATCATCACTCAGACGCTTCTGGGAGTAATCTCCAAGAACACACTCGAGGAAGTGCTCAGAGCGGGATGGTCATAGAACCTTTTCTGTGATGCAACAACGAGAACGACAACAACGACATAATTCATTCCTTTTGCAGCTTAAAGGGGCAGTATCACGAGGGCGAAACTTGAAAACGTTCGGCCCATGTTTTCAAGTTTGATTCGGCAAATTCAAAAAGGCCGTCGAGAAGTGGCGGTATTTGTTGAATCAAAAAATCCGTTTTGATAGCCGGAAGAAAAAAAATCACTTTTAACAGTGATATGTCCAAAATTCCGGTGCAAGAACAATGAACAGTGCCGCGCGTGGAACCTCGTGATACTGCCCCTTTAATGTTTTCGATTGTTTATCAAATTTTGGTTTATTGACTATTGTAATTAGCTGTCTTAATTAGGATTATTGGCCTTTGTAATTAGCTGTTTTTTTCTCTCTCCTTTTTCCACTTGATTGTAAATTAGTATTGAAAACCCTGTCTGGATATACTAATAAACTTATTGTATTGTATTGTATTGTTTATAAGCGATCGTTTGACAATTATCTGGAATCGCGTATTAGTGCTCGTTTGACGATAATGCAGAATCGCGCACTAGCGATACTTGTCGATCATCAGGAATCGCGCGTTGGAGATCTTTGCGGCCGATTATCAGGAAAATCGTGCATTACCGATCTTTGTCAATCGTCAGGAATCTTGCCTTAGCCATCTTTGAAAAGCACATAACATAGGGTTAGCATTGTGGGTTGCGGTAAGTAACTTCTGTGATCGGACGAGAACCGGCGCATGTCAACCCGTGACAGTGTCCCTTTAATAAAGAAGGTAAGAATATGACAAAACAAGAAGCTGTACACAGCTTGAACTCATCGCGCCTTTAACTCATTGCAGCATCGATTCCCGAGTGTTTTGAGTGCTTTTTCGGAGAAACATAAGCTTAAAATTATGTCTATTAATCAAAGGCTCCTAAGAGCCAACCCGTAAAGAAGAATGCTAACGCGTAACGCAATATTGCCGTAAGCTTACGTTTTCACACTGACATGGTTCGATATTTAAAAAAAAAATTAAACGTAAGGATTTTTGACCAACGAATAAAAACAGTGCATCACTTTCATAATGTTCAGTCGGAAAAAAGAAAAAAAAAGAAAAAAAAAGGACTTGAGCGAGACTCGAACTCGGGCCTTCCGGAGCTAAGCCATAGCATCAATCCACTAGGCTATGGAGGAACACATGCTCAAATAGTTCTAAATTTTATTATTTTAATGTTGATACGCATCGAAAGGCGTGTTTCGGTGTCAAAATCCTTTTAGATCGATTTTAATGTTGCACTAAAAACTCCAAATCCGAAACATCTGTAAGCTTATTGTTGTCTATATTCGTTTACATCAAATTAATGATTGTGATCGCTGGATTCATGTTGTTGTTGTTACGAAACGTATTCGTAACAAAGCATATAGTCACTAAGTTTACAGCTGATGGAAGGAGCGAGCGAGTGATTCAGTGAGTTTTATTTAGCCACCGTTTACTTACCGATAACCGTTCATTACGCTTTCACGTATACACGGGTTTAAAAGTAAGACTACACTACATTCACTACAGTATGTGGACCTTGGACCGGCAGGACCCTGGACCGGCACTTGCACGAACATGATGTAATTTTTCTTCGATAAATAAAATACGACAAAAAATAAAAGTGTTCGATGATTTATCGATAAGTCTTCTTTAACTTGAGCTACTTTTGGCTTTCCTGATGTTGCCGAAGGCGCGAAATTCCAGTTTGTTGACGGGTATGTCTGTTTGTCTTTTTTCATGCTTTCCATTTCAAGGGTCCGTAAATAGCATAGCTATATTTATTACGCTAGTAAATAGTTAAAACGCAATAGTAAACCTACGTTTTTTTGTCGAATAAAGTCCGAAAGAATACGTTTTCTGTTGATGAAAATGAATTCGCTGTAGCGTTTGAATGTTTCGTTTTATCGTCTTGAAAAATGTCAACAACTCTCGCTTGGTGGCCCCTGGTCCGGCACTAATGTCACTTGGGAAATTTAAGTGTGCTTATTGACAAGTTTTCGCCTAAAGTTGACCTGGAAGTTAAATGCAATTATTAACTACAATGAATATTTTTGTTATTAAGTCGAAAATGATATTTTAGTAACGCCTTAGGCGTATATCAATCTCTAATATCTTTCTGAAGAGGTCACTGCAAGAAAAGAGCGGGAAAAACTCGGAAATGGACTGTTTTGGCTCATATGTCTTCAGAGCGCCCACAAAATTTTATGAATGCTTTCCCAAGAAAATTCAGCTTATATAATATATCAGGAATAATACAAATCAGTAAAATACCGTTAAGAAACACTTTCTCTTGTAAACTCTTGCGAAATTATCGGCATTAAGGGTTACTTTTCGTGTCCTTATACGAGTGCCGGACCAGGGGCCACAATGCCGGTCCAAGGGCCCGCGAGCAAGACCACTATTTTTCGAATTACGAGAAAGGTATTTTAGGAAGGAAGTTTTTAGGTTGAGATGTAATAGCAAACCATAAAAGCTATCTCCAAGCAAAATTTTGGCTCATGAAGTGCCGATTCAGATGAGATATACAAAATTATGTTGTTTAGTGCCGGACCAGGGTCCACATACACTGTACTGTACATTCAGTAGCCGACACTTAAGCGTAGTAAGCAAAAAGCAAGTTATATAAAACACAAAACTTAACGGAGCAAAAATCCCACAGGAATAAGCGGCGAACACAATATCAAAAGGTCCTACCCATCCATGAACGCCTTGCATTGTCTTGAAAACGTGCACTTGTACGCTGTAGTTCTTTATTTTGATTCTCAAGTCAAGACACGGAGAGATTTTGCGGTTTGTATTTCATGGCTGAAAGCCATATAGTCGTCGACATAAACTTAAATATGCGTGCATAACTTTGCATGCGCTAATGTGACACGAAAAAAATGAGAAAAGTCACAGCCGGATTTACAACTCGTGTGCTCCGCCACGAGTAACAAGACAGTGTATACGGTTCTTTCTAATTCGTCCGTACAACATTGATCATTCTATTTTATCCCGGCCTTTTTTAACAGCATGTCCAAAGCCATGTAACTGCACCCCATATCCATGGGATAAATCCTTGATAGAGGTCTCGTGCGCGGGGATGCAGCTGACATCTGTCCCAGGACCATTGCCGGAGAAGACTGGAAACCTGTAAGTGCCACCCCTCTACTAATCAGACAAGCAGCCCATAATCATTTAGTGTTCTATCTGGAATAATAAAAATTAAACAAAATTATGTGTTGAGTGTGACTTTTAATGAAAGTAATATTGTCTTGTTTACCGTCTTAGTTCTACTTTGCCACGGATAGGTTAGCTAAAAGACAACTAAAAAAAAAATCCCAAGCAATAGCTCTTATGCATGTTTACGTTAGACTAGCAAATTTCACCCCCAAGCCTCGCTTTCGAAGTTTAAACCTGTGACAATCTCATCAATGTATTTTCAAGGAGCAATATTGAAAAGAATACCCACTCAAAAACAACGTGAACTTGTGAAAAGTTTGCAAGGAATTTCGTGCAAGCGAGGCTCGGTGGTGAATTTTGAGCTAATGACGTCATCATGCAAAAGGCCTAATAAACAGTAAATAATTATCAAATTGTAGGATTGCCAAAAGGTCTTGATAGCGGGAGATAAGTTAAAATTCCAAAGAAACACAAAATTTTTTTTTTTTTAATTTAGAAGACATGTTTCGGTAGTTTTAACTGCCATAGTCAGTTACGAAATAAGGTGCAGGATTAAATTTTAAATAAATATATAACATCAAATATAAATGGTAATGAAAAAGTAACAAGACCAATACCTAATTACAGTCGAACCTGTATTAAGCGGCATCGTTTTAAGCAATCACCCTCTATTAAGCGGTCACTTAACAAATCCCCGGAATTTAATCGCTCCCCATATTTACTGTAAACTTGACCTCTTTTAAGCGGTCAGTTGGCTATTCCCCGAGGGTGACCGCTTAATAAAGGTTTGACTGTATGTAAAAAAAAAATTATGAAAAAAAAAATTATGAAAAGTAAAGTTTGAAGGCTATATATAGTTTTAGAACTTTTAGCAATAGGATTAACACAGGAGATCTATATAATTTTCTATTTCAGTATTTGGTTAAGTTTCTCCAGAAACCCATATTAAGTGGGTTGAAACGTGTAACGCGCATTCACAGCTTCCGAATATTCATTTTTTGCTTAGTACCATATTTGGAAACTCCTCGGTCCCTCGAGATTGGAAGCAAGTTGTTCTAGCGAATTGATTGGTTAATATTTTTATCTTGATTTTCCAAATATGGCTGTAACAACTTCTTAGCAAATTGAAAAATCGGAAGCTTGTTTTAAAGCATACAAAAGATAGTTGCACGTTTCAACCCATTTATGGGTTTCTGGTTTCTCTGAGATAATCAACGTTAAAATATTCGCCTTTTCTGTACAATAGCGACGTTAATACAAGCATTTGAAAGTCAAGCTGACAACGTTGGCTCCGTTTAGTTCTAAGATGAATCTTGGTTATTGAGAGCAAAATATATATATTTTTTTAAATACGTACTACACTTGAGAATAGAGTGATAGAATATATAAGGTATTTTTGGAGGTAATTTCGTGACTGCGAATTGCATGTAAGGGGAAAAGTTCCTATTTTGAAAATGTACGGTAATCGTACTGATTTGTAACAATACCGATAACGATGCAATGTCTATCGCTGTGAAAATTTATGATTGATAAAAACTTGACTCCGAGGACAAGTTGCAAGAGTCGTAAAATAAGAAAAAGAACTCGGGTCTACAAATATGTTTGACCATTTATCCTAAATGTTTAACAAACCTACTGATAACTTCAATGACTTCTCAACCCTCGGACGTACAAGGGTGGGGAGGGGGGTCACCCACTCTTAAAAGCATTTATTATAAGCTCGGTAATGTTCATTTTTTTCCTATGACACATTACAGTAGAGTAGACAATCGGTTGCTATGGTAACGAAATATGACGTTGTAAATACTGTCGAACCTCTCCTTATGGACGCGGACTTCTCTCTATTACGGACAGTTTCCTATGTCTCGACAAAATTCTCCAAAAAATATTTTCCGCATTTTCCCGATAAATTTGAATTTTAAGTAACATCTGAGATGGTGGCATCTTGGCGGCCATTTTGGATGAGTAAATAAGAAGCAAAGGACTGCGAACGAAAATGCTGCTGGTGTACCTAGGATCTAGGCCACCAGCAGCATTTTCGTTCGCGGTCCTTTGCTTCTTATTTACTTGTTTTATTTTGGGAGCGTAGATCTTTTCAGATCCGATATGCTGCTTATTATTTTTTACATGGTATTGGCCATGTATTCGCTGAGGGATGGTTTCTGTCTATCCTCACTTTCTTTATCGCGACAACGACATGATATTTCAAATTCTTTGCCTATTACTAATAGTCACGCGCCGCTGTGACATGGATCAATTGGCAAACTTTTGAATTCGAGCTCATCTGTGGTCATCACCACGTGCGATTTGGTAGAGAATTGGCGTTCGCGCTAGTTTTTCTATCTGTTTGCTGCGACATCGTGCTGACAAGACCCATCCAGGTCGAAACAACAGCTGTCCACGGCTGCATTTTGGCTTTCAGTTTGGGCTCTATCATGTCGTTATCGCGTTAAATGTTCTACGTAGTATCAGCCTTGCTCGTTTGATTTTGGACAACGTCACGGACCCCAGCAGCACTAAACCCTATAATATTTGCCTTGTCTTGTACAGCACATCACAGACTATCTATTAGAGGCATAATATATCCGAAATATTGTAATACCGCGAAAACCCAAGGGAGGGGTTGGTCCCTCCCCCCTCCTTTGTACCACGGTTGGGGTATTAGTTTGCGTGTATGTCCGAGGGTTGAACAAAGTTAATATTGAGCTTACAAACAACGTTCTTCTTTGCGATCTATTTTAGGAGTCTGCCATATAACAAAATAGAACATCTGCCTGGAAATGTTTTCAGCAATGCCACTAGGCTTGCATACCTGTAAGTAGCCTGCCTCCTTGGTGTAGATTTGCTAGAGCTTTTCCGTCTTAAGACCTTAAGGCCCGTTTATACATGCGATTTTTGATGCGATTTTTGTCGCGCTCTTCAGTGCAACTTTTGTCGCATGTGTAAACTAGCGGCGATTTCCTGTGCGATTCGGGTGCGACATTTGCTGTGATTTCCCATAAATCGCCGCCAAGTTGCATCAGGTTTCGAACATGTTCGAAACCTCTGCGCCATCGCGCGACAAATCGCACTGAAATCGCCGCCCGTTTACACATGCGATTTGAAGATGCAACTTGCGCGCGACATCGACGAGTGCGACAAAAATTGCACAAAAAATCGCCTGTGTAAACGGGCCTTTAGAGATGCAAATTAACACGTCGTGACCGTAGGCATGCAAATGTAAGGTCCTTGTTTCTATTTAATTGCAGCCCGCCCAACTGTATTGTCTGACGCAAAAAGAAATCGAATGACAGTCAAAATTGCGGCACATTTTGTACAAGCTTGTAATCAGGGCAAAAGAAAAGGAAACAAGGACCTCTCATTTGCATGCCTACGGTCACGACGTGTTAATTTGCATCTCTAAGGTTTTAAGACGGAATAGCTCTGCTAAATAGCTCTGGCCCGCTCGCGGAGCTCCATACTCATAGAACCTATGTCCGTCATTTTTCATGGTCATGGCTAGCGGAATGTTTCGCGGGCGCGTGTCTGCAACATGTGTGTCGCCCACACGCGCGGCTACACAGCCGTCAGCTCGGTAAACACTTTTTAAAAAAGTTGGATCTTTCGCAGTGTAAGGCGGAGCAGTAAAGTCGTTATTTCCCTGCATTTTTTCGCGCTTTGCTACTCAAGACAGGGATACTAATTAAGGGATACTCAGAAGCCGCTTTAGTGGAAAAAGAAGAGCTTTTAGGTATAAAATCTTGCTTCGAGGAACTTCAAATTATCAACATGATCAATGCAGGAGCAATGCGGGGAGATGCCTTGTTTTTATTACGGATTTCAGAACCGAAGAAGCGGAGTTTTAACGAATTTCCAAGCAGTCCAGTGCTTTAAAGGTAAAATAAATCACATTTTTCGATGGGAATTTATGTTGATATCAATTTTTGATTGACTGTTTCTTTGTGTTATCTTAAGTTTTGGAGACCTGTTTATGAAACGTGCTCAAATTAAGTCGTGTTGTTATATTGAATTTCATCGAGGACAGCTCTGCCTTTATGCGCTATAAATGGAACGTGTTTTACTTTTAAACAAAAACTAATGAAGATTTGAATAAAAGTTTTCGAAAGAAGATTGTGTTGTCCATTTTTATGTGCTTGTTCATTCATTACATAGATTGAAAAGCGATTTTATGTAAACAAAACAAGACTTAGATTTTCTGTCTTCACTCGCGTCGCCTTAGGCAAATATGTTTGTGTATTTTTGCAATTTTGATTTCCAAATCAGTTTCTCGGGCAATTTTTGACAAACAAAAACTGTATTTTATTCGGAAGTTAGTCGTACCTGTTATTCTAGACAGAGAAAAGTTGTTTTTGTGAACTTTTGTACGGTCTAAATGTACTGTGCAGACGGTCGGATAATACTGTTTTTTGACAATTGCTAAAATTGAAAAATAGCCCGGTCGTCAATCTTAATTCTTGTGCTTCCGACCTTTCACCTTAGTTAAGTTTCACCTTAGTTAAGCTTGTTCATAGTGCTACGCTGTTAGGCTCTTAATTCTATATATATTAAATTTGGGGGTGGCATTAATATTGCTGAGACATCAAGCATGTTTAGGCATGGCTCAGATTTACATTAAATTTATTTTAAAATTATAACTTTGCACAAAAATATCGAAACAGGCTCATACTTGGCAGCAGTATAAAACCAATGGGCTGTTTGCGACCCGTCTAGTAGGGTCACCCGGCTCTGTTGTTTCTTTGCCGTTCGCTCTTACATGGAAGACAGGGAACCCGCCTACTCGGGTCACCCTGTCTGCTTGGCAAGGTCACCCTTCTAGGCGGGCAATCATTTATGCATATAAACTTTGACGCAAGCTAGGTCACCGGGCTACCTGGGCTAAGATTTCCAGCGCGTTTTTCAGGTTTTTAACTTACCTTTGAACTAAATAATAAAACAGTAGAGTTAAATCAAATCAATTCTATTTACAATTCTTGGCGAATAAGCTCCGTTCAAACGAATAAACAGAGATTTTCGTTATTAAAGAGTCTGACCCACCCAGTTTGCATTGCGCGCTTCTCTTATTGTTATGATACGGCTCTATTCCATATTTGGGCAAGCATATCACCTCTTGCACGAGTGAATTTCTCATCTACAATACAGTATGGATTTTCGGGGGCCCTGAAAATGGCGGATGAACCAACGTAGGCGCGCAATGCAAACTGGGTGGGTCAGATTCTTTAATGTGCTCACACAAACGTTTCTCCACATGGTTAAGCTCGGTGACCACGCCATGTGTCGCGGTAACATGACTCGACATGGGGCAGCCACGAAACAAAAAAACAATAACCACATGATTATAATTATGGTCTTTAGGTTTTACTTGGCTGCAAATCGGCCAAAGCAATGGAACACCAATCCCTCTAAATATCGCGATTCTCGGCCGAGAGTTTTTAGAAAAGCTAATTAAATATTAATCCAGCCATTGAAAAAGAACATTGAAATCAAAAAAGAAAAATAAGCCGAATTAGCCCTTGCGGACAAAACGTGCTGTTCTCTAGAACGGTTTCGGAATTACGTTCTACAGTCTCTACTTCTTTTAATCCTTGCAATGAGACATAAAGGACGATTCAGTTGAATTTTTAGATGGGCCGGCTAAATTAATCTGCGTTCGCCTGGCGCGGCCGGTCAGTGAATTATTCCTACAAGACATACAGCGAATCGCTCCGTAGAACATCGCGTAGAAGCGACGTCGGTATTTAGGTGAAAGCTTCCCAAATCAAGCAGAGAACCACAGCAAAATCAAGTTAGAGCATTCAAAACATACCAAAACGGTGCTAGAAGCGAGGAAAATCCGATAACTTCTTGCTTGATTACTTAAGAGACCCAACAACTAACTTGGTCCGGAGAAGAACATTCGTTCATTTCCACTGCGTACTTTTAGACATTGAGATATTGAGCCGTACGATTCCAAAATCGGGAAAATATCCAAAACTAAATCAAGACAAATAGATTATTTACATGTGTGAACAATTTAAGACATTTCAGTGCACTCAGCTCCCCAGGATTGAATGGATTGTGCCTGATTTCCACGGCGATGGCGTAAACTTGAAAAACGGCCGCCGGACGTTTTTCAAGTTTGTAGCGTTGCGTGACACTTCGCGACACAGCCCCTTTAAGGTGGTCCCACGTCGACGGCGGATCATTTGATTTGATGTTTGCACGAAATAATGCAAATTAATTAAATATTCATTTGGTCTCGGGTTTAAGCGCCGCACTGTAAAATGGCAAAAGTGTAGCTAAAATCGACTTTTTGGAATTAGGATTGTATTAAAAATGTTCTCTGAAACATTCAGTATCATGGAGGGAGATGACCTTTACGAACGATATGTCAAAAATATCACTTGGAAACTTGTTGCACTGATTAGTGAAAATAGACAACGAATAAAAATATGAAATTATAATCCTCCAACAGCCAAAGTACCCATAAAACAAGAGAAATAGTAGTTTAAACCGACGAACCGTCAGTTGAGTCAGTTTACGTACAACGGACGTACAACGTACAACGTTTTTAAATTTAGGGTTGGCATTCAAATACCTGAGACATCAAGCATGTTAAAGTAGTACTACGACGAAAATTTGTTATTTTGTTTTCCACTTTTTTCACCAGCAAAACTATCAAATAGACTCAAAATAATAGGAATCGCGATAAATTAGTTCGGTATATGCGTAACCGCACTGGAAATAATGAATGAAAACTCTGAATGAAAACTCCGTAAAAGCCGTCCGCCATTACTCAGTTCGCAAATGAAGGCCGCGACGTTTCGGTGAAGTAGTCTTACTTCTGATCACGTGATGTGATGTAAAAGACTCAACCATTTATTTGTATTTAGCGTCATTTGGCAGAGAAATAAAGCGGAATTTGAGAGGCAACAAAATTCGTGAATCGAATAGGAAAATTAGCAACGTTTGTCACGTTTGTTTTGCTGCGTTGAGTCTTCTACGTCACGACTCCCCCCAACTCCCCGAAATTAGTGTCCCGGCCATTTTTTGAATCGAGTAATGGCGGCAAGACGATTTCGAAAATTACGTTTTAAATAAAAACACACTTTCAGAACGAATTTCGACCCAAAATTTGGCACGGTAAGTAATACTTACTTATATTTTCAAAATATGTAAACAGAAATGAATTCACAAATTTGATCATAGTAGCACTTTAAGGCATGGCTCAGATTAACATTAAATTTGTTAAAAAATGATAACTTTGCACAAAAATACCGAAACAGACTCAGATTTGGCAGCAGTATAAAACGTAATGCCGTTCGCAATGCCGTTCGCTCTAAAAGAAAGGCAGAGTTACCCGCCTACCCTGGCCACCATGTCTGCTTGCCAGGGTCACCATCCTAGGCGGCCGATCAGTTTCGCATGTAAACTGCGAAGCAAGGGTCACCCGGCTTCTCGGGCTAAGTTTTCGAGCACGTTTTTTAGGTTTTTAACGTTCTTTTGAGCTAAATGCTGACCAAATAATAAGTTCCGAACCAAACTGTCCCAATTTAATCCAATCAAGTTTTATCTGTCCATCTAAATGAAACTTTATTTTAAATATGAACTTTTGAGGCTGACAATTATGTTTTAATTCAACTTATAGTTTAAAAAGCAGGAGGAAACAGCGAGAAAAAGCACACATTAAGTGCACCTGATTGAAGCGCGCGCAACGTAGGTGTCCAATTACAGCTATTCAAGGACAAAAAGTTGTAATTGGATAGATGTAATTGCACACCAACGTGACCGCTCGCCAATTACGTAAGAAATAGGCGTGTGCATGACAATCATAATTTTGGGTAACTAAAAATAGAGACTAAATAAGAAAATTAGAACGATTTATATTTTATCCCATGAATTATTTGGCATTTTCGTGGTAACCTCCGTTTATTTTAACTTTTAAAATTTGTGTTATTTAATTATCTCCTTGTTTTGCCAAAATATGTGTTCAAATAGCCCATCTTATGTATATGGTCATATTAGCCGATCAAGAGCCCGTACACCCAGCAAATAGTCATGACTTTCGACACCCATTTTGGTTGTTTCTTTTAAGTTTTTACAACTTTTTCACCCGAAAGCCTTCCTATAGAAGGAAAATTCTGGCACCATATTACAATGATGTGTAAGATTCCAATGTAGGAAACTATTTTGATAAGTCCTTTTTCTTTTCAAAATTTGTTACCTGCCAAAAAAAAAACACGTAATATACTCTGCACATGTCTATAATGTACTTGTATGCACACACTAGATTTGTATGATCTTTTCGATTATGTTTGGTAAAAAGGATATATTGAAGAAAAGGATATAATGAAATTGTGTTGAAGAATACAAATACAATTGTTTACATAAATAAACACAAGAAAAAAGTATAAAAGTATGCACTGCCTAACAAACACTACAAATGAAGTTTTAACTTCATTCTAATGGAGATAAAAATGTACGTCGTCAGGACAGAAATAACTCAACCACAAGTCATATTTTTATCAGTCGAAGTCCTAAGGTCTGATTTGAAAATAAATTGATAGCTTGAGATTAACGTTCCAAAACATTTGCTCATTCATGAAACAGCAATTTTCACTCCGTAGTATAACTTGTTGCTTTGATTTTGTATTAAGGTTAAGTGGAACTGTTTAGGGCTTCTGATTGGATGATCAAAACGAAAAAATATGAATTTTAAATTAAGGTGGTCCCACGTCGACTTCGGGTCATTTGATTGAAGGTTTGCAATAAGAATGCAAATTATTTAAAAAAATTGGTCATGGGTTTGGGCGCCGCACTGTAAAATGGCAAATATGTAGCTAAAATCGACTTTTTGGAGTAAGGATTAGATTAAAAATTAATGTTCTCCGATATATTCAATGTCACGGTAGCAAACATTTAACTGATTTCTACAATTTATGGCATCCTAAATGAAGAATGCTTGAATTTTAAAATAATGTCATTTAATTATTTGCGGGAGTGAAAATGTTTGAGATATCAGTTTATTTTTAAATCTCATTTTTACACAAAATGCACGTAACGCACAACGGACGTACAACGTTTTTGAATTTCGCCCGGGTGGCATTCATATTCCTGAGATCTCAAGCATTTAAGGCATGGCACAGACTTACATAAAATGTATAAAAAAAATGATGACTTTGCACAAGAATACCAAAACAGGCTAAGACATGGCAGCAGTATAAAACGTAATGACTAAGGGCCTGTTTATTCCTTGGTAAGCTGCAAGGGTGACCCGTCTAGGGGTCACCCGCCTCTGTTGTTTCTTTGCCGTTTGCTCTACATTGAAGACAGAGTGTCATCCGCCTACCAGGGTCACCCTGTGTACTTGCTAGGGTCACCCTTTTAGGCGAACGATCATTTCTGCACGTAAACGTTGACGCAATGGTCATCCGGCTACCTTGGCTAAGTTTTCGAGCGCGTTTTTCAGATTTTTAACTTAGCTTTGAACTAAATTCTGAAACAGTACTAAGAGTTAAAATCAAAATCAATTCCATTTACAATTCCTGGCGAATAAGGTCCGTTCAAATAAATAACCAGAGATTTCCGATGTTAATGTGCTCATACTAACGTTTCTCCACTTGGTTTTACTCGTTGACCACGCCATGTGCCGCGGTCACATGACTCAATATGGGCAGCCATAACAAAGGCCAATAACCACATGATTATAACTATGGTCTTTAGGTGTTACCTGGCCGCGAATCAGCCCAAACAATGGAACGCCAATCCTTCTAAATATCGCGGTTCTCGGCTGAGAGTATCTATAGAAAAGCTAGCATAATTAAACCATAAAAAAAGATTAAAAACAAAAACGAAAATCAAGCCGAATGAGCACTTTTCTAACTAAACATGTCGTTCTCACTGAGGATTTCTGAATTACTTTCTACAGTCTCTACTTCTTCCAGAACTGTCTAACATTATTGAAGGCAATTTTCAACCAGTTCATGGGGTGCTTTCAAAATGATGACAAATTGATTTGCATGCGGGCGATTGTTAACATTGAAAGCGAGAAATACTTAACTGTTGAATGATAATTATGTTGCTGTTTTGGAATCAATTCACTCTTTGTCTCACAAATTTTATTTTTATTAATCAATATCTTTGGAAGAAATTCCAGAAAGACTAGCGCTGATTGGTAAAAATAACAACATTGTTTTCAGCACTTTGTCACCCGCCTTGAATATGCATAAATTTGCATAAGTGCATACATTTGCATGTACTCTTATGTGGCACGGAAAGAAAACAATGAAAAGGGACAGCGAATTCAGTTCGGTTCCTTTGTCCCGAGCAATAATTAGAAAGAAAACATAATATTGCGATTATTTCAGTTCAGCTGAAGATTTACTGATCAAGAGTCTTTGCTGAAGCTAATTGTACATTACATTAATATACGTGAACGGATATTTACCACAAGGTTCTTGTTACTCTTTGATAGGTACTTGAATAACAACCAGCTGAAGAAGTTACCAGAAGGTGTTTTTGATAAAAATACTAATCTGTGGGACCTGTAAGTAATACTCTTCTTTAAACTATAAAACATGAGCTTAAATTACGATGTAATAAATTTTATCTGTATTAATCAACATCTTTGAAAGAGTTCAGTATCACTACCATGTATATCTGTCAGTACCATTCAGTACTATGGAGAGATGACCTTATATTACGAGCGACATGTCGAAAACCGCAATTAAAAACTTGCTTCACTGATTAGTGAAAATGGGAACGATTAAAAAGATGAATTCTATATTCTCCAACAGCAAATAGTAACGTTAAATCAAGAAACATTTTGGAGCTGACGAAAATTACATGGACCTTGCCTCAAACTAGTTCAAACATGAATCGTCAGTTGAGTCAGTTTACGAACAACGGACGTACAATGTATTTGAATTTAGGAGTGGCATTCGTATTCCTGAGATTGTAAGTTTGCAATTTTGCAAACTATTTGAACGAGCTTTGTTTAAAAAAAAAACTGTTTCCTGCCAAAAAAAACACGTAATATAATCCATACATATCTATAATGCACTTGTATGGATATACTACAATTAGATAGGTTTAATTCTTTTCGATTATGCTTTGTAAAAAGGATATATTGAAGAAAAGGATATAATGAAATTGTGATGAAAAATGTAAAATCAGAATTCGTTAAGTACAATTGTTCCATAAATAAACACAAAAAAAAGTATAAAAATATGCACTGTCTAACAAAACGACAAATGAAGTTTAAGTTTATTCTAATTGAGATAAACATGTGCGTCGACAGGTTAGAAATAATTCAACCATAAGTCACATTTTTATCTAAGGTTTGATATCATAGTAAATTGATAGCTTGACATTGACGTACCAAAACATTTAGTTATTCATGAAACAGCAATTTTCCTTATGTAGTATTACTTATTGCTTTGACTTAGTCTTTGTTGAGTTAACTGGAACTTTCTAGGGCTTCTGATTGGATAATTTAAATGAAATAATGTGCAAATTAAGGTGGTCCCAGGTCGACGTCGGGTCATTTGATTGGATCTTTGCACGAAAGAATGCAAATTAATAAAAAAATTGGGTGTTGGGTGTTGGGTGTTGGCGTCGCACTGGAAAATGGCAAAAATGTGGTTAAAATCGACTTTTTGGACTTAGTATTGAATTTAAAATTACATGTTCCCATAAACATTTAGTACTATGGAAAGATGACCTTATATCACGAACGACATGTCAAAAACCTCACTTAAAAACTTGCTGCACTGATATATAGGCAACGATTAAAAATATGAAATTATATATCTACAACAGCAAATAGTGCCATTGAAACAAAAAAGTAGTCGATCTGACGAAGTAAAATGTAAAGATGTCAAAAGATTACATGGACCTTGCCTCAAACCAGTAGAAATCGACGAGCCGTCATGCAGTTGAGTCAGTTTGCGCACAACGGACGTACAACATTATTTTAATGTAAGGTTGGCATTCATATTCCTGAGACATGAAGCATGTTAAGGCATGGCTCAGATTAACATAACATTTATTAAAAATTGATAACTTTGCACAAAAATGCGGAAACAGACTCAGACTTGGGAGCAGTATAAAACGTAATGCCGTTCGCAATGCCGTTCGCTCTACAAGGAAGATAAGGTCACGCGCCTACCCTGGCCACCGTGTCTCCTTACCAGGGTCACCATGCTAGGCGGGCGATCAGTTTCGCATTTAAACGATGACGCAATGGCCACCCGGCTTCTCGGGGTAAGTTTACGAGCGTGTTTTTCAGGTTTTTAATTTACCCTTGAACTATATGCTGACCAAATAATAAGTTCCGAACCAAACTGTCCCAATTTATTCGAAGAATTTTAATCTGCCTATCTAAATGTAAATTTCAGTCTTTGAAATATAAACTTCTGAGGCTTTTAATAGAATTATGTTTCATTGGCGGCCGAACGCTGTTGCAACTTGTTAAAACTTGTGTCCGGCGCGGCTATTTCTAAGAACAAGAACATTAATGAACAATAATGAACTTGATGGCTTTCAAACTTGAATTTGAAGAGAACAGTCGATTTTTGAAGCATTTATTTAGAGTTTGTACTTATCCCACGCCTCGACACGCCTGAATGACGCTGTAATAAACCGGGTAAAAGGGTTAGAAAATTTGCATGTGAAGGCGGGCCCGCCTAAAAAAATGGACCGTTGAGATGGCATATGATAAATATAAAGGTAAACACAGTATTATTAGAATTGGTCGACGGGAGAGACACACGTGTTCTAGCTGCGCAGTCTCTACTTCTGCCATGACTTTCTAACATTATTGAAGGCAAGGTTCTACGAGTTCATGGGGTGCTTTCAAAATGATGACAAATTGAGTGCATGTGGGCAATCCTCGGTAGGAAAAAAGATGGCGACTGGTACATTTACCCATAATTCTTAGCGCACAAAAACCTTAACAACGTTCTTAAAAATGTAAAGAAAAGTTATAAAATCTTCAAACCTAGTCTACACATTGTCCTTAGTACTGGAACAAATATTGTAAAAATTTGGCTTTCTTTGTGCCTTATGTGCTGTGTTAGGTCCGCAAGGTATTGTGGTAAAATGAACAGCCGCCATCTTTTTTCCTACGGTGGATTGTCAGCACTGAAAGCGAGAAGTATACTTAACTCTTGAATGATAATTATTTTATTGTTTTGGAATCAGTTCACTCATTGTCTTACAGAAAAACGGCACTTGAGTGTTAATTCTTAATATATATAGATAGCCTGAGCCTAACAGCGTCGCTCTTTGAACAGAAAGCCGATGATAAACTTAACTGAGGTGAAAGGTCGGAAGCACAAGAATAAAATTGACGACCGGGCTATATTTTAATTTTAGCAATTCTCAAAAACAGACTTACGCGACCGTTTGCACAGTACATTTAGACCGTACAAAAGTTCACAAAAACAACTTTTTCTCCGTCTAGAATAATTAGTACGACTAATTTCCAAATAAAATACACCTGCTGTTTATAAAAATTGTCCGAGAAACTGATTTGGAAATCAAAATTGCAAAAAATACACAAATACATTTGCATAAGACCACGCGAGTGAAGTTTACAACTATAAAATCCAAGTCTTGTTTTGTTTTGTTTACATAAAATCGCTTTTCAACCTATGTAATGAATGAACAAACACATAAAAATGGACAACACAATCTTCTTTCGAAAAATTTTATTCAAATCTCCATACGTTTATGTTTAAAAGCAGAACGCGAACCATTAAGAGCTCATCGAGGCCGAGATGTCTCCGATGAAATCAAAACAACTGAATTTAATTGAGCGCGTTATAAACAATTCTCCCGAAAACTAGCGAGAAGACAAAAAAGTCAATCACAGATTGATATCAATATAAATTCCCATCGAAAAATGTATTTTGTTTTACCTTTAAGTCCCTCCACTGCTTGGAAATTGTTTAAATCTCCGCTTCTTCAGTTCTGAAACCCGAAGTGACAAACATCTTCCCGCATTGCTCCCATCCTTTTATCTCTTAAGCTCTTCTATTTCCAGTAATAGCGGCTTCTGAGTATCCCTTAATTAGTATCCCTGTCTTGAGTAGCAAACCGCGAAAAAATTCAGGAGAATAACGACTTTAATTTGAATCGGTTTTCTCCGCTAAACACGGCAAAACGTCAAAAGTGTTTTCCCATTTCACGTGAAAATTGCAAAGATCCCGGATGTTGTGTGGCGTCATACGCGCATGTTTTGCGACGGTCTACGCGCCCGCGAGTTAGCCCTAAGCGACGGCGGCGGCCGGCGACAACGGCGGGCACACAACGCGCCCGCGAAACATTCCGCTAGCCGTGAACATGAAAAATGACGGCCATGGGTTCTATGGTTCTCTGGTTCTATGAGTATGGTGCTGCGCTGCCAGGACTTCGGCCCGGCAAGAGCTCCGCTATAAATGTTATCGTTATTATAAAACATCTTTGGAAGAGTTTCCAGAAAGACTAGCGCTGATTGGTAAAAATAACGGCATTGTTTTCAGCACTTGATAGATTGTCACCCGTCTTGAATATGCCTAAATTTGAATGAGTGCATACATTTGCATGTTCTATGATGTGGATAGTTTCTTGGTGTTGCGGATGGTGTGATCACCAAATGACGTAAAACAAAAGATTCAAAAGACACTGAACAATACCACACCACAACACAAAAGCTAACCAATAATGGCTTCCACAACCCCAAGAAACACACATAATGTGGCACGGAAAGAAAACAAAGAAAAGGGACAGCGAACCTAAGCACGGTGCCCTTGTCCCGAGCAATAATTAGAAATATAATAGAACATAGTACTGCGACTAGATCACTTCAGCTGAAGATTTACTGAAAGAAAGAGTCTTTGCTGAAGCTAATTGTACATTGCATTAATATACGTAAACAGATAGTAACCACAAGGTTGTTGTTACTCTTTGATAGGTACCTGAATAACAACCAGCTAAAGGAGTTACCAAAAGGTGTTTTTGATAACAATACTAAGCTGTCGTACCTGTAAGTAATACTTTGATTTTAGCTATAAAACGTAAGCTAAATCCCGTTAAGCGCGGATGGTGGAAGTGATGATGAGGCAGAAATTGAACCTATACGAAACTCACTGATTTTTAGCTAATGCGTTTTTCTGCTCATTTAGTCTCAAAATAATATATAACAAATCCAAATAAGATATGAAAAAATTCCGTAATGCCAAACACAGTAAAAGCGCTCTTGCTAAGAGCCGTGCAAGTCTACTTAATAAAAGCTAGAAAATACTAATTAATAACTATACTGTTGAAAACTATAATCATTTTGATAATTTTGGGTAACTAGAAATAGAGACTAAATAAGAAAATTAGAACGATTTATATTTTATTCCATTAATTATTTGGCATTTTCGTGGTAACCTCCGTTTATTTTAACTTTTGAAATTTGTGTTATTTAATTATCTCCTTGTTTTACCAAAATATGTGTTTAAATAGCCCATCTTATGTATATGGTCATATTAGCCGATCAAGAGCCCGTACACCCAGCAAATAGTCATGACTTTCGACACCCATTTTGGTTGTTTCTTTTAAGTTTTTACAACTTTTTCACCCGAAAGCCTTTTTATAGAAGGAAAATTGTGGCACCACATTAGAATGATTTGTGCTCACTTAGTCTCAGACTAAAATATAACAAATCGAAATAAGATATGAAAATATACAAATGCCAATATACAGTAAAAGCGGTCTTGCTAAGAGCCGTGCAAGGCTACTTAATTGAAGCTAGAAAATACTAATTAGTAATAGTAATTGGACTGAGTGGAGTAGAATTCAACTTATAGTTTAAAAAGCAGGAGGAAACAGCGAGAAAAAGCACACATTAAGTGCACCTGATTGAAGCGCGCGCAACGTAGGTGTCCAATTACAGCTATTCAAGGACAAAAAGTTGTAATTGGATAGATGTAAATGCACACCAACGTGACCGCTCGCCAATTACGTAAGAAATAGGCGTGTGCATGACAATCATAATTTTGGGTAACTAAAAATAGAGACTAAATAAGAAAATTAGAACGATTTATATTTTATCCAATGAATTATTTGGCATTTACGTGGTAACCTCCGTTTATTTTAACTTTTAAAATTTGTGTTATTTAATTATCTCCTTGTTTTGCCAAAATATGTGTTCAAATAGCCCATCTTATGTATATGGTCATATTAGCCGATCAAGAGCCCGTACACCCAGCAAATAGTCATGACTTTCGACACCCATTTTGGTTGTTTCTTTTAAGTTTTTACAACTTTTTCACCCGAAAGCCTTCCTATAGAAGGAAAATTGTGGCACCATATTACAATGATGTGTAAGATTCCAATGTAGGAAACTATTTTGATAAGTCCTTTTTCTTTTCAAAATTTGTTACCTGCCGAAAAAAAAAACCACGTAATATACTCTGCACATGTCTATAATGTACTTGTATGCACACACTAGATTTGTATGATCTTTTCGATTATGTTTGGTAAAAAGGATATATTGAAGAAAAGGATATAATGAAATTGTGTTGAAGAATAGAAATAAAATTGTTTACATACATAAACACAAGAAAAAAGTATAAAAGTATGCACTGCCTAACAAACACTACAAATGAAGTTTTAACTTCATTCTAATGGAGATAAAAATGTACGTCGTCAGGACAGAAATAACTCAACCACAAGTCATATTTTTATCAGTCGAAGTCCTAAGGTCTGATTTGATAATAAATTGATAGCTTGAGATTAACGTTCCAAAACATTTGCTCATTCATGAAACAGCAATTTTCACTCCGTAGGATAACTTGTTGCTTTGATTTTGTATTAAGGTTAAGTGGAACTGTTTAGGGCTTCTGATTGGATGATCAAAACGAAAAAATATAAATTTTAAATTAAGGTGGTCCCACGTCGACTTCGGGTCATTTGATTGAAGGTTTGCAATAAGAATGCAAATTATTTAAAAAATTTGGTCATGGGTTTGGGCGCCGCACTGTAAAATGGCAAATATGTAGCTAAAATCGACTTTTTGGAGTAAGGATTAGATTAAAAATTAATGTTCTCCGATATATTCAATGTCACGGTAGCAAACATTTAACTGATTTCTACAATTTATGGCATCCTAAATGAAGAATGCTTGAATTTTAAAATAATGTCATTTAATTATTTGCGGGAGTGAAAATGTTTGAGATATCAGTTTATTTTTAAATCTCATTTTTACACAAAATGCACGTAACGCACAACGGACGTACAACGTTTTTGAATTTAGCCCGGGTGGCATTCATATTCCTGAGATCTCAAGCATTTAAGGCATGGCACAGACTTACATAAAATGTATAAAAAAAATGATGACTTTGCACAAGAATACCAAAACAGGCTAAGACATGGCAGCAGTATAAAACGTAATGACTAAGGGCCTGTTTATTCCTTGGTAAGCTGCAAGGGTGACCCGTCTAGGGGTCACCCGCCTCTGTTGTTTCTTTGCCGTTTGCTCTACATTGAAGACAGAGTGTCATCCGCCTACCAGGGTCACCCTGTGTACTTGCTAGGGTCACCCTTTTAGGCGAACGATCATTTCTGCACGTAAACGTTGACGCAATGGTCATCCGGCTACCTTGGCTAAGTTTGCGAGCGCGTTTTTCAGGTTTTTAACTTAGCTTTGAACTAAATACTGAATCAGTACTAAGAGTTAAAATCAAAATCAATTCCATTTACAATTCCTGGCGAATAAGGTCCGTTCAAATAAATAACCAGAGATTTCCGATGTTAATGTGCTCATACTAACGTTTCTCCACTTGGTTTTACTCGTTGACCACGCCATGTGCCGCGGTCACATGACTCAATATGGGCAGCCATAACAAAGGCCAATAACCACATGATTATAACTATGGTCTTTAGGTGTTACCTGGCCGCGAATCAGCCCAAACAATGGAACGCCAATCCTTCTAAATATCGCGGTTCTCGGCTGAGAGTATCTATAGAAAAGCTAGCATAATTAAACCATAAAAAAAGATTAAAAACAAAAACGAAAATCAAGCCGAATGAGCACTTTTCTAACTAAACATGTCGTTCTCACTGAGGATTTCTGAATTACTTTCTACAGTCTCTACTTCTTCCAGAACTGTCTAACATTATTGAAGGCAATTTTCAACCAGTTCATGGGGTGCTTTCAAAATGATGACAAATTGATTTGCATGCGGGCGATTGTTAACATTGAAAGCGAGAATTATACTTAACTGTTGAATGATAATTATGTTGCTGTTTTGGAATCAATTCACTCTTTGTCTCACAAATTTTATTTTTATTAATCAATATCTTTGGAAGAAATTCCAGAAAGACTAGCGCTGATTGGTAAAAATAACAATATTGTTTTCAGCACTTTGTCACCCGCCTTGAATATGCATAAATTTGCATAAGTGCATACATTTGCATGTACTCTTATGTGGCACGGAAAGAAAACAATGAAAAGGGACAGCGAATTCAGTTCGGTTCCTTTGTCCCGAGCAATAATTAGAAAGAAAACATAATATTGCGATTATTTCAGTTCAGCTGAAGATTTACTGAAAGAAAGAGTCTTTGCTGAAGCTAATTGTACATTGCATTAAAATACGTAAACGGATATTTACCACAAGGTTCTTGTTACTCTTTGATAGGTGGTTGAATAACAACCAGCTGAAGGACTTACCACAAGGTGTTTTTGATAAAAATACTAATCTGTGGGACCTGTAAGTAATACTCTTCTTTAAACTATAAAACATGAGCTTAAATTGCGATGTAATATATTTTATCTGTATTAATCAACATCTTTGAAAGAGTTCAGTATCACTACCATGTATATCTGTCAGTACCATTCAGTGCTATGGAGAGATGACCTTATATTACGAGCGACATGTCGAAAACCGCAATTAAAAACTTGCTTCACTGATTAGTGAAAATGGGAACGATTAAAAAGATGAATTCTATATTCTCCAACAGCAAATAGTAACGTTAAATCAAGAAACATTTTGGAGCTGACGAAAATTACATGGATCTTGCCTCAAACTAGTTCAAACATGAATCGTCAGTTGAGTCAGTTTACGAACAACGGACGTACAATGTATTTGAATTTAGGAGTGGCATTCGTATTCCTGAGATTGTAAGTTTGCAATTTTGCAAACTATTTGAACGAGCTTTGTTTAAAAAAAAAAACTGTTTCCTGCCAAAAAAAACACGTAATATAATCTATACATATCTATAATGCACTTGTATGGATATACTACAATTAGATAGGTTTCTTTTCGATTATGCTTTGTAAAAAGGATATATTGAAGAAAATGATATAATGAAATTGTGATGAAAAATGTAAAATCAGAATTCGTTAAGTACAATTGTTCCATAAATAAACACAAAAAAGTATAAAAATATGCACTGTCTAACAAAACGACAAATGAAGTTTAAGTTTATTCTAATTGAGATAAACATGTGCGTCGACAGGTTAGAAATAATTCAACCATAAGTCATATTTTTATCTAAGGTTTGATATCATAGTAAATTGATAGCTTGACATTGACGTACCAAAACATTTAGTTATTCATGAAACAGCAATTTTCCTTATGTAGTATTACTTATTGCTTTGACTTAGTCTTTGTAGAGTTAACTGGAACTTTCTAGGGCTTCTGATTGGATAATTTAAATGAAATAATGTGCAAATTAAGGTGGTCCCAGGTCGACGTCGGGTCATTTGATTGGATCTTTGCACGAAAGAATGCAAATTAATAAAAAAATTGGGTGTTGGGTGTTGGGTGTTGGCGTCGCACTGGAAAATGGCAAAAATGTGGTTAAAATCGACTTTTTGGACTTAGTATTGAATTTAAAATTACATGTTCCCATAAACATTTAGTACTATGGAAAGATGACCTTATATCACGAACGACATGTCAAAAACCTCACTTAAAAACTTGCTGCACTGATATATAGGCAACGATTAAAAATATGAAATTATATATTCTACAACAGCAAATAGTGCCATTGAAACAAAAAAGTAGTCGATCTGACGAAGTAAAATGTAAAGATGTCAAAAGATTACATGGACCTTGCCTCAAACCAGTAGAAATCGACGAACCGTCATGCAGTTGAGTCAGTTTGCGCACAACGGACGTACAACATTATTTTAATGTAAGGTTGGCATTCATATTGCTGAGACATGAAGCATGTTAAGGCATGGCACAGATTAACATAAAATGTATTAAAAATTGATAACTTTGCACAAAAATGCGGAAACAGACTCAGACTTGGGAGCAGTATAAAACGTAATGCCGTTCGCAATGCCGTTCGCTCTACAAGGAAGATAAGGTCACGCGCCTACCCTGGCCACCGTGTCTCCTTACCAGGGTCACCATGCTAGGCGGGCGATCAGTTTCGCATTTAAACGATGACGCAATGGTCACCCGGCTTCTCGGGGTAAGTTTACGAGCGTGTTTTTCAGGTTTTTAATTTACCCTTGAACTATATGCTGACCAAATAATAAGTTCCGAACCAAACTGTCCCAATTTATTCGAAGAATTTTAATCTGCCTATCTAAATGTAAATTTCAGTCTTTGAAATATAAACTTCTGAGGCTTTTAATAGAATTATGTTTCATTGGCGGCCGAACGCTGTTGCAACTTGTTAAAACTTGTGTCCGGCGCGGCTATTTCTAAGAACAAGAACATTAATGAACAATAATGAACTTGATGGCTTTCAAACTTGAATTTGAAGAGAACAGTCGATTTTTGAAGCATTTATTTAGAGTTTGTACTTATCCCACGCCTCGACACGCCTGAATGACGCTGTAATAAACCGGGTAAAAGGGTTAGAAAATTTGCATGTGAAGGCGGGCCCGCCTAAAAAAATGGACCGTTGAGATGGCATATGATAAATATAAAGGTAAACACAGTATTATTAGAATTGGTCGACGGGAGAGACACACGTGTTCTAGCTGCGCAGTCTCTACTTCTGCCATGACTTTCTAACATTATTAAAGGCAAGGTTCTACGAGTTCATGGGGTGCTTTCAAAATGATGACAAATTGAGTGCATGTGGGCAATCCTCGGTAGGAAAAAAGATGGCGACTGGTACATTTACCCATAATTCTTAGCGCACAAAAACCTTAACAACGTTCTTAAAAATGTAAAGAAAAGTTATAAAATCTTCAAACCTAGTCTACACATTGTCCTTAGTACTGGAACAAATATTGTAAAAATTTGGCTTTCTTTGTGCCTTATGTGCTGTGTTAGGTCCGCAAGGTATTGTGGTATTTATTAATTAATTGTTATTCTTTGTATTTTATTTTATCCACTTTGTAACTGAAAAACCCTTTTAGGGAGTTACAATAAATATGTATGTATGTATGTATGTATGTATGTATGTATGGTAAAATGAACAGCCGCCATCTTTTTTCCTACGGTGGATTGTCAGCACTGAAAGCGAGAAGTATACTTAACTCTTGAATGATAATTATTTTATTTTTTTCTGAATCAGTTCACTCATTGTCTTACAGAAAAACGGCACTTGAGTGTTAATTCTTAATATATATAGATAGCCTGAGCCTAACACCGTCGCTCTTTGAACAGAAAGCCGATGATAAACTTAACTGAGGTGAAAGCTCGGAAGCACAAGAATAAAATTGACGACCGGGCTATATTTTAATTTTAGCAATTCTCAAAAATAGACTTACGCGACCGTTTGCACAGTACATTTAGACCGTACAAAAGTTCACAAAAACAACTTTTTCTCCGTCTAGAATAATTAGTACGACTAATTTCCAAATAAAATACACCTGCTGTTTATAAAAATTGTCCGAGAAACTGATTTGGAAATCAAAATTGCAAAAAATACACAAATACATTTGCATAAGACCACGCGAGTGAAGTTTACAACTATAAAATCCAAGTCTTGTTTTGTTTTGTTTACATAAAATCGCTTTTCAACCTATGTAATGAATGAACAAACACATAAAAATGGACAACACAATCTTCTTTCGAAAAATTTTATTCAAATCTCCATACGTTTATGTTTAAAAGCAGAACGCGAACCATTAAGAGCTCATCGAGGCCGAGATGTCTCCGATGAAATCAAAACAACTGAATTTAATTGAGCGCGTTATAAACAATTCTCCCGAAAACTAGCGAGAAGACAAAAAAGTCAATCACAGATTGATATCAATATAAATTCCCATCGAAAAATGTATTTTGTTTTACCTTTAAGTCCCTCCACTGCTTGGAAATTGTTTAAATCTCCGCTTCTTCAGTTCTGAAACCCGAAGTGACAAACATCTTCCCGCATTGCTCCCATCCTTTTATCTCTTAAGCTCTTCTATTTCCAGTAATAGCGGCTTCTGAGTATCCCTTAATTAGTATCCCTGTCTTGAGTAGCAAACCGCGAAAAAATTCAGGAGAATAACGACTTTAATTTGAATCGGTTTTCTCCGCTAAACACGGCAAAACGTCAAAAGTGTTTTCCCATTTCACGTGAAAATTGCAAAGATCCCGGATGTTGTGTGGCGTCATACGCGCATGTTTTGCGACGGTCTACGCGCCCGCGAGTTAGCCCTAAGCGACGGCGGCGGCCGGCGACAACGGCGGGCACACAACGCGCCCGCGAAACATTCCGCTAGCCGTGAACATGAAAAATGACGGCCATGGGTTCTATGGTTCTCTGGTTCTATGAGTATGGTGCTGCGCTGCCAGGACTTCGGCCCGGCAAGAGCTCCGCTATAAATGTTATCGTTATTATAAAACATCTTTGGAAGAGTTTCCAGAAAGACTAGCGCTGATTGGTAAAAATAACGGCATTGTTTTCAGCACTTGATAGATTGTCACCCGTCTTGAATATGCCTAAATTTGAATGAGTGCATACATTTGCATGTTCTATGATGTGGATAGTTTCTTGGTGTTGCGGATGGTGTGATCACCAAATGACTTAAAACAAAAGATTCAAAAGACACTGAACAATACCCACACCACAACACAAAAGCTAACCAACAATGGCTTCCGCAACCCCAAGAAACACCCATAATGTGGCACGGAAAGAAAACAAAGAAAAGGGACAGCGAACCTAAGCACGGTGCCCTTGTCCCGAGCAATAATTAGAAATATAATAGAACATAGTACTGCGACTAGATCACTTCAGCTGAAGATTTACTGAAAGAAAGAGTCTTTGCTGAAGCTAATTGTACATTGCATTAATATACGTAAACAGATAGTAACCACAAGGTTGTTGTTACTCTTTGATACGTACCTGAATAACAACCAGCTAAAGCAGTTACCAAAAGGTGTTTTTGATAACAATACTAAGCTGCGGTTCCTGTAAGTAATACTTTGATTTTAGCTATAAAACGTAAGCTTAAATCCCGTTAAGCTCGGAGGGTGGGAGTGATGAGGCAGAAATTGAACCTGTACGAAACTCACTGATTTTTAGCTAATGCGTTTTTCTGCTCATTTAGTCTCAAACTAATTATAATATATAACAAATTCAAATAAGATATGAAAAAATTCCGTAATGCCAAACATAGTGAAAGCGCTCTTGCTAAGAGCCGTGCAAGTCTACTTAATAAAAGCTAGAAAATACTAATTTTAAAATAACTGTACTGTTGAAAACTATAATCATTTTGATAATTTTGGCTAACTAGAAATAGAGACTAAATAAGAAAATTAGGACGATTTATATTTTATTCCATTAATTATTTGGCATTTTCGCGGTAACCTCCGTTTATTTTAACTTTTGAAATTTGTGTTATTTAATTATCTCCTTGTTTTGCCAAAATATGTGTTCAAATAGCCCATCTTATGTATATGGTCATATTAGGTAATCAAGAGCCCGTACACCCAGCAAATAGTCATGACTTTCGACACCCATTTTGGTTATTTCTTTTAAGTTTTTACAACTTTTTCACCCGAAAGCCTTTCTATAGAAGGAAAATTGTGGCACCACATTAGAATGATTTGTAAGATTCCAGTGTAGGAAACTATTTTGAGAAGCCCTTTTTTGTTACGTGCCATAAAAAAACACGTAATTTACTCTGCACATATCTATAATGTACTTGTATGCACACACTAGATTGTATGATCTCAGTTTTCGATTATGTTTGGTAAAAAGGATATATTGAAGGAAAGGATATAATGAAATTGTGTTGAAGAATACAAATACAATTGTTTACATAAATAAACACAAGAAAAAAGTATAAAAGTATGCACTGCCTAACAAACACTACAAATGAAGTTTTAACTTCATTCTAATGGAGATGAAAATGTACGTCGTCAGGACAGAAATAACTCAACCACAGGTCATATTTTTATCAGTCGAAGTCCTAAGGTCTGATTTCATAATAAATTGATAGCTTGACATTAACGTTCCAAAACATTCGCTCATTCACGAAACAGCAATTTTCACTCCGTAGTATTACTTGTTGCTTTGATTTTGTCTTAAGGTTAAGTGGAACTGTTTAGGGCTTCTGATAGGATGATCTAAACGAAAAAATGTGCATTTTAAATTAAGTTGGTCCCACGTCGACTTCGGGTCATTTGATTGGAGGTTTGCAAGAAGAATGCAAATTAATTTTAAAAAAATTGGTCACGGGGGTTTGGGTGCCGCACTGTAAAATGACAAATATGTAGCTAAAATCGACTTTTTGGAGTAAGGATTGGATTAAAAATTAATGTTCTCCGATATATTCAGTGTCACGGTAGTAAACATTTAACTTATTTCTACAATTTATGGCATCCTAAATGAAGAATGCTTCAATTTTAAAATAATGTCATTTAATTATTTGTGAAAGTGAAAATGTTTGAGACATCAGTTTATTTTTAAATGTATCAAAAAAATGATGACTTTGCAAAAGAATACCGAAACAGGCTAAGACATGACAGCAGTATAAAACGTAATGACTAAGGGCCTGTTTATAAGCTGGAAGGGTGACCCGTCTAGGGGTCACCCGGCTCTGTTGTTTCTTTGCCGTTTGCTCTACATTGAAGACAGAGTGTCATCCGCCTACGCGGGTCACCCTGTGTACTTGCTAGGGTCACCCTTCTAGACGAACGATCATTTTTGCATGTAAACGTTGTTCCAATGGTCATCCGGCTACCTTGGCTAAGTTTTCGAGCGCTTTTTTCAAGTTTTTAACTTACCTTAGAACTAAACTCTGAAACAGTACTAAGAGTTAAAATCAAAATCAATCCCATTTAAAATTTTTGGCGAATAAGGTCCGTTCAAATGAATAAACAGAGATTTCCGAGGTTAATGTGCTCATACTAACGTTTCTCCACTTGGTTTTACTCGATGACCACGCCATGTGCCGCGGTCACGTGACTCAACATGGTGCAGCCATAATAAAGGCCAATAACCACATGATTATAACTATGGTTTTTAGGTGTTACCTGGCCGCGAATCAGCCCAAACAATGGAACGCCAATCCCTCTAAATATCGCGGTTCTCGGCTGAGAGTATCTAGAAAAGCTAACATAATTAAACCATAAAAAAAGATTAAAAACAAAAAAGAAAATCAAGCCGAATTAGCACATTCCAAACTAAACGTGCCGTTCTCTTTGAGGATTTCTGATTTACTTTCTACAGTCTCTACTTCTTCCAGAACTGTCTAACATTATTGAAGGCAATTTTCAACCAGTTCATGGGTTACTTTCAAAATGATGACAAATTGATTTTCATGCGGGCGATTGTTAACATTGAAAGCGAGAAGTACACTTCACTGTTGAATGATAATTATGTTGCTGTTTTGGAATCAATTCACTCTTTGACTCACAAATTTTATTTTTATTAATCAATATCCTTGGAAGAAATCCCAGAAAGACTAGCGCTGATTGGTAAAAATAACGACATTGTTTTCAGCACTTTATAGATTATCACCCGCCTTGAATATGCCTAAATTTGCATAAGTACATACATTTGCATGTACTCTTATGTGGCACGGAAAGAAAACAGTGAAAAGGGACAGCGAATTCAGCTTGGTTCCTTTGTCCCGAGCAATAATTAGAAAGAAAACATAATATTGCGATTATTTCAGTTCAGCTGAAGATTTACTGAAAGAAAGAGTCTTTGCTGAAGCTAATTGTACATTGCATTAAAATACGTAAACGGATATTTACCACAAGGTTCTTGTTACTCTTTGATAGGTACTTGAATAACAACCAGCTGAAGGACTTACCACAAGGTGTTTTTGATAAAAATACTAATCTGTGGAGCCTGTAAGTAATACTCTTCTTTAAACTATAAAACATGAGCTTAAATTGCGATGTAATATATTTTATCGGTATTAATCAACATCCTTGGAAGAGTTCAATATCACTACCATGTATATCAGTACCATTCAGTATTATGGAGAGATGACCTTATATTACGAGCGACATGTCGAAAACCTCAATTAAAAACTTCCTTCACTGATTAGTGAAAATGGGAACGATTGAAAGGATGAATTATATATTCTCCAACAGCAAATAGTAACGTTAAAACAAGAAACATTTTCGAGCTGACGAAAATTACATGGTCCTTGCCTCAAACCAGTTCAAACATGAATCGTCAGTTGAGTCAGTTTACGAACAACGGACGTACAACGTATTTGAATTTAGAAGTGGCATTCGTATTCCTGAGATCTCAAGCATGTAAGGCGTGGATCAGCATAAAATTTATTTAAAAAATGACGACTTTGCACAAAAATACCGAAACAGGCTCAGACGTGCCAGCAGCATTAAACGTAATGACTAAGGGACTGTTTACATGCTGGAAGGGTGACCAGTCAAGGGGTCACCCGGCTCTGTTGTCTTTTGCCGTTCGCTCTACATGGAAGACAGGGTCCCCCTGTCTGCTTGCTAGGGTCACCCTTCTAGGCGAGCGATCATTTTTCCATATACCCGGCTACCTTGGCTAAGTTTTCGAGCGCGTTTTTCAGGTTTTTGACTTTTTTTTGCACTAAATGCTGAAACAATAGATTTGAATCAAATCAAACCCATTTTCAGTTCTTGGCAAATAAGGTCCGATCAAATGAATAAACAGACTAAAAGATTTTTGAGGTAAATTATAAATGTGCTCATACAAACGTTTCCCCACATGGTTTTGCTCGGTGACCACGCCATGTGCCACAGTCACATGACTCAACATGGGGCAGCCATGAGAAAAGGCTAATAACCACATGATCATAACTACGGTCTTAAGGTTTTACTTGGCCGAGAGTATCTAGAAAAGCAAACATAATTAAACCACAAAACAAATTAAAAACAAAATGAAAATCAAGCCGAACAAGAGGCTCCCAGCAGCCTATACTCATGCACATGCGTAAGAAAGTAGTAGTAGCTAGCATTAGTAGTAATTTATTTACCCACAAGATGCACTTATCATTGGGTTTTCCGGGTGTTGAATCCCGGGACACCCACGGGGAAAGCTCGGGAACATGCGGAGAATAGTGCATTTTTGTCTTTTTTTTATGCCCCGCGGTGCAGTGACATTGATTAGTTTTGGAAACAAACAAAATGGTGGCAAGAGATTTTGTGTACCAAATGCTCTGCAGATATTTTAAGTCTAAAAATGTAATAATAGCTTTGATAACTAGCTTTTAAGACCTTTGAAAACATCGGAAGGGATTGGTCATGAGATTTTTGACGTCCTCAGTTGCTGAAATACTCATATTTTTTCTGCCAAAGTTGTTATAGAGTTTCGGGCTGAGGCAAAACGATTACTTTTCTCAAACATAAAATTCCTGTTGTTGAACAATTTGTGTTACTTGAATGAGAATATCTTGAATAACAATATACAACATCTACTGATGATACCTATGAGTGAAATCTATGTTCCAAGCAATGATGCTATTTACCTGATCAGTTGCTAAGAAATTAAACCTGAAAAACTAGCTTTGCGACTACCGATGCAATGCTTTCAGTTATCTACCCAGCTTTTAGGCCAATTGGAGAGCTGAGGTTCATTTTCATTTTAGCTATAAAACGTGAGCTTAAATCCTGTTAAACTCGGAGGGTAGGAGTGATGAGGCAGAAATTGCACTTGAAGGAAACTCACCGATCTATAGCCAATGCGTTTTTCTGCTCACTTAGTCTCAGACTAAAATATAGCAAATACAAATAAGATATTAAAAATGCCGTAATGCCAATACACAGTAAACGCGCTCTTGCTAAGAGCCGTGCAAGGCTACTTAATTGAAGCTAGAAAATACTAATTAGTAATAGCAATTGGACTGAGTGGAGTAGAATTCAACTTAAAGTTTAAAAAGCAGGAGGAAACAGCGAGAAAAAGCACACATTAAGTGCACCTCATTGAAGCGCGCGCAACGTAGGTGTCCAATTACAGCTATCGAAGGACAAAAAGTTGTAATTGGATAGATGTAATTACACGGCCAACGTAACCGCGCGCCAATTACGTAAGAAATAGGCGTGTGCACGACAATAATAATTTTGGGTAACTAAAAATAGAGACTATATTAGAAAATTAGAACGATTTATATATTATCCCATGAATTATTTGGCATTTTCGTGGTAACCTCCGTTTATTTTAACTTTTAAAATTTGTGTTATATAATTATCTCCTTGTTTTGCAAAAATATGTGTTCAAATAGCCCATCTTATGTATATGGTCATATTAGCCGATCAAGAGCCCGTACACCCAGCAAATAGTCATGACTTTCGACACCCATTTTGGTTGTTTCTTTTAAGTTTTTACAACTTTTTCACCCGAAAGCCTTTCTATAGAAGGAAAATTGTGGCACCACATTAGAATGATGTGTAAGATTCCAATGTAGGAAACTATTTTGAGAAGCCCTTTTTCTTTTCAAAATTTGTTACCTGCCAAAAAAAAAACACGTAATATACTCTGCACATGTCTATAATGTACTTGTATGCACACACTAGATTTGTATGTCCTTTTCGATTATGTTTGGTAAAAAGAATATATTGAAGAAAAGGATATAATGAAATTGTGTTGAAGAATACAAGAAACTGATTTGGAAACCAAAATTGCAAAAATACACAAACATATTTGCATAAGGCGACGCGAGTATAAAATCTAAGTCTTGTTTTATTTACATAAAATCGCTTTTCAATCTATGTAATGAATGAACAAACACATAAAAATGGACAACACAATCTTCTTTCGAAAAGTTTTAATCAAATCTCCATTAGTTTATGTTTAAAAGCAAAACGCAAAACGCGCATCGAGGCCGAGCCGTGTCTTCGATGAAATTCAAGAAATTAATACAACTGAATTTAAGCTACACAATTCTCCAAAACTAACGAGAACACAAACAAAAAAGTCAATCACAGATTGATATCAAGATAAATTCCCATCGAAAAATGTAATTTGTTTTATCTTTAAGTCCCTCCGGCGACAACTGTGCTTGGAAATTCTTTAAATCTCCGCTTTGGTGCTGAAATCCGTAAAACGAGCCCATCTCTCGCATTGCTAAAAACGTATATAGTTCCTCAAAGAAAGATTTTATCCCTGAAAGCTCTTGTTATCCACTAAAGCGGCTTCTGAGTATCTCTTAATTAGTATCCCTGTCTTGAGTAGCAAACCACGAAAAAATGCAGGAAAATAACGACTTTAATTTAAACCGTTTTCTCCGCTCAGTAAACACAGCAAAACATCAAAGTGTTTCCCCAGCTGACGTGACTTTCGGCCGTGTAACCGCGCGAAAAAAAAGCCTCGTTTTGGTTCCAACATGACGTCTAACGCGCATGTTTTGCGACGTCATACGCGCCCGAAGCTAGTCCTGCGCAACGGAGCTACCTGCGCGACGGCGGAGGGCGGAGGGCGGCGGGCACACGCGCGCCCGCGAAACATTCCGCTAGCCATGACCATGAAAAATGACGTGCTAGGTTCTATGAGTATGGGGGCTGCGCAGCTGGGCCTTCGGCCTGGCGAGTGCTACGCTATTATTTGTTGCTTTGATTTTGTCTTAAGGTTAAGTGGAACTGTTTAGGGCTTCTGATTGGATGATCTAAACGAAAAAATGTGCATTTTAAATAAAGGTGGTCCCACGTCGACTTCGGGTCATTTGATTGGAGGTTTGCAAGAAGAATGCAAATTAATTAAAAAAAAAATTGGTCACGGGTTTGAGCGCCGCACTGTAAAATGGCAAATATGTAGCTAAAATCGTCTTTTTGGAGTAAGGATTGGATTAAAAATTAATGTTCTCCGATATATTCAGTGTCACGGTAGCAAACATTTAACTGAATTTTTACAATTTATGGCATCCTAAATGAAGAATGCTTGAATTTTAAAATAATGTCATTTAATTATTTGTGGGAGTGAAAATGTTTGAGATATCAGTTGATTTTTAAATCTCATTTTTACACAAAATGTACGTAACGCACAACAGACGTAGAACGTTTTTGAATTTAACCCGGGTGGCATTCATATTCCTGAGATCTCAAGCATTTAAGGCATGGCACAGACTTACATAAAATGTATAAAAAAAATGATGACTTTGCACAAGAATACCAAAACAGGCTAAGACATGGTAGCAGTATAAAACGTAATGACTAAGGGCCTGTTTATAAGCTGCAAGGGTGACCCGTCTAGGGGTCACCCGGCTCTGTTGTTTCTTTGCCGTTTGCTCTACATTGAAGACAGAGTGTCATCCGCCTACCCGGGTCCCCCTGTGTACTTGCTAGGGTCAACCTTGTAGACGAACGATCATTTTTGCATGTAAACGTTGACGCAATGGTCATCCGGCAACCTTGGCTAAGTTTTCGAGCGCGTTTTTCAAGTTTTTAACTTACCTTTGAACTAAATACTGAAACAGTACTAAGAGTTAAAATCAAAATCAATCCCATTTACAATTCTTGGCGAATAAGGTCCGTTTAAATGAATAAACAGGCATTTCCGAGGTTAATGTGCTCATACTAACGTTTCTCCACTTGGTTTTACTCGTTGACCACGCCATGTGCCGCGGTCACATGACTCAACATGGGGCAGCCAAAACAAAGGCCAATAACCACAGGATTATAACTATGGTCTTTAGGTGTGATCTGGCCGCGAATCAGCCCAAACAATGGAACGCGAATCCCTCTAAATATCGCGGTTCTCAGTTGAGAGTATCTAGGAAAGCTAGCATAATTAAACCATCAAAAAAGATTAAAAACAAAAAAAGAAAATCAAGCCGAATTAGCACTTTCCAAACTAAACGTGCCGTTCTCTCTGAGGATTTCTGATTTACTTTCTACAGTCTCTACTTCTTCCAGAACTGTCAAATATTATTGAAGGCAATTTTCAACCAGTTCATGGGGTGCTTTCAAAATGATGACAAATTGATTTGCATGTGGGCAATTGTTAACATTGAAAGCGAGAAGTATAGTTAACTGTTGAATGATAATTATGTTGCTGTTTTGGAATCAATTCACTCTTTGTCTCACAAATTTTATTTTTATTAATCAATATCTTTGGAAGAAATTCCAGAAAGACTAGCGCTGATTGGTAAAAATAACGGCATTGTTTTCAGCACTTTGTCACCCGCCTTGAATATGCATAAATTTGCATAAGTGCATACATTTGCATGTACTCTTATGTGGCACGGAAAGAAAACAATGAAAAGGGACAGCGAATTCAGCTTGGTGCCTTTGTTCCGAGCAATAATTAGAAAGAAAACATAATATTGCGATTATTTCAGTTCAGCTGAAGATTTACTGAAAGAAAGAGTCTTTGCTGAAGCTAATTGTACATTGCATTAAAATACGTCAACGGTTATTTACCACAAGGTTGTTGTTACTCTTTGATAGGAACTTGACTAACAACCAGCTGAAGAACTTACCACAAAGTGTTTTTGATAAAAATACTAATCTGTGGGACCTGTAAGTAATACTCTTCTTTATACTATAAAACATGAGCTTAAATTACGATGTAATATATTTTATCGGTATTAATCAACATCCTTGGAAGAGCTCAGTATCACTACCATGTATATCAGTACCATTCAGTACTATGGAGAGATGACCTTATATTACGAGCGACATGTCGAAAACCTCAATTAAAAACTTGCTTCACTGATTAGTAAAAATGGGAACGATTAAAAAGATGAATTATATATTCTCCAACAGCAAATAGTGACGTTAAAACAAGAAACATTTTCGAGCTGACGAAAATTACATGGACCTTGCCTCAAACCAGTTCAAACATGAATCGTCAGTTGAGTCAGTTTACGAACAACGGACGTACAACGTATTTGAATTTAGAAGTGGCATTCGTATTCCTGAGATCTCAAGCATGTAAGGCGTGGATCAGCATAAAATTTATTTAAAAAATGACGACTTTGCACAAAAATACCGAAACAGGCTCAGACGTGCCAGCAGCATTAAACGTAATGACTAAGGGCCTGTTTACATGCTGGAAGGGTGACCAGTCAAAGGGTCACCCGGCTCTGTTGTCTTTTGCCGTTCGCTCTACATGGAAGACAGGGTCACCCTGTCTGTTTGCTAGGGTCACCCTTCCAGGCGAGCGATCATTTTTCCATGTACCCGGCTACCTTGGCTAAGTTTTCGAGCGCGTTTTTCAGGTTTTTAACTTTTCTTTGAACTAAATGCTGAAACAGTAGAGTTGAATCAAATCAAACCCATTTTCAGTTCTTGGCAAATAAGGTCCGATCAAATGAATAAACAGACTGAGAGATTTTTGAGGTAAATTATAAATGTGCTCATACAAACGTTTCCCCACATGGTTTTGCTCGGTGACCACGCCATGTGCCACAGTCACATGACTCAACATGGGGCAGCCATGAGAAAAGGCTAATAACCACATGATCATAACTATGGTCTTAAGGTCGTACTTGGCCGAGAGTATCTAGAAAAGCAAACATAATTAAACCACAAAAAAAAATAAAAACAAAATGAAAATCAAGCCGAACAAGAGGCTCCCAGCAGCCTATACTCATGCACATGCGTAAGAAAGTAGTAGTAGCTAGCATTAGTAGTAATTTATTTACGCACACGATGCACTTATCATTGGGTTTTACGGGTGTTGAATCCCTGGACACACCCCGGGGAAAGCTCGGGAACATGCGGAGAATAGTGCATTTTTGTCTTTTTTTTTTTTGCCCCGCGGTGCAGTGACATTGATTAGTTTTGGAAACAAAATGGTGGCAAGAGATTTTGTGTACCAAATGCTCTGCAGATATTTTAAGTCTAAAAATGTAATAATAGCTTTGATAACTAGCTTTTGAGACCTTTGAAAACATCGGAAGGGATTGGTCATGAGATTTTTGACGTCCTCAGTTGCTGAAATACTCAGATTTTTTCTGCCAAAGTTGTTATAAAGTTTCGGGCTGAGGCAAAACTATTACTTTTCTCAAACATAAAATTCCAGTTGTTGAACAATTTGTGTTACTTGAATGAGAATTTATTGAATAACAATATACAACATCTACTGATGATACCTATGAGTGAAATCTATGTTCCAAGCAATGATGCTAATTACCTGATCAGTTGCTAAGTAATTAAACCTGAAAAACTAGCTTTGCGACTACCGATGTAATGCTTTCAGTTATCTACCCAGCTTTTAGGCCAATTGGAGAGCTGAGGTTCATTTTCATTTTAGCTATAAAACGTGAGCTTAAATCCTGTTAAACTCGGAGGGTAGGAGTGATGAGGCAGAAATTGCACTTGAAGGAAACTCACCGATCTATAGCCAATGCGTTTTTCTGCTCACTTAGTCTCAGAGTAAAATATAACAAATCCAAATAAGATATGAAAAATGCCGTAATGCCAATACACAGTAAACGCGCTCTTGCTAAGAGCCGTGCAAGGCTACTTAAATGAAGCTAGAAAATACTAATATTAATAGTAATTGGACTGAGTGGAGTAGAATTCAACTTAAAGTTTAAAAAGCAGGAGGAAACAGCGAGAAAAAGCACACATTAAGTGCACCTCATTGAAGCGCGCGCAACGTAGGTGTCCAATTACAGCTATCCAAGGACAAAAAGTTGTAATTGGATAGATGTAACTGCACACCAACGTGACCGCGCGCCAATTACGTAAGAAATAGGCGTGTGCATGACAATAATAATTTTGGGTAACTAAAACTAGAGACTAAATAAGAAAATTAGAACGATATTTTATCCCATGAATTATTTGGCATTTTCGTGGTAACCTCCGCTTATTTTAACTTTTAAAATTTGTGTTATATAATTATCTCCTTGTTTTGCCAAAATATGTGTTCAAATAGCCAATCTTAAATATATGGTCATATTAGCCGATCAAGAGCCCGTACACCCAGCAAATAGTCATGACTTTCGACACCCATTTTGGTTGTTTCTTTTAAGTTTTTACAACTTTTTCACCCGAAAGTCTTCCTATAGAAGGAAAATTCTGGCACCATATCAGAATGATGTGTAAGATTCCAATGTAGGAAACTATTTTGAGAAGCCCTTTTTCTTTTCAAAATTTGTTACCTGCCAAAAAAAAACCACGTAATATACTCTGCACATGTCTATAATGTACTTGTATGCACACACTAGATTTGTATGATCTTTTCGATTATGTTTGGTAAAAAGGATATATTGAATAAAAGGATATAATGAAATTGTGTTGAAGAATACAAATACAATTGTTTACATAAATAAACACAAGAAAAAAGTATAAAAGTATGCACTGCCTAACATACACTACAAATGAAGTTTTAACTTCATTCTAATAGAGATAAAAATGTACGTCGTCAGGACAGTAATAACTCAACCACAGGTCATATTTTTATCAGTCGAAGTCCTAAGGTCTCATTTGATAATAAATTGATAGCTTGACAAACGTCCCAAAACATTCGCTCATTCATGAAACAGCAATTTTCACTCCGTAGTAACATATATATAGTTAGGCTTGGCCTAACAGCGTTGCCCTCTGAAGACCCTCTAAACAAGCTCAACTAAGATGAAACTTAACTTAGGTGAAAGGTCGGAATTAAGATTGACGACCGGGCTATTTTTCAATTTTAGCAATTCTCAAAAACGGTAAGCTTAAGCTTGTTACCCGACCGTCTGCACAGTACATTTAGACCGTACAAAAGTTCACAAAAACAACTTTTTCTCCGTCTAGAGTAACTATTACGACTATTTTCCGAATAAAATACACTTGTTGCTTGTCACAAAATGCCCGAGAAACTGATTTGGAAACCAAAATTGCAAAAATACACAAACATATTTGCATAAGGCGACGCGAGTATAAAATCTAAGTCTTGTTTTGTTTACATAAAATCGCTTTTCAATCTATGTAATGAATGAACAAACACATAAAAATGGACAACACAATCTTCTTTCGAAAAATTTTATTCAAATCTCCATTAGTTTATGTTTAAAAGCAAAACGCAAAACGCGCATCGAGGCCGAGCCGTGTCTTCGATGAAATTCAAGAAATTAATACAACTGAATTTAAGCTACACGTTTAAAAACAATTCTCCAAAAGTAACGAGAACACAAACAAAAAGTCAATCACAGATTGATATCAAGATAAATTCCCATCGAAAAATGTAATTTGTTTTACCTTTAAGTCCCTCCGGCGACTACTGTGCTTGGAAATTCTTTAAATCTCCGCTTTAGTGCTGAAATCCGTAAAACGAACCCATCTCTCGCATTGCTAAAAACGTATATAGTTCCTCGAAGCAAGATTTTATCTCTGAAAGCTCTTCTTTTTCCACTAAAGCGGCTTCTGAGTATCTCTTAATTAATATCCCTGTCTTGAGTAGCCAACCACGAAAAAATGCAGGAAAATAACGACTTTAATTTAAACCGTTTTCTCCACTCAGTAAACACAGCGAAACATCAAAGTATTTTCCCAGCTGACGTGACATTCGGCCGTGTAACCGCGCTTTGGTTTTAACATGGAGTCGTACGCGCATGTTTTGCGACGTCATACGTGCCCGTGAGCTAGTCCTGCTCGACGGAGCTACCTGCGCGACGGAGCTACCTGCGCGATGGCGGAGGGCGGCGGGCACACGCGCGCCCGCGAAACATTCCGCTAGCCATGACCATGAAAAATGACGGGCTAGGTTCTATGAGTATGGGGCTGCGCAGCCGGGCCTTCGGCCCGGCGAGTGCTACGCTATTATTTGTTGCTTTGATTTTGCTTTAAGGTTAAGTGGAACTGTTTAGGGCTTCTGATTGGATGATCTGAACGAAAAATTGTGCATTTTAAATTAAGGTGGTCCCACGTCGACTTCGGGTCATTTGATTGGAGGTTTGCAATAAGAATGCAAATTAATTTTAAAAAATTGGTCACGGGTTTGAGCGCTGCACTGTAAAATGGCAAATATGTAGCTAAAATCGACTTTTTGGAGTAAGGATTGGATTAAAAATTAATGTTCTCCGATATATTCAGTGTCACGGTGGCAAACATTTAACTGATTTCTACAATTTATGGCATCCTAAATGAAGAATGCTTGAATTTTGAAATAATGTCATTTAATTATTTGTGGGAGTGAAAATGTTTGAGATATCAGTTTTTTTTTCAAATCTCATTTTTACACAAAATGCACGTAACGCACAACGGACGTACAACGTTTTTGAATTTAACCCGGGTGGCATTCATATTCCTGAGATCTCAAGCATTTAAGGCATGGCACAGACTTACATAAAATGTATCAAAAAATGATGACTTTGCACAAGAATTCCAAAACAGGCTAAGACATGGCAGCAGTATAAAACGTAATGACTAAGGGCCTGTTTATAAGCTGGAAGGGTGACCCGTCTAGGGGTCACCCGGCTCTGTTGTTTCTTTGCCGTTTGCTCTACATTGAAGACAGTGTCATCCGCCTACCATGGTCACTCTGTGTACTTGCTGTGTACTGTGTAGTTGATTTCTGATTTACTTTCTACAGTCTCTACTTCTTCCAGAACTGTCTAACATTATTGAAGGCAATTTTCAACCAGTTCATGGGATGCTTTCAAAATAATGACAAATTGATTTGCATGCGGGCGATTGTTAACATTGAAAGCGAGAAGTATACTTAACTGTTGAATGATAATTATGTTGCTGTTTTGGAATCAATTCACTCTTTGTCTCACAAATTTTATTTTTATTAATCAATATGTTTGGAAGAAATTCCAGAAAGACTAGCGCTGATTGGTAAAAACAACGGCATTGTTTTCAGCACTTTGTCACCCGCCTTGAATATGCATAAATTTGCATAAGTGCATACATTTGCATGTACTCTTATGTGGCACGGAAAGAAAACAATGAAAACGGACAGCGAATTCAGCTCGGTTCCTTTGTCCCGAGCAATAATTAGAAAGAAAACATAATATTGCGATTATTTCAGTTCAGCTGAAGATTTACTGATCAAGAGTCTTTGCTGAAGCTAATTGTACATTACATTAATATACGTAAACGGATATTTACCACAAGGTTCTTGTTACTCTTTGATAGGTACTTGAATAACAACCAGCTGAAGGACTTACCAGAAGGTGTTTTTGATAAAAATACTAACCTGGAGTTCCTGTAAGTAATACCCTTCTTTAAACTATAAAACATGAGCTTAAATTGTGATGTAATATATTTTATCGGTATTAATCAACATCCTTGGAAGAGTTCAATGTCACTACCATGTATATCAGTACCATTCAGTACTATGGAGAGATGACCTTATATTACGAGCGACATGTCAAAAACCTCAATTAAAAACTTGCTTCACTGATTAGTGAAAATGGGAACGATTAAAAAGATGAATATATATTCTCCAATAGCAAATAGTGACGTTATTAAAACAAGAAACATTTTCGAGCTGACGAAAATTACATGGACCTTGCCTCAAACCAGTTCAAACATGAATCGTCAGTTGAGTCAGTTTACGAACAACGGACGTACAACGTATTTGAATTTAGAAGTGGCATTCGTATTCCTGAGATCTCAAGCATGTAAGGCGTGGATCAGCATAAAATTTATTTAAAAAATTACAAATTTGCACAAAAATACCGAAACAGGCTCAGACGTGCCAGAAGTATTAAAAAGTAATGACTAAGGGCCTGTTTACATGCTGGAAGGGTGACCAGTCAAGGGGTCACCCGGCTCTGTTGTCTTTTGACGTTCGCTCTACATGGAAGACAGGGTTACCCTGTCTGCTTGCAAGGGTCACTCTTCTAGGCGAGCGATCATTTTTCCATGTTCCCGGCTAGCTTGGCTAAGTTTTCGAGCGCGTTTTTCAGGTTTTTAACTTTTCTTTGAACTAAATGCTGAAACAGTAGAGTTGAATCAAATCAAACCCATTTTCAGTTCTTGGCAAATAAGGTCCGATCAAACGAATAAACAGACTGAGAGATTTTTAAGGTAAATTATAAATGTGCTTATACAAACGTTTCCCCACATGGTTTTGCTCGGTGACCACGCCATGTGCCACAGTCACATGACTCAATATGGGGCAGCCATGAGAGAAGGTTAATAACCACATGATCATAACTATGGTCTTAAGGTTTTACTTGGCCGAGCGTATCTAGAAAAGCAAACATAATTAAACCACAAAACAAATTAAAAACAAAATGAAAATCAAGCCGAACAAGAGGCTCCCAGCAGCCTATACTCATGCACATGCGTAAGAAAGTAGTAGTAGCTAGCATTAGTAGTAATTTATTTACCCACACGATGCACTTATCATTGGGTTTTCCGGGTGTAGAATCACGGGACACCCCCGGGGAAAGCTCGGGAACATGCGGAGAATAGTGCATTTTTGTCTTTTTTTTTGCCCCGCGGTGCAGTGACATTGATAAGTTTTTGAAACAAACGAAATGGTGGCAAGAGATTTTGTGTACCAAATGCTCTGCAGATATTTTAAGTCTAAAAATGTAATAATAGCTTTGACAACTAGCTTTTGAGACCTTTGAAAACATCGAAAGGGATTGGTCATGAGATTTTTGACGTCCTTAGTTGCTGAAATACTCATATTTTTTCTGCCAAAGTTGTTATAGAGTTTCGGGCTGAGGCAAAACGATTACTTTTCTCAAACATAAAATTCCTGTTGTTGAACAATTTGTGTTACTTGAATGAGAATATATTGAATAACAATATACAACGTCTACTGATGATACTATGAGTGAAATCTATGTTCCTAGCAATGATGCTAATTACCTGATCAGTTGCTAAGAAATTAAACCTGAAAAACTAGCTTTGCGACTACCGATGCAATGCTTTCAGTTAGGCCAATTGGTGAGCCTGAGGTTCATTTTCATTTTAGCTATAAAACGTGAGCTTAAATCCTGTTAAACTCGGAGGGTAGGAGTGATGAGGCAGAAATTGCACTTGAAGGAAACTCACCGATCTATAGCCAATGCGTTTTTCTGCTCACTTAGTCTCAGACTAAAATATAACAAATCCAAATAAGATATGAAAAATGCCGTAATGCCAATACACAGTAAACGCGCTCTTGCTAAGAGCCGTGCAAGGCTACTTAATTGAAACTAGAAAATACTAATTAGTAATAGTAATTGGACTGAGTGGAGTAGAATTCAACTTAAAGTTTAAAAAGCAGGAGGAAACAGCGAGAAAAAGCACACATTAAGTGCACCTGATTGAAGCGCGCGCAACGTAGGTGTCCAATTACAGCTATCCAAGGACACAAAATTGTAATTGGATAGATGCAATTGCACACCAACGTGACCGCGCGCCAATTACGTAAGAAATGGCGTGTGCATGACAATAATAATTTTGGGTAACTAAAAGTAGAGACTAAATAAGAAAATTAGAACGATTTATATTTTATCCCATGAATTATTTAGAAGTGGCATTCGTATTCCTGAGATCTCAAGCATGTAATGCGTGGATCAGCATAAAATTTATTAAAAAAATGATGACTTTGCACAAAAATACCGAAACAGGCTCAGACGTGCCAGCAGCATTAAACGTAATGACTAAGGGCCTGTTTACATGCTGGAAGAGTGACCAGTCAAGGGGTCACCCGGCTCTGTTGTCTTTTGCCGTTCGCTCTACATGGAAGACAGGGTCACCCTGTCTGCTTGCTAGGGTCACCCTTCTAGGCGAGCGATCATTTTTCCATGTACCCGGCTACCTTGGCTAAGTTTTCGAGCGCGTTTTTTAGGTTTTTAACTTTTCTTTGAACTAAATGCTGAAACAGTAGAGTTGAATCAAATCAAACCCATTTTCAGTTCTTGGCAAATAAGGTCCGATCAAATGAATAAACAGACTGAGAGAGTTTTGAGGTAAATTATAAATGTGCTCATACAAACGTTTCCCCACATGGTTTTGCTCGGTGACCACGCCATGTGCCACAGTCACATGACTCAACATGGGGCAGCCATGAGAAAAGGCTAATAACCACATGATCATAACTATGGTCTTAAGGTTGTACTTGGCCGAGAGTATCTAGAAAAGCAAACATAATTAAACCACAAAAAAAATTAAAAACAAAATGAAAATCAAGCCGAACAAGAGGCTCCCAGCAGCCTATACTCATGCACATGCGTAAGAAAGTAGTAGTAGCTAGCATTAGTAGTAATTTATTTACCCACACGATGCACTTATCATTGGGTTTTACGGGTGTTGAATCCCTGGACACACCCCGGGGAAAGCTCGGGAACATGCGGAGAATAGTGCATTTTTGTCTTTTTTTTTTTGCCCCGCGGTGCAGTGACATTGATTAGTTTTGGAAACAAAATGGTGGCAAGAGATTTTGTGTACCAAATGCTCTGGAGATATTTTAAGTCTAAAAATGTAATAATAGCTTTGATAACTAGCTTTTGAGACCTTTGAAAACATCGAAAGGGATTGGTCATGAGATTTATTGACGTCCTCAGTTGCTGAAATACTCATATTTTTTCTGCCAAAGTTGTTATAGAGTTTCGGGCTGAGGCAAAACTATTACTTTTCTCAAACATAAAATTCCTGTTGTTGAACAATTTGTGTTACTTGAATGAGAATATATTGAATAACAATATACAACATCTACTGATGATACCTATGAGTGAAATCTATGTTCCAAGCAATGATGCTAATTACCTGATCAGTTGCTAAGAAATTAAACCTGAAAAACTAGCTTAGCGACTACCGATGCAATGCTTTCAGTTATCTAACCCAGCTTTTAGGCCAATTGGAGAGCTGAGGTTCATTTTCATTTTAGCTATAAAACGTGAGCTTAAATCCTGTTAAACTCGGAGGGTAGGAGTGATGAGGCAGAAATTGCACTTGAAGGAAACTCATCGATCTATAGCCAATGCGTTTTTCTGCTCACTTAGTCTCAGACTAAAATATAGCAAATCCAAATAAGATATGAAAAATGTCGTAATGCCAATAAACAGGAAACGCGCTCTTGCTAAGAGCCGTGCAAGGCTACTTAGTTGAAGCTAGAAAATACTAATTAGTAATAGTAATTGGACTGAGTGGAGTAGAATTCAACTTAAAGTTTAAAAAAGCAGGAGGAAACAGCGAGAAAAAGCACACATTAAGTGCACCTGATTGAAGCGCGCGCAACGTAGGTGTCCAATTACAGCTATCCAAGGACAAAAAGTTGCACTGATTAGTGAAAATAGGCAAAAATATTAAATAAAAATTCTCCAACAGCCAAAGTACCCATAAAACAAGAGAAAGAGTAGATCTGACGAAGTAAAATGTGAAAATGTCAAAAGATTAAATGGACCTTGCCTCAAACCAGTTTAAACCGACGAACCGTCAGTTGAGTCGGTTTACGTACAACGGACGTACAACGTTTTTAAATTTAGGGTTGGCATTCATATTCCTGAGACATCAAGCATGTTAAAGTAGTACTACGAAAATTTGTTATTTTGTTTTCCACTTTTTTCACCAGCAAAACTATCAAATAGACTCAAAATAATAGGAATCGCGATAAATTAGTTCGGTATATGAGTAACCGCACTGGAAATTTCTGAATAAAAACTCCGTGAAAACCGTCCGCCATTACTCAGTTCGCAAATGAAGGCCCGCGACTTTTCGGTGAAGCAGTCTTACTTCTGATCACGTGATGTGACGTAAAAGACTCAACCATTTATTTGCATTTAGCGTCATTTGGCAGAGAAATAACGTGGAATTTGAAAAGAAATTCGCGAATCGAATAGGAAAATTAGCAACGTTTGTCACGTTTGTTTTGCTGCGTTGAGTCTTCTACGTCAAGACTCGCCCCAACTCCCCGAAACTAGTGTCCCGGCCATTTTTTGAATGGCGGCAAGACGTTTTCGAAAATTACGTTTCAAATAAACAAACTTCCAGAACGAATTTCGACCCAAAATTTGGCACGGTAAGTAATACTTACTTATATTTTCAAAATATGTAAACAGAAATGAATTCACAAATTTGATCATAGTAGCACTTTAAGGCATGGCTCAGATTAACATTAAATTTGTTAAAAAATGATAACTTTGCACAAAAATACCGAAACAGACTCAGATTTGGCAGCAGTATAAAACGTAATGCCGTTCGCTCTAAAAGAAAGGCAGAGTTACCCGCCTACCCTGGCCACCATGTCTGCTTGCCAGGGTCACCATCCTAGGCGGCCGATCAGTTTCGCATGTAAACTGCGAAGCAAGGGTCACCCGGCTTCTCGGGCTAAGTTTTCGAGCACGTTTTTTAGGTTTTTAACGTTCTTTTGAGTTAAATGCTGACCAAATAATAAGTTCCGAACCAAACTGTCCCAATTTAATCAAATCAAGTTTTATCTGTCCATCTAAATGAAACTTTATTTTAAATATAAACTTTTGAGGCTGACAATAGAATTATGTTTTATTGGCGGTCGAACGTTGTTGAAACCTGTTAAAATTTGTGTCCTGTTATTTCTAAGAACAAGAACATTTAAACAACAATTAACTTGATGGCGGTCAAACTTGAATATGAAGAAAACCGTCGATTTTTGGAGCATTTATTTAGAGTTTGTACGTTTCCCACGCCCCGACACGTCTGAATGACGTTTTAGTAACCCGGGTAAAACGGTTAGTAAATTTGCATGTGAAGGCGGGCCCGCCTGGCTGGGCTAAAACATATATAAGCAGGGAAAAGCAAGAGCGAAATCAGCTTTTACGAGAGTCAAAAGCAACTGCTTGGTTTCGTCGATGAAGAAGATTATCCAAGTCGACGACAAGTCAAAGAACTGTGTCAACAGTTAAGCGAGGTACAAGAGCATGCGATGGAAACAATGTTGAAGCTTTCGGAGGAGTATTCACGGTTAAAGGACATAGGAAAACGAAAGAAAGTCGGCGAGGAAATGGACAAGTTAAAAGAAGAATTTTCGGAGGCAAACGAAAAAGCCCGCGAATATTTAGGCGGCCGAAAAGATGAATTATTGAGTTTGGCAACTGATGCATCGGAAAACACTCGCCGGCGCCGAATCGAAGAAACCATTGCGCGGAAAAGTGCTGAAAAATCCCGAGAAGAAGAATTGAAACGCAAACAAGATATCGTTCGACAGAAAGAAGAATTGCAAGGCATGACTCGCCAGTATCAAGAAAGACAACTTGAAGAGGAACAACGATTACAGCGTGAACTGGAAGAAGAGAAATGGAATTTCGGAAGCCCGAAAACCGGAGTAGAAAAATCTTCACAGCCCATCGGTCGAGATATGTGGAGCCAGTTAAAACGCGTTTCCATTCCGGTGATCAGTGGCGACAAAAAACGTATGAAGGATGGAAAATAGCTTTCATGACATGTATTGACAAAGCACCAGCGACACCAGAATACAAGCTGCTGCAACTTCGACAATATTTATCTAGCGACGCCCTCAAAGCTGTAGAAACATTAGAACATTCTGCGGCGGCTTACGAAGCAGCGAAAGAGAGATTTGAAAGGAAATTTGGCGGACAAAGACGAAAGATAGCACTCCATCTAGAAGAATTGGAAACGATTAAGTCAGTTCGATCTGGTAATGCAACAGACATGGAGAGGTTTGCAGACTTGTTGGACGTCCTTGTGGTGAATCTTAACCCATTGACACCTGAGAATTTTTACGTTTTTGAGCGATTTCCTGCATACTCACGCCCCATAGGATTTCGTGACTCCATATTTAAAGTTACCATTGAAAGTGCTGCTGTTCTAAAACACTGAAGGGCCGAGTGTACTCGAAACGTCATTGTGACGATTTCATTTTGCTTGGTTGAATTGTAATAAAGGGTCCAATGTGAATTATCTACGATTTTTGGTAAGTTCACAGCCATTTTTCATCTTTAGTAGCTGCCTGATGAGCATCATTAAGCTTGAAGGTAGTTCAGAGTCCACTTTCTCAATGAAGCGAGTTAGGTGTTGTACGTCGTTTACGAATTTCGCTCGTTGCTCGTTGAGCTGGAGAAATGGCCGCCAGGAAACGAAGTAGCCTTGGGACTCAACTCTGGATGAATTTCTCGACCTACCGCGGCATATTTTGGAAGTTGCGACCACAGGAGAACACAACAAGCGCGAAATTTCGGCGGTGGATCGGAGTGGCTGTGGACTTAGTATACAGCTGTTTCGAGAAAGGTTGTCGGAAAAAAGCGTAAAAGTGCACGCGACAATCCCGAAAGATATTGTGGGTAGTCATCAACGCTTTATCCTAAAAACTCGTTTATCCATATGGCCCACCATCTAAGATCGTCGCTGTACGGTCGAGACATCGCGGATTTGATGTATTTATTTGACTTATTAACATTCAGTGATCATATCCCAAATTAATTTTCGGGATTATCGCGTGTACTTTTGCCCTTTTTCCCGACAACCTTTCTCGAAACAGCTGTATACAGCCATTTCAATTAACGTTGTCGGATAAAAGCTTAAAGCCAAGACCGCAAGGCAGTATGGGTTAGGGTAAATAGCATTGCTTAAAAATCCCATACTACCTTGCGGTCTTGGCTTTTTGCCTTTTTCATCCGACAACGTTGATTGAAATAGCTGTATATGAAATGTGTGGAGGACGGAAGGAACGCTGTCAAAAATTTTGGCCATTTCCCAGAATGCAGTGCGGTGGTGATGTTGAAAATCGAGGCAAGGTCAGTATGCACTAGAACGAGAGGCTGTATTTCGGCCCGAGCAACGAATAAGAGCAAAAAAAAAATCGCTGCTAAGCTAGGACTAGGACTGAATTTTGCTGTGAATGTTGACTTTTGGGTTTGCCACGATGATTTGAATGAAAAAAAACTAAAGGCAAAAACGTTAAAAACGGTCATTTTTGTTATTGTCCAAATTCAAACGCTGATATTCTACAAAAATCGCTGACTTTTTTGTGTTATCTCAATTTCAATGAGTCAACGCTGGAGCAATATCATCGGTGGATTTATGAGAATGGTCTCTGGGAATCGGTGGAAACGCTAAAGGAGTTTGTCGTTCAAGAAGCAGAATTCCAAAAAGTGGCTTCGGAGACCATCCGTGGAATAAACACTGCTAACAAGATCGGCGAGCAGAAGCGGAACCGGAACCGGAACCATAACGAAAGGTCCTGTAATGTCCTACCATATTTGGATGTATAGTCACGTGATGTGTATAGCTTGTATATAAACCGAGCACATGGAACCGGACTGGGAGAGAGAGTCTAACGAGAATACATAAGTAGAACTCGTGTGTGCAATAAAGAATACTACAATTGGCGACGAGGATGGCCAAAATCAAGATTGATGAATTCGAAGAAGGCGATTTAGCGTCAAAAGGCATCCGATGGCAGAAATGGACAGCCCTGTTGCAAGATAACTTCGACTGGTTCGGCGTAACGGACGCCGACAAGAAAGTAAAAGCTCTTCGCATCTACGGTGGGGAAAGAGTTCGAGATTTAGTCGACAGCTTGCCAGATCCTGTAATGGAAGGAGACGCTTTCGTTAAAACCATGGCTAAGTTAGATGCGTTCTTCCTGCCGAAGAAGAACACAGACGTCTTAGTGGCGAGGTTTCGCAAGATGCGTCAGAATGACCACGAGACAATTATGCAGTATTACGCTCGTCTTCGACCAGAAGCTACAAAGTGCGAGTTCCACAATACAGATTTAGAAATAAAGCGTCATCTTCAAGAAACCGTACGAAACCGGAAGCTTGCAAAGAAATCCGTCAGGGATCGCTACAGTTTAGAAAAGTTCCTCGAGGAGGCACAAGCAGAAGAAGAAACTAAAGCAAACGAGCTAGAGATGGGTGCGAAGGAAACACAAGAAGTCGGCGAACATGGCGGCGATGTTAACGTCAACAAAGTTAAAGCGGGAAAATATTCTGCCAAGAATGCAAATCGTTCTCGCTTCAGAGCGCATGGGAAAGCTCAAGGGAAATCGCAAGGTTGGAAAAATAGCGACAAGCGGTCCTGTGGGAGGTGTGGATTAGAACACGGTCCTCAGAAATGTCCGGCTTTTGGAAAGACGTGTAACAAATGTGGGAAGAAGAATCACTTCGCACGCGCCTGTCGAAGCGACAGAAATTCTGAGAAGAAAATTAATCAAATCGATGACTCAACTGACGAAGACGATTCAGATGATGAATACGTGAAGAAAATTTCGGTTGGATGGATGCGTACCGATGTTGGAAAGAAAACCACCGTAAAATTTCTTTTAAATGGCGTGAAGGTTCAAATGGCAATCGACTCCGGAGCGAGTGCTAATGTAATTGACGAGGAGAGGTTTCAAAGGATTCAAGAAAAGTCTGAGAGAAAACTCCGGTTAGAGAAGTCCAAAGTCAAGCTTTATGGATATGCCAGCGAAGCTCCGATACCCGTTGCCGGGAAATTCAACGCTATGATTGAGACCAATAACAAAGTGGTTCCTGCTGCTTTCATTGTCGTGAAAGGGAAGACGGACGGTGAAATGTTGCTCGGATGCGACACTGCTATGGAACTGGGAGTCTTGAAGATTGTAAACAGCGTTGAGAAGGAAGGAAAAACGTTAAGACCTGCTGTCGCTGACATCGTTTCAGAATACGATTGCTTGTTTCATGGCATTGGAAAGCATAAGCATGCCAACGTCAAGATCCGCGTGGATGAGTCGGTTACGCCGGTTGCTCAGGTAAACCGTAGGATTCCTTATCATTACCATGACAAGTTGAAAGAAGAACTCCAGAAACTAGAAGATGCAGGAGTAGTAGAGCCAGTGCCAGATAATGAACCGACAACTTGGATATCTCCGCTTGTTATACACCCCAAGAAAGCCCCTGGTGAGATACGAATATGCGTGGATATGCGAAAGCCAAATGAAGCCATGAAACGCGAGAAAAGAGAATTTCCTACCGTGGAAGACATCGTTCAGGAGCTAAATGGTGCAGTCAGATTCTCCAAACTGGACCTTAACCACGGCTATCATCAGCTGCAACTGGATGTCGGATCCAGACACTTGACTACATTCTCCACACCATGGGGGTTAAAACGATATACACGACTCAATTTTGGAACTGTCATTGCGCAAGAGGTGTTCCATGAGGAAATTAAGAAGACGATTGCCGGTGTACAAGGGGCGAGGAACATCACAGATGACATCATTGTGTATGGGAAAACTTCAGAGCTTCATGACCAGGCTCTCAGAGACACTCTCGAGAAGTTGAAGGCGAATGGCTTAACTCTGAACCGTGCAAAATGTTTGTTTGACCAACCGGAAATCGAGTTCTTCGGTTATGTTTTGTCGGCTCAGGGAGTGTCACCAGACCCTGCAAAGGTTCAAGCGCTGAAAGAAGCTGAAAGGCCAACCAATGCAGAAGAAGTACGATCATTCTTGGGAATGGCTAATTATTCAGCAAGATTTATCAAGAATTTCTCAACATTGGCTGCTCCACTCAGAGAGTTAACACGAGCAGATGTAAAATGGTGCTGGACAGAGAGTGAGCAACAAGCGTTTACAAGGCTTAAGAATTCATTGCTCGAGAATGCTACTTTGGCTTACTATTCGCAGGACGCAGAAACGGAGGTGATTGTGGATGCAAGTCCAGTGGGCATTGGTGCTATGCTGACCCAGAAGAAGGGGGATGGGTTTAAGCCTGTCACATACATCAGCAGATCACTTAGTCCTGTCGAACAGAGATACAGCCAAACAGAACGAGAAGCATTGGGTATTCGCTGGGCGTGTGAGCGGCTACGCATGAACTTGGCTGGAGCACGATTTAAGGTTGTGACTGACCACAAGCCTTTAGAAGCCATCTTTAACAGCTCAAGCAGTAAACCACCAATCAGAATAGAGAGATGGAGTATGTACCTGCAAGAGTTCGACTTCGTAGTTGAGTACAGGCCAGGAAAAGGAAACCCTGCAGATTATATGTCCAGACACCCATTACGTGTACCAGAGAATGCTGCTGATTATCAAGAGCAAAAGCAGACAGAGAAAGTCGTGAATTCCATCATCAGAAAACATGTACCAGAAGCATTGTTGGTGGAGGAAGTTAGAGAGGCTACAAGGAATGACCCTACTCTGACAGTAGTGATAGACATAGTGCAGAATGGCCAAGGAGAGTCGAGATACAATCGAGATGATTTGAAGCCATACAAATTCGTTCGTTCAGAGCTGTCTGTTGCAAATGGAATCCTCCTCAGAGGGTCAAGAATCGTCGTGCCTAAGGCTCTGCAGCGCAAGGTGATCAACATCAGTCATGAAGGGCACCAAGGAATAGTAAAGACGAAGCAGTTGCTCCGTTCATCCGTTTGGTTCCCTACGATGGACCGTATGATAGAAGATGTTGTCCGTAGCTGTTTGCCCTGCCAAGCAGCAACTCAGCAGAAGCACACAGAACCTCTTCAGATGACTGAGTTACCAGAAAGGCCCTGGCAGAAGGTTTCTGTTGATTTCAGTGGACCCTACCCCTCCGGAGAATATTGTCTGATAGTGGTTGATGATTATTCACGTTATCCGGTAGTAGAAATAGTGAGCACCACTTCAGCTGCTGCTGTACTTCCAAGACTTGACAAAATATTCTCTATGTTTGGAATACCGGAAGAGTGCAAGACAGACAACGGTCCACCCTTTCAAGGAAGAGAGTTTGCTGAATATGCAAAAGCACAGGGATTTAGACATCGGAAGATTACACCACTGCACCCCAGGGCAAATGGAGAGGTAGAGAGATTTGTGAAGACCCTACAGAAGTTCATCACTGCCACGACAGCGGAAGGAAGCAACTGGAAGATGTCACTGCCTTCATTTCTACGGGTGTACCGGTCAACGGATCACACGGTGACTGGTAGGAGCCCATATTCTCAACTCTTTGGCGGTAGAGAAATGCGTGGCAAGGTTCCTAGATTCAGCTTCAGCGTTGAGGAAGATCTTGATATGCGTTTGAGAGAAGCCGAGGCGAAGCGGAAGACAAAGGCGTATGCAGACAAGAAGGCTAATGCTAAAACGTCCCCAATCCAAAAGGGTGACACGGTGTTGTTGCGTCAAGAGAAAAGAAACAAGCTCAGTACACCATTCGAGGTTACCCCCTATACGGTGTTTCAGAAGAAGGGAAGTATGGTCACAGCTGAAAGGGTCACGGATGGAAGAATGGTCACTAGAAATACAAAGGACTTCAAAAGTTGCACACCTTCACCGAAGGAAATGACACTGGTTGAGGAACATGGTGATTCAACTGTCGTTGCGAGACGACCATCAGTCGACCTACAAGTGCCTTGTGATACGGTTGACCAAACACCAGACGCAGTCATCCCTTGTGATAAAACTGATCATCGAACACCGGATGCGGTTATCCATTCATCACCACAACCTACTAGCGCTGTGCTGGAAACCCCTTTATCACCTCATTCATCGAGTGCTACAGTTGAAACGAGATACCCAAGAAGGGAACGGCGTAAACCTGCACGATTTAAGGACTATATTTGTACGTAAGAACCCTGGACATTGAATGCACAAGAACACTGGACATTGAACATCGAACAGTATTAAACACTGAACATTGGCCATTATACATGTTGTTTTGTTTTCAGTTTAGTTTATTTTGGGTTTGTAGTTAATGTTGTTTCTACCAAGATGGGGAGGGATGTAATGTCCTACCATATTTGGATGTATAGTCACGTGATGTGTATAGCTTGTATATAAACCGAGCACATGGAACCGGACTGGGAGAGAGAGTCTAACGAGAATACATAAGTAGAACTCGTGTGTGCAATAAAGAATACTACAGGTCCTTCTTCGGAAGTTCTCAGAAAACTGAAGCTCAAAGGAAGACTGGATTTCGTCCGTGTAAAGTCTGCAATGGACCTCATGGAGCTTGGCGGTGCGAGATGTTTAAAGCCATGGGAACTCAAGAGAGATGGGAAACCGCAAAACGTCTTCACTTGTTTTTTCGTTGCTTAGGTGGGGACCATCGCGGAGAAACGTGTATCACAAGTAGAACATGCGGAATTAACAATTACAAGGACACCCACAACAGATTATTACACTCAGAAAGCCGGGATCAAGCACAAGTAGATTGAAGTGAGCAGGCTGATATCCAGCAGACAAAAGAGGAAAACGGAACGATTCGTGACATAGCTGGTGCAAGCAGGGAAATGAATGCTGATTCCATGAGAAATCTACTAGTCCATTTTCCCCCTGAGGAGTCTGGTGATCGTCAACCAGAGAGATCGCACACCACAACAGTAGCCGAATCCGCACAAACAGGCGTTCTAGCATTGCGGACAGTACCTGTAGTTCTGAAGAATGGGCACCGCAAAATTAAAGTAAATGCCTTACTTGATGAAGCCTCAACAAAGAAGTACATTAACGCTGACGTAACAGCTGAACTTGATCTGCAGGGAAAGCCACAGAAAGTCACCGTTAACGTTTTAAATAGGCAAATCGAGACCTTCGAAACTATGCCAGTTACAGTTCAACTCGAGAGTTTGGACGCTAGCGTAAAGACAACTGTCAGTGAATTCAAAGAAGAGAAAGTCACAGGAAACATGGAAGCAGTCAACTGGGGAAAGAATGCAGCGAAGTGGACCCATTTGAAGAATATGCAGTTCCCGGATCCTGGACCTAACCCTACGGTGGACATGTTAATAGGGGTCGATTACGCCAATCTACATTACTCGATCAAGGACGTTCGAGGCAGACTAGGCGAGCCAGTGGCCAGAGTAACTCCTTTGGGTTGGACGTGTATTGGCCCCCCTAAAGGCCTGAAGGGTGGAGACTTGCAGACGAGTTTCGTGCAAACTTACTTCATCCAAGAACATCGAGAAGACTCAGATGAGATTAGTGGCCTGCTTCGAAAATTCTGAGACGTAGAACGTTTTGGGACGTTGAACGATGCACAAGTCCTCAATTCGGATGACAAGTTAGCCTTAGAGAACGTTCAGAAGTCTATTAAGAACGTGGAAGGAAGATATCAAGTGGATATTCCCTGGAAGAATGACGAGCCTGAACTACCAGACAATTAAGACATGGCGTTACGTCGGCTGTTTGAGACTGAAAAGCGGTTATTGAAAAGTCCAGAGATTGGAGAAGTCTACTCAAACAGCATCACTCAGTACCTTGAGAAGTGATACATTCGAAAGATAGACCCAGCCGAGAAAAAAACGTGAAAGAAGTGGTACTTGCCTCACTTTCCCGTCGTCAGGCCGGATAGAACTACAACGAACACTCGTATCGTATTTGACGCGTCTGCCAAGTGCAAAGGAATCTCCTTGAATGACACTATTTACCAAGGACCAAAGTTACAGAAAGATTTGAATTTTATGATGTGTTACTCCATTTCCGCAGACACCCGGTAGCGTTAATTTGTGACATTGCCGAGTTGTATTTGAGAATTGAAGTCGCGCCAAGAGACCGACCATATCGCTCTTCCTGTGGAGATCCTTGGATCAAGGGAAGGAACCTGAAGAGTACGAGTTCAACCGAGTGGTGTTTGGAGTCAACTCGTCGCCATTTCAAGCTCAATTCGTGGCTCAAACACATGCTGAGAAACATAAGGATGAATTCCCAATGGCCGCCGAAACGGTGCTCAAATCTATTTACATTGACGATAGTATGGACTCGGTGTCCGACGAGAATCAGGCCATAAAATTATACGAAGTGTTAGACAAACTGTGTGCCTTCGCGGGCATGCGCGCTCGGAACTGGTTGTCAAACTCATCCAAGCTTCTTGAAAGGATTCCGATTGAAGGTAGAGGATCAGAAGTTCACCTTGGCAGTGACGGAGTACCAATGGTGAAGACGCTTGGAGTTAAGTGGTAACCAGACGAAGACGTGTTTACATTTAAGGCAAATCCTTCAGAGAAAGGCCTTGAACTTACCAAACGAAACTTTCTGAAGAAAATCGCCAAGTTGTTCGATCCAACCTGTTTCTTAGCACCATTTATCATTCGCACGAAAGTTCTACCGCAAGAGATGTGAGCCGCAGGTCTTGATTTGGACGAGCTCTTCGGGGGAGACTTGGCTAACAAAGCAAGGAAATGGTTCAGTGAATTAAGGGATCTACCCGAGATCAAAGTTCCTAGATGCCTACGCTAAGGACAAGAAGAGGAATTGCTCTCAGAGACTCTGCATGCGTTTGTAGACGCCTCACAAGACGCGTATGGAGCTGCTGTCTTCTCAAGAGTACAATACAAGAGTAGACTGATAACAAAAAGGCGAGTCGCCGCCAAGACAAGAGTGGCGCCGCTTTCTACGACAAGTATCCCGAGATTAAAATTGATCGCAGCTGTTCTCGTGTTGAGGATGACAGAATTAATTTCCAAAACGTTGAACAGTGTTCTGAATCAAGCAACCTTCTGGTCTGATAGTATGAACGTGTTATGGTGGGTTAGAGGACGAAGTGGTTCATTCAAGCCTTTTGTAGCGAACGCGTGGGAGAGATCCAGAGTCTTACAAATCCTAGGCAGTGGCTATTCGTCCCAACCAAAGAAAATCCAGCTGATTTTGTCACCAGGGGCTTACAACTATAAGAACTGGCTAAGAGCGAAAAGTGGTGGAACGGTCCAGATTTCCTGGTGGAAGACGAATCTGAATGGCCAGTCAATCGAGTCGACATAGACCCGAAATCTGAACAAACGGAAATCAAAAAGACCAACAGGGTATCGTCGACACGAGCAAATCACCTTGGTGGAGAACGAACAATGATTTCAATCGAAGAAGACGAACACTCGTGGCGTTTGAATCCGAAGCGATTTTTTTCAAGCTGGAAGAGATTCACAAGAATTCATGCATGGATTCGTCATTTCATAGACAACTGCAGACTTCACAAGAAAGAAAGTGGAGAACTGACGCCAGACGAAATTGAAGACGCAGAGATTCAAGCGATTAAAAGTGCTCAACAGGAGGCCTTTCATGATGAGTATTTAGCACTTCACCGCCAAAAAGGGCTTCCCAAGAACAGGAAATTGCTCGGGTTAAACCCAAGATTAAATGAAGAAGGTCTGATAAGATGTGATGGTCGCCTTAAATATGCAGAGTTCCTGTTACAAGATGCTCGATTTCCTAAAATCCTGCCTCGCAAGAACCAAGTCACAAAGTTTTTTGTTAAGCATTATCACGAGAAAGGAAAGCATGCATGTGGCAGAAATCAGATATTGGCTGTCTTATCAACCCGATTTTGGATAATATCTGGGCTTGAAGAAATTAGAGAATGGGAAAAGGAGTGCAACACGTGCAGAAGACGAAAAGCCAAAGCTGCAAAGCAAATCATGGCCCCTCTTCCTCAGAATAGACTCCGATTGGCACTTCGAGCGTTCGCCCAGACGGCTGTAGATTTTGGTGGTCCTTTTATCACTATCTTAAATTATATAAAAAAATATTTTGAACCACTATCCTTAGAGTAACTCTGATTGTTTCTCTTCAAACTTTCCCCTGATATCTTTTACCGTATTGTTTTTCTATCGCATGTTTTGTTTTTGTTTTGTTTCTTTTTTCAGCAAAGACGTATCCTTTTTTTTCACCGGCCTATCTCCCTTTGAAGCTCCTTAATTGCTGTATAATCGCACTTGTAACCTCTTTCTTATAATTCGTAGTTTTTTGTAGACAGTATTTAAAAAACTTTTTTTGTTGCTGCTGTTCTGTTGTTTGCAGTTCCCGATATTACTTTATTTTGTGTGTGTGTGTGCGTGCGTGTGTGTATGTTTTTGTAAGCTAAAGGTACGTAAAAATAAGAGTGATGTAGTAACATGTAAGTAATTAATATGACGTAATTTTTCTTTAGTTTGTAAGTAGTTTGCATTTTAGTTCAATAAAAAAAATTGGTGGTCCTTTTATCACTATCGAAGGAAGAAGAACAAGGAGACAGAAACGTTACTTGTGTTTGTTCACCTGCTTGGCAAATAGAGCAGTTCACCTTGAAATGGCCTATGGTCTTGATACAGATTCGTTCCTAAACGCCTTCTACAGGATGGTCAATCGGAGAGGTCTTCCCAGAGAAATGTTATGTGACAATGGTGGTTACTTTGTTAGAGCAAACAAAGAATTGCGCGAATTAATTGAAGTGCTTGACCAGGACAAAATCAGTGCATCAACAGCGAATCAAGAGGCGCTTTTAAATTCGAGGCCTCTCACTTATCAGTCCGCAAATCCGGATAATGACGTACCATTAACGCCCAACCACGTCTTGATTGGTCAGATTGGTGGACAGTTTGCCCTAGAATCGGTGGACGAGACCACATATTGTACCAAGAAACGATGGAGGAGAGTACAGGAATTTGTCAGGCATTTTTGGCACCGATGGCTGCGCAAATGGCTTCCAAGTCGTAATGTCAGGAGAAAGTGGATAAATGGCAAGCAAGACCTTCAAGTCGGGACGTAGTTCTAGTGATTTCACCTAACACACCACGAGGAAAGTGGCCTCGTGGAGAGGTGGTCTCAGTTTACCCAGGACAAGATGGACACGTCAGAGTCGCGAAAATTCAAGTCGGGAGGAGCCAACTAACCAGGCCTATTTCAAAGCTATGCCAACTATCCTAGAGGATTTGAAGGAGTATCAAAGCTGTATTAAGAGATCTAATCGTCTAAAGTTGCGGACAACGATTATGACGACGATGAACAGAGACTTTTCCAATCAGCTTTTTACAGGACTTATAGGGACTTTCTCTTCTAAAAACGTTACATTGATATGCTATGGCATATCAATGAGGGGGAGGAATGGACACGATAAAATCCGGAGAATTGAAGAACATTGATCTTAATTGAAATATGTAGTTTTTTGTTTAGGTTACGTAATAGTTTTTCACACATTCTTACGTTGTAGTATTTTGAATATGCTTTCCGTCTTTCGTTTTAGTCTTTTGTATTAGTTCACATATTCAAGCAAACATCAGTTCAGTTTAATTTCAATTGGAGTCGAGTTCAACCGGGACAACTTGGAGGACGTTTAAAGGATGTTGTGATTTCGAGATTATCGTTTTCTTCAAAAGTTCAAGTACTGACGAAATAAAATGTTCAGTCTCGTGAACAATTACTAAATTAAGAGAAGGAAAATTGTACCACCACATTACAGTAATTTGTAAGTTTGCAATTTAGCAAACTATTTGAACGAGCTTTGTTTAAAAAAAAAAACTGTTTCCTGCCAAAAAAACACGTAATATAATCTATACATATCTATAATGCACTTGTATGGATATACTACAATTAGATAGGTTTTTTTCGATTATGCTTTGTAAAAAGGATATATTGAAGAAAAGGATATAATGAAATTGTGATGAAAAATGTAAAATCAGAATTCGTTAAGTACAATTGTTTCCATAAATAAACACAAGAAAAAGTATAAAAATATGCACTGTCTAACAAAACGACAAATGAAGTTTAAGTTTATTCTAATTGAGATAAACATGTGCGTCGACAGGTAAGAAATAATTCAACCACAAGTCATATTTTTATCAGTCTAAGGTTTGATATCATAGTAAATTGATAGCTTGACACTGACGTACCAAAACATTTAGTTATTCATAAAACAGCAATTAGTCTTATGTAGTATTACTTATTGCTTTGACTTAGTCTTTGTTGAGTTAACTGGAACTTTCTAGGGCTTCTGATTGGATAATTTAAATGAAATAATGTGCAAATTAAGGTGGTCCCACGTCGACGTCGGGTCATTTGATTGGAACTTTGTACGAAAGAATGCAAATTAATAAAAAAATTGGCCACGGGTGTTGGCGTCGCACTGGAAAATGGCAAAAATGTGGTTAAAATCGACTTTTTGGACTTAGCATTGAATTTAAAATTAAATGTTCCCATAAACATTTAGTACTGTGGAAAGATGACCTTATATCACGAACGACATGTCAAAAACCTCACTTAAAAACTTAAAAACACTGATAGGCAACGATTAAAAATATGAAATTATATATTCTCCAACAGCAAATAGTGCCATTGAAACAAAAAAGTAGTCGATCTGACGAAGTAAAATGTAAAAATGTCAAAAGATTACATGGACCTTGCCTCAAACCAGTAGAAATCGACGAACCGTCATGCAGTTGAGTCAGTTTGCGCACAACGGACGTAAAACGTTATTTTAATGTCAGGTTGGCATTCATATTCCTGAGACATGAAGCATGTTAAGGCATGGCTCAGATTAACATAAAATTTATTTAAGATTGATAACTTTGCACAAAAATGCGGAAACAGGCTCAGACTTGGCAGCAGTATAAAACGTAATGCCGTTCGCAATGCCGTTCGCTCTACAAGGAAGACAAGGTCACGCGCCTACCCTGGCCACCGTGTCTGCTTACCAGGGTCACCATGCTAGGCGGGCGATCAGTTTCGCATTTAACGATGACGCAATGGTCACCCGGCTTCTCGGGGTAAGTTTACGAGCGTGTTTTTCAGGTTTTTAACTTACCCTTGAACTATATGCTGACCAAATAATAAGTTCCGAACCAAACTGTCCCAATTTATTCGAAGAAGTTTAATCTGCCCATCTAAATGTAAATTTCAGTCTTTGAAATATAAACTTCTAAGGCTTTCAATAGAATTATGTTTTATTGGCGGCCGAACGCTGTTGCAACTTGTTAAAACTTGTGTCCGGCTATTTCTAAGAACAAGAACATTAATGAACAATAATGAACTTGATGGCTTTCAAACTTGAATTTGAAGAGAACAGTCGATTTTTGAAGCATTTATTTAGAGTTTGTACTTATCCCACGCCTCGACACGCCTGAATGACGCTGTAATAAACCGGGTAAAAGGGTTAGAAAATTTGCATGTGAAGGCGGGCCCGCCTAAAAAAATGGACCGTTGAGATGGCATATGATAAATTTAAAGGTAAACACAGTATTATTAGAATTGGTCGACGGGAGAGACACACGTGTTCTAGCTGCGCAGTCTCTACTTCTGCCATGACTTTCTAACATTTTTGAAGGCAAGATTCTACGAGTTCATGGCGTGCTTTCAAAATGATGACAAATTGAGTGCATGTGGGCAATTGTCAGCACTGAAAGCGAGAAGTATACTTAACTCTTGAATGATAATTATTTTATTGTTTTGGAATCAGTTCACTTATTGTCTTACAGAAAAACGGCACTTGAGTGTTCATTCTTATAAATGTTATCTTTATTATTAAACATCTTTGGAAGAGTTTCCAGAAAGACTAGCGCTGATTGGTAAAAATAACGGCATTGTTTTCAGCACTTGATAGATTGTCACCCGCCTTGAATATGCCTAAATTTGAATGAGTGCATACATTTGCATGTTCTATGATGTGGATAGTTTCTTGGTGTTGCGGATGGTGTGATCACCAAATGACGTAAAACAAAAGATTCAAAAGACACTAAACAATACCCACACCACAACACAAAAGCTAACCAACAATGGCTTCCGCAACCCCAAGAAACACCCATAATGTGGCACGGAAAGAAAACATAGAAAACGGACATAGAAACGGGACAGCGAACCTTAGCTCGGTGCCCTTGTCTCGAGCAATAATTAGAAATAGAACATAGTACTGCGATTAGATCACTTCAGTTGAAGATTTACTGAAAGAAAGAGTCTTTGCTGAAGCTAATTGTACATTGCATTAATATACGTAAACAGATAGTAACCACAAGGTTGTTGTTACTCTTTGATAGGTACCTGAATAACAACCAGCTAAAGCAGTTACCAAAAGGTGTTTTTGATAACAATACTAAGCTGCGGTTCCTGTAAGTAATACTTTGATTTTAGCTATAAAACGTAAGCTTAAATCCCGTTAAGCTCGGAGGGTGGGAGTGATGAGGCAGAAATTGAACCTGTACGAAACTCACTGATTTTTAGCTAATGCGTTTTTCTGCTCATTTAGTCTCAAACTAATATATAACAAATTCAAATAAGATATGAAAAAATTCCGTAATGCCAAACATAGTGAAAGCGCTCTTGCTAAGAGCCGTGCAAGTCTACTTAATAAAAGCTAGAAAATACTAATTTTAAAATAACTGTACTGTTAAAAACTATAATCATTTTGATAATTTTGGCTAACTAGAAATAGAGACTAAATAAGAAAATTAGGACGATTTATATTTTATTCCATTCATTTTTTGGCATTTTCGCGGTAACCTCCGTTTATTTTAACTTTTGAAATTTGTGTTATTTAATTATCTCCTTGTTTTGCCAAAATATGTGTTCAAATAGCCCATCTTATGTATATGGTCATATTAGGCAATCAAGAGCCCGTACACCCAGCAAATAGTCATGACTTTCGACACCCATTTTGGTTATTTCTTTTAAGTTTTTACAACTTTTCACCCGAAAGCCTTTCTATAGAAGGAAAATTGTGGCACCACATTAGAATGATTTGTAAGATTCCAGTGTAGGAAACTATTTTGAGAAGCCCTTTTTTGTTACGTGCCATAAAAAAACACGTAATTTACTCTGCACATATCTATAATGTACTTGTATGCACACACTAGATTGTATGATCTCAGTTTTCGATTATGTTTGGTAAAAAGGATATATTGAAGGAAAGGATGTAATGAAATTGTGTTGAAGAATACAAATACAATTGTTTACATAAATAAACACAAGAAAAAAGTATAAAAGTATGCACTGCCTAACAAACACTACAAATGAAGTTTTAACTTCATTCTAATGGAGATGAAAATGTACGTCGTCAGGACAGAAATAACTCAACCACAGGTCATATTTTTATCAGTCGAAGTCCTAAGGTCTGATTTCATAATAAATTGATAGCTTGACATTAACGTTCCAAAACATTCGCTCATTCACGAAACAGCAATTTTCACTCCGTAGTATTACTTGTTGCTTTGATTTTGTCTTAAGGTTAAGTGGAACTGTTTAGGGCTTCTGATAGGATGATCTAAACGAAAAAATGTGCATTTTAAATTAAGGTGGTCCCACGTCGACTTCGGGTCATTTGATTGGAGGTTTGCAAGAAGAATGCAAATTAATTTAAAAAAATTTGGTCACGGGGGTTTGGGTGCCGCACTGTAAAATGACAAATATGTAGCTAAAATCGACTTTTTGGAGTAAGGATTGGATTAAAAATTAATGTTCTCCGATATATTCAGTGTCACGGTAGTAAACATTTAACTTATTTCTACAATTTATGGCATCCTAAATGAAGAATGCTTCAATTTTAAAATAATGTCATTTAATTATTTGTGGAAGTGAAAATGTTTGAGACATCAGTTTATTTTTAAATGTATCAAAAAAATGATGACTTTGCAAAAGAATACCGAAACAGGCTAAGACATGACAGCAGTATAAAACGTAATGACTAAGGGCCTGTTTATAAGCTGGAAGGGTGACCCGTCTAGGGGTCACCCGGCTCTGTTGTTTCTTTGCCGTTTGCTCTACATTGAAGACAGAGTGTCATCCGCCTACGCGGGTCACCCTGTGTACTTGCTAGGGTCACCCTTCTAGACGAACGATCATTTTTGCATGTAAACGTTGTTCCAATGGTCATCCGGCTACCTTGGCTAAGTTTTCGAGCGCTTTTTTCAAGTTTTTAACTTACCTTAGAACTAAACTCTGAAACAGTACTAAGAGTTAAAATCAAAATCAATCCCATTTAAAATTTTTGGCGAATAAGGTCCGTTCAAATGAATAAACAGGCATTTCCGAGGTTAATGTGCTCATACTAACGTTTCTCCACTTGGTTTTACTCGATGACCACGCCATGTGCCGCGGTCACGTGACTCAACATGGTGCAGCCATAATAAAGGCCAATAACCACATGATTATAACTATGGTCTTTAGGTGTTACCTGGCCGCGAATCAGCCCAAACAATGGAACGCCAATCCCTCTTAATATCGCGGTTCTCGGCTGAGAGTATCTAGAAAAGCTAACATAATTAAACCATAAAAAAAGATTAAAAACAAAAAAGGAAATTCAAGCCGAATTAGCACATTCCAAACTAAACGTGCCGTTCTCTTTGAGGATTTCTGATTTACTTTCTACAGTCTCTACTTCTTCCAGAACTGTCTAACATTATTGAAGGCAATTTTCAACCAGTTCATGGGTTACTTTCAAAATGATGACAAATTGATTTTCATGCGGGCGATTGTTAACATTGAAAGCGAGAAGTACACTTCACTGTTGAATGATAATTATGTTGCTGTTTTGGAATCAATTCACTCTTTGACTCACAAATTTTATTTTTATTAATCAATATCCTTGGAAGAAATCCCAGAAAGACTAGCGCTGATTGGTAAAAATAACGACATTGTTTTCAGCACTTTATAGATTATCACCCGCCTTGAATATGCCTAAATTTGCATAAGTACATACATTTGCATGTACTCTTATGTGGCACGGAAAGAAAACAGTGAAAAGGGACAGCGAATTCAGCTTGGTTCCTTTGTCCCGAGCAATAATTAGAAAGAAAACATAATATTGCGATTATTTCAGTTCAGCTGAAGATTTACTGAAAGAAAGAGTCTTTGCTGAAGCTAATTGTACATTGCATTAAAATACGTAAACGGATATTTACCACAAGGTTCTTGTTACTCTTTGATAGGTCCTTGAATAACAACCAGCTGAAGGACTTACCACAAGGTGTTTTTGATAAAAATACTAATCTGTGGAGCCTGTAAGTAATACTCTTCTTTAAACTATAAAACATGAGCTTAAATTGCGATGTAATATATTTTATCGGTATTAATCAACATCCTTGGAAGAGTTCAATATCACTACCATGTATATCAGTACCATTCAGTATTATGGAGAGATGACCTTATATTACGAGCGACATGTCGAAAACCTCAATTAAAAACTTCCTTCACTGATTAGTGAAAATGGGAACGATTGAAAGGATGAATTATATATTCTCCAACAGCAAATAGTAACGTTAAAACAAGAAACATTTTCGAGCTGACGAAAATTACATGGTCCTTGCCTCAAACCAGTTCAAACATGAATCGTCAGTTGAGTCAGTTTACGAACAACGGACGTACAACGTATTTGAATTTAGAAGTGGCATTCGTATTCCTGAGATCTCAAGCATGTAAGGCGTGGATCAGCATAAAATTTATTTAAAAAATGACGACTTTGCACAAAAATACCGAAACAGGCTCAGACGTGCCAGCAGCATTAAACGTAATGACTAAGGGACTGTTTACATGCTGGAAGGGTGACCAGTCAAGGGGTCACCCGGCTCTGTTGTCTTTTGCCGTTCGCTCTACATGGAAGACAGGGTCCCCCTGTCTGCTTGCTAGGGTCACCCTTCTAGGCGAGCGATCATTTTTCCATATACCCGGCTACCTTGGCTAAGTTTTCGAGCGCGTTTTTCAGGTTTTTGACTTTTTTTTGAACTAAATGCTGAAACAATAGAGTTGAATCAAATCAAACCCATTTTCAGTTCTTGGCAAATAAGGTCCGATCAAATGAATAAACAGACTAAGAGATTTTTGAGGTAAATTATAAATGTGCTCATACAAACGTTTCCCCACATGGTTTTGCTCGGTGACCACGCCATGTGCCACAGTCACATGACTCAACATGGGGCAGCCATGAGAAAAGGCTAATAACCACATGATCATAACTACGGTCTTAAGGTTTTACTTGGCCGAGAGTATCTAGAAAAGCAAACATAATTAAACCACAAAAAAAATTAAAAACAAAATGAAAATCAAGCCGAACAAGAGGCTCCCAGCAGCCTATACTCATGCACATGCGTAAGAAAGTAGTAGTAGCTAGCATTAGTAGTAATTTATTTACCCACAAGATGCACTTATCATTGGGTTTTCCGGGTGTTGAATCCCGGGACACCCCCGGGGAAAGCTCGGGAACATGCGGAGAATAGTGCATTTTTGTCTTTTTTTTATGCCCCGCGGTGCAGTGACATTGATTAGTTTTGGAAACAAACAAAATGGTGGCAAGAGATTTTGGTACCAAATGCTCAGCAGATCTTTTAAGTCTAAAAATGTAATAATAGCTTTGATAAGTAGCTTTTGAGACCTTTGAAAACATCGAAAGGGATTGGTCATGAGATTTTTGACTTCCTCAGTTGCTGAAATACTCATATTTTTTCTGCCAAAGTTGTTATAGAGTTTCGGGCTGAGGCAAAACGAATACTTTTCTCAAACATAAAATTCCTGTTGTTGAACAATTTTAATCTCGTACCCAGATCTCACTCGTGCTTGTACTGTACTGAAATGTGAGATCTGGTAAACTTCGATATAACGCTACTTTTCATCGGTTAGCTGAAAAACGAATGCCTCATTTTAATATGCTCTGTGATTGGCTCTTTCCTACAGAGTATGAAAACATGTAAACATGGACACTCGAAGAAAATTATCGTGCGACGTTTCAACAATTAGATGCCGCTTGTGTGGAAATAATACTGAGAAAATTGTATTTACTTCAATCCAGCTAAAGAGGAATATCTTAAAGATACGGAGTTTCCGTGAAAGAAACCGAGGAACGTCCAAAGTTGTGCGTGTAAACAAAAGCATCGAAGCATTTTATCGACTTTTAGAAATAGCTGGAAATAGAAGGCACTCATTAGAAACGCAACTTTAATAGGAAAGAAAGGAACTAGGCCTGGATCTGAATTCTTCTTTCTTCTCGTTTTGTCTGTCTGTGAGGAATGGAATTGAGTGAACAGTCTGTTTTGCGGGATTTAGGGAGCTCCAAAAGGATAAAACTCATGCACTCCACTGAAGCTTTAGATCTAAAAAGTTAAACCCAACGCCACACAGTTCTATTAAACGGTTAAATAATGGTGACAGACATTTTAACATTGGTGGTGAGAAGTAATCGTCTGTTATGGGCGAAATGATATTTTCCAAATGGTCAACATATATTTACTTGTTCAAGATCATGAGTGCAGTACAGGATTTGCAATAACTTGTTTGGGATCTTTCATATTCAAACGTTTTATGATAGTTGTTTGGTATTCCTTTGTTGCTGTTGCTGTCATATTAACAATCTTTAATACTTCTGTGGAATACCAAGGAAAGTGTTCCTAGTTTGCTGTATTCTTCCCTGAAGTTGTGCCCCCTAAACAATAAATATATTCAATTTGTAAGCACACCGAAATGCTGTTATTCTGACCACTACAATGAACCAATTTGACTACTGTATTGTTGATAATGAGATGGCTGGATTTAAGGGCATCTCAAATAACTGAGCTCTTTTTAATAGGGTGCCGGTGGAGAAAGCATATATCAGTGAAGCTGCAATAACTGCTTACAAGGTGGCCATATAGTAATTGGCCCTGCCTTTAACCAGTAAGCCCCAGGGTCAACATGCAATTTCTCTTTACTGGTCTCTACATGTACATTTTTCATAGTGACCATAGTAGTAGTACAGACTGGTTTCTGAAATTTCAAGATTTTTCATTGTTGATTGTTTCCTTATTTCTCATGACCCGTCTGCTTGATCATATCATGCATTGATGTTTTGAGGAGAAATTTAATATAGATCACTATTGGGGCTTACATGTATTAAAAGACGTAAGGTTCACTGGTCTGTTATGTTTTGATGCACATATGTATGTAAAATCCCTGCATTTGCAGGAAAGAAGGAGTGTGTGGCTTCTTTAGTCTCAATAAAGTTTGACTTGAGATTGGTCCAAATATTAAATAGTGAAAATTATTTTTTTAATAATTGTACCTCTGACAGTGGCATTCTATAATAATGCAGTCTTCTTTTTATAATGGAGCTTAAAAGGGCCCTTTCAGAAAAAAAAAATGATTTATTGGGGAAAGCCAGAGACAACCATTTTTTCTCAAGGTCAGGGAATTGGCTTTCCCCTAGCTAAGATTGACACAGTTTTTGAAAATGACTTTATTTAAAACACTGCAATGTTGTTTTAAAAAGAGCAGTTTTAGGACTTTCAGACCATGTTTCAGCATTGAGCTCATGTTATTCTGGCACAGTTTGGTAATTTTGTTGTGGTCATGGGAAGGTCATAGTGATGGAACACTTCTAAAGGAAAGTTTTTAATCAGTAGTAAATGAATGGCTTACTGCGAAAGGGGCATATATCACCCAGGGGAGGAGAGGGGACTCCCACCCTCATCATACCATTAAGGAATTAAAATTTGTCGTTGGTACCCCAAGGGTATTTGAAATGAAAATGACTACTGCTCAGAGTTATTGATACCTTTCAGGATATGAAGCCAGAAAAATTGGCTGACAGAGTCAACTTTTTAAAAAAAAACTAGCATTTCTTAGAGTAAAAAATTAATGCGAGCCGCAGCCATTAAACAGGATTCTGGTACCGTTTATAAAAGGGTTTCCTCTAATATTTACGATGATCATCCCAGTCAATTTTATATGGGAGTAAGCCCCCCTCTCCCTGTATATCTTTTTTTTTTTTCCAAAATGTGGGAAGAGGGGCTCTAAACTTCCCCATTTTTGGCATGAGCTGAGGATTTGTGTATTACACATTGCACAAATTTTTAATTTCCTAAGAATTTTTTTTTACTGGCCATTTGCTGTGGCTATTATGCCGAGATATATAGCCTTCAAGCAACAAAATAAAAACGGATCAACATTTAGCACAAAAATCTGTAGCGCTTGGGTAATGGGTAATATATGCCAAAACCACAATCTATGCTCCTTCTGCAGCAAGCCCTTTAAATGGAAAATGAAAATTTCAATTCAAATTCATTTTTTATATTCAAGACATTAACGGTGACCTTTCTTTTAGAATTAAAAAAAATGTATAAAGAGATTATATCATTAAAGGTTGTTTTTCCTGTTTTAATTTTCTCAGAAATTATAATGAATGATTGGATTATTTTCCTCTCCTGTTGGATGGTAACCCTGTATTCAGTGTATTTATGGACATGCAGGGGAAGTGTGAATATATACTGTACCCATAATGCTACCACAATGACCCTAAATAATAAATATTGGTCACCTCAAAATCTTGTGTATTACCCGGATCATCCTAAGAGCTCTGGATGATTTTTTTTAGACTTAAAAACATGGAAATGCAACTGAAAAAGAACAGTGGAGAATGTTTCTATTTTTAATGACCCTTAAAGTCCTTAACACCTCCCTGTTACTTTGTTTTTTTTTTGTGAAACCCCATCAGAATTGAATGGAACATCAAGATTAATTTTTTTTTGAGGTTTTGGCAATTTGTGAACATTTTAATTTTAAGTGTATAATCCTTCTACAAGATTTTAAACAGCTTAATTTGTGACGTTGCAAGAAATTGACTTTTTTTCCTCCTAAAGTCAAACTTAGACTTGTGTATTATGTGGTTTTAAAAGTTGATATGTGGACAAAATTGCTATGTGGGAACATTATTGATGAAATTTATTCAGGTGTCATAAAGGCAGTAGCTGAGAAACAAGACCCCTCTACTATAAACATTCCATGAAGTGAAATCTTTCCAAGGTCAATCGAATGCTACTTAAAATAGAAAGCAGAAGTTCATATGTTACACATATATGTATAAGCTTTATTGCGTTTGCTTGCATTATTTTGTAATTGCTTTGCAAGTTACCTGCAGTGACTACTAGCTATGACTTACTGGGTGAATCGCATGGCATGCTGAACAGGAGAATTGAAACACAGGTGACAGTGCATCAAGAGTGTAGCTGACTTTTTTTATCGCTGATAAGCGCGTCGAGAGGAGACACCAGAATTTAAATGGATATGTTCTTAATACCGCAATTTTCAGCACCCAGATGGTCAAGAGTGAAAGAAGCAGTTCATAAATATTAAAAGCGATTCACAGTACAGTGTAAATACCATATCGATTTCTGACAATCCCGCTCGTTAACAGCAATCTCCTCTTGGTGTCTCTTTTGTTTTGGTTAAAGTTTCACGTTTTCTTGTCCCCCGGAGCTAAGAACCTTCTAAAGAGCACCATTGAAATCCATAACTTAACGAAAGCTTGCCCGAAAACTTTACCATAAATAAAACACAATCTCGAGCTGGCGGCCATACAACACGGTGTACAAAGGACGATGGGAAGTCCCCGATATCGTACTTTACCAGATCTCCCTTTCGCCTGACCGTGGGAGATCTGGGTACGAGATTACCCCAAACCGACCTTCTGAGCGCGTTCTTTTAGCCCTAAAAAGTCGATTAGATTTTTTTGAAGGCACCATTGGAATGGTGCTCATCTTTCACTTGGATTCGCGCTTTATACCTTTCGATTGGCTTCTCCTCTGCAGCTCGATACAGACTTTTACAGACTGACTTATAATTCCTTTCACAACAGCCATAAGGATTAGCAGTCGCAGCAGGTGCTGAGTAGAAGACTGGATGAAGAAACTGAATAACATCTAAAAACGGTGTTAACAATAAGTTGTCAACTCATCCTACGAAAAGCAGACACTTTCGGTTTGCCGTGGGTAGCGAATCTAAAGGGGCCTGGGCCAAATTCTTTTTTTTTTTCGGTTCCAGGGCAGAACGCGTCGCCGTCGTGGAGACAAGACACATGTATAGCATCACAACAGTGCGTCTTAACAAAAGATTTCGACACTTACAAACCATGGCTATAAAAATGTTACGGTTAACTTTTTTTCGACTTTTTACGCCTAACGGTTAATTTTTACCAAATTTTACGCCTAACGGCTAAATTTTGGGGCGTTTTACGGCTAACGGTTAACCCCATTGAGACCCTCAAAGAAGGGGAGGGCTAATATCGGGGGGGACTTATAACCGGAATATTATTTTTGTTTGCAGGTGGATGGACCTAAAAGTGGGCGGGGAGGGGGGGGGGGGGGGGGGTATAACCGGCATTTCTGAAATTGCGACGTTAGTGTTAAGAGTTGTTTTACCAGAAAAATGTCCCTGATTTGTGATTTGTGGAAGGCGCTGGAATCGCCAAATACTGTGAGCTGGATGCCCGACGTTAGACAAACAAAAATAATATTCCGGTTATAAGCCCCCTCTGGATATTAGCTCGCCTCTTTTTTTCTTTATTTCCTTGATGTAAACATTTTAACCGAACACTAAACCATTTCAAATAAAAAGTTAGAAACGTATACGGTATGTATAGTGCAGAGCAATATTGAAATGAAGTGAAAAACGTATTTTTATAAGTCTAATAATGCTGTGTGTTAGTCCGCTCAGCTTATTTCACATTATCGCATTCCGAAACGCTTTTTTATGCCGCTTACAAGCCCCCCGGATATAATACACCATTCCCCCTTGAAAGCTAACTGAAAACCGGTATGCTGTTAGAAAGTACGCATCTACAGCATGGCAATGGTGGCGACGGACAGGGGTACTCACGGGAAAAATGACAAGTTTGTGTATTGAAACAGTTCTTTCAGTTTAGGCCTTTATTTTCCGTTTGGTTCAGGGGTTGTGGGAGTCAAATGCAATTAAGCCTTCCTCATGCGGCCCGCATTATTGGCTTTTTTCGCTCCCCGGTCCACTGGGAGTGCATGTGAATGTGACTAGGTCACGCAACCAATTATTTTATGGCCTTTCACTGACCTCTTGTTTTTTACGAGTGATGGTTTCTTTTGTATCGCTTAATACAACTAAATGGACGGCAAGATGTGACTATATTTTTCTGTCCTTAATGTTTTCTCGTACATTTATGTCTGCGACATTTGGATTGGAAGTCATCGGATATTTTTATGTGAGTACACTGTGTGTAAATAACGAAACGTCTGTACGTAACAACATTTTGCGAATATCAAATGCTGTAATGTCAAGCAAGCCATGGTTTATTTGAGATATCTATCTAAGAATCCTTGTATTTCTGCTGCTTACAACAAGGAAAAGGCGAGACAAGCTAACTTAAACATTCCTTGAACTGTTCAAAGACTTATGCCGTATTTTGATACGTCGGCAACAAAGTCGATCAATGATACATATGATTATAGCTTACATTTTAACTGAATGCGTCCTAGATAAAAAATCATATGAATATTATAGCTTAAAACATGTAAATGTTGTTTTCAAAGCTTTAAAGACCTGTTTAAGGGCCAATTTCGCTGTCTCGTTCTTAAGCTCGCCGTCATTCCAGCGCTTAAAATTCAATTAAATCGAATGCGAAGTTGGTGTCAAGCTAAAAATAGCCTTCACGGATAAATCTCTCAGTAGCGCTGTATTCACGGGCCACCAAAAATAATTTCAGAATAAATAAAAGACAGATTCAGCTATAATGTAGTGTTGTTATTTTGCCTAATACTCATGTACCAGACTGCATTTTATTAATTCGAAGTTTCCTTAAATTTGCCTTCTTGTTTACATGGCGAAGATAGGTGTTTTGTACAAGACTAAAATGATTTTTAAAGTTAACATTTCCGACAAAATTTTATTGCAAAAGAAAGCTAAAAAGACGTTTTATTCACTGTGTCAAAGGCATTGTAGGATACCGAATGTTGCGATAACAGGAGCGTTTTGAAAATGGTCCAAAATAGCCAAAATTCAATGGTCCATGAAAGCACCCGCGGACTCAAAAGGCTAATTTTCGACTTATCGAAATTTTGAAAAAGGTAAAATGAAATCGAACCTTTTAAACCCATTTTCGAAAATAGGTCACTAAGTAGGTTCTTTTGGTAAAATAAAAAGAAATTCGAAATTTTGCCAGTGTCGTCGGATTCTCGATATTTACAGATATCCGCTCTTAAAACTTGTTAAAATTTGTGTCCGGTTATTTCTAAGAACAAGAACATTTAAACAACAATTAACTTGATGGCGGTCAAATTTGAATATGAAGAAAACCGTCGATTTTTGGAGCATTTATTTAGAGTTTGTACGTTTCCCACGCCCCGACACGTCTGAATGACGTTTTAGTAACCCGGGTAAAACGGTTGGTAAATTTGCATGTGAAGGCGAGCCTGCTCTCCTATTTCCACTGTTTTTTATATATATATATAAAATTGTAGTATAACCTTATGCACTTTTAATTTCTCCAGCCTCTGCTTTACGTTTATTAAATGACTACGCCAGTTAGTTACACGTGGCAGTGACCAACTCGAAAGCCTAAGCTACTTTGGTCACTGCGCACATTCCAACTTTAATGATTTTTGTAATTTAAATTTGTTGTTGTTGTTGTTTTTTTATGACGCATTGTAATTGTTTTTTTTTAAATTACTGAAATAGTGCAATAAATAGAAAATCTGAAAAAAAAATCTTTCGGTCGAGATATGTGGATCCAGTTAAAACGCGTTCCCATTCCGGTGTTCGGTTGCGACAAAAAAAACGTATAAAGGATGTAAAACAGCTTTCATGGTGTGTATTGACAAAGCACCAGCGACACCAGAATACAAGCTGCTGCAACTTCGACAATATTTATCTAGCGACGCCTTCAAAGCTGTAGAAACATTAGAACATTCTGCGGCGGCTTACAAAGCAGCGAAAGAAAGGCTTGAAAGGAAATTTGGCGGACAAAGATGGAAGATAGCACTCCATCTAGAAGAATTGGAAACGATTAAGTCAGTTCACAGCCATTTTTCATCTTTAGTAGCTGCCTGATGATATCATTAAGCTTGAAGGTAGTTCAGAGTCCACTTCTCACTGAAGCGAGTTAGGTGTTGTACTTCGTTTACGAATTTGGCTCGTTGCTCGTTGAACTGGAAAAATGGCCGCCAGGAAACGAAGTAGACTTGGGACTCAACTGTGAATGAATTTCTCGACCTATCGCGGCATATTTTGAAAGTTGCGACAACAGGAGAACACAACAAGCGCGAAATTTCGGCGGTGGGTCGGAGTGGCTATGGACTTAGTATATATATGAAATGTGTGGAGGATGGAGGGAACGCTGTCAAAAATGTTGGCCATTTCTCAGCATGCAGTGCGGTGGTGATGTTGAAAATCGGGGCAAGGTCAGTATGCACTAGAACGAGAGTTTGTAGCTCTGCCCGAGCAACGAATAAGAGCAAAAAAATTCGCTGCTAAGCAAGGACTAGGACTGAATTTTGCTGTGAATGTTGACGTTTGGCTTTGCCACGATGATTTGAATAAAAAAAACTAAAGGCAAAAACGTGATTTTTGTTGTTTATCTATGACGTTAAAAACGGTCGTTTTTGTTATTGTCCAAATTCAAACGCTAATATTCTACAAAAATCGCTGACTTTTTTGTGTTTATTGGGTATCTCAATTTGAGGGACTGTCTAGTCAATGCTCACAACTGCTAGTTAAGGCAATGTTCGCACGATTGAGAAAGTTGCAATTTTTTAAAGCAGTGGAGTCTTGTACGGGCGGTTTCGGGCGGTTCAGGTGTCAATGGGTTAAAGATGCGAACCGCCATGAGAAGCCAGGAACAGGAACGTTGTACCTTAGTTTGTGCAAGAAGTTGAATGAGTCAAGGAAAATTAATTATGGGTCATTGAGATGGCATATGGTATATATAAAGGTAGACACAGTATTATTAGAATTGGTTGACGGGAGAGACACGCGTGTTATAGCTGCGCAGTCTCTACTTCTGCCATGACTTTTTAACATTATTGACGGCAAGGTTCTACGAGTTCATGGGATGCTTTCAAAATGATGACAAATTGAGTGCATGTGGGCGATTGTCAGCACTGAAAGCGAGAAGTATACTTAACTCTTGAATGATAATTATTTTATTGTTTTGGAATCAATTCACTCATTGTCTTACAGCAAAACGACACTTGAGAGTTAAATCTTATCAATGTTATCTTTATTATTAAACATCGTTGGAAGAGTTTCCAGAAAGACTAGCACTGATTGGTAAAAATAACGGTATTGTTTTCAGCACTTGATAGATTGTCACCCGTCTTGAATATGCCTTAATTTGAATGAGTGCATACATTTGCATGTTCTATGATGTGGATAGTTTCTTGGTGTTGCGGATGGTGTGATCACCAAATGACGTAAAACAAAAGATTCAAAAGACACTAAACAATACCCACACCACAACACAAAAGCTAACCAACAGTGGCTTCCGCAACCCCAAGAAACACCCATAATGTGGCACGGAAAGAAAACATAGAAAAGGGACATAGAAACGGGACAGCGAACCTTAGCTCGGTGCCCTTGTTCCGAGCAATAATTAGAAATAGAACATAGTACTGCGATTAGATCACTTCAGTTGAAGATTTACTGAAAGAAAGAGTCTTTGCTGAAGCTAATTGTACATTGCATTAATATACGTAAACAGATTGTAGCTAGAAAATACTAATTAACTGGCTCGTCGCTCTGCGACGAGTCAGTTCTTAAAATGCCCTCTTTTTTTTTTCGGCCTGTCGGGTCACCTGCCCCGGGAATCGCTTTTGCTGCGGCCAACACCGTACCTAGTTTACTTTCGGTTTTCAGAAATGGCGTAATCAGTGATGTCAGCAACTATAATTCAAATATTTACCGTTCTAATTTCGACGGAATTGTTAAAAATTAAATCTCTGGGATTTTCGGATGTGATCTATTTCTGGTAAAAGGAAAGCGGGTTGAATTTTTCTAACCAAATCAATTGTCAAACAGTCGAGTTTAGATCGAATAAAAAGTTGAATAAAACATGTCCCGGCACGTCACAGAACTGCTGAGTGAACAATTCTCAAGCATTACTCCGTGGAGTCACGTTCAAATTCCACACATCTCGTATTCATGTCACGCCATTTGATCGATCGTGTTGATATTGTTAATTTATTCGAAACCCCATCACCGATTCTCCAAAATGCCTGTGTTTAAACAATCCTGATTCCTTGTAGTAGGTGGTTTCAAGGATTTTAAAGCGAAAAAAATATACAAAGTTCTAAACTTATGTTTCTTCTAACAGTACCAAGCCGATCAGAGAAAAAAATATAGACCTAAAACTGGCAGGTGGCGGTGTTGGGCAATTTTTCTGATCTTGAATTTTTTTTCCGTCTTGATGTTGTGCAAGAATTTGTTTTTAGTAATTGCCCAACCCCCCCCCCCCCCCCTCTCTACAATAAAATGGTCCGTCCCTAACGAGTGCTTGAAGCGGGCTGTAGAATGTAAATGTGAACTGGACTGTGCATATTGATAGATTCTAGATTGTATATTGTAATATAAAACTCTCAAAATGAAAACCGGGTGGAAACTGAGACCAAACGAGCCAGTTTCGAAGCCCATCGGGCTCCTTGTTAGTAATAGTAATTGAACTGAGTGGAGTAGAATTCAACTTATAGTTTAAAAAGCAGGAGGAAACAGCGAGAAAAAGCACACATTAAGTGCACCTGATTGAAGCGCGCGCAACGTAGGTGTCCAATTACAGCTATCCAAGGACAAAAAGTTGTAATTGGATAGATGTAATTGCACACCAACGTGACCGCTCGCCAATTACGTAAGAAATAGGCGTGTGCATGACAATCATAATTTTGGGTAACTAAAAATAGAGACTAAATAAGAAAATTAGAACGATTTATATTTTATCTCATGAATTATTTGGCATTTTCGTGGTAACCTCCGTTTATTTTAACTTTTAAAATTTGTGTTATTTAATTATCTCCTTGTTTTGCCAAAATATGTGTTCAAATAGCCAATCTTATGTATATGGTCATATTAGCCGATCAAGAGCCCGTACACCCAGCAAATAGTCATGACTTTCGACACCCATTTTGGTTGTTTCTTTTAAGTTTTTACAACTTTTTCACCCGAAAGCCTTATCTTTTTATAGAAGGAAAATTGTGGCACCATATTACAATGATGTGTAAGATTCCAATGTAGGAAACTATTTTGATAAGTCCTTTTTCTTTTCAAAATTTGTTACCTGCCAAAAAAAAACCACGTAATATACTCTGCACATGTCTATAATGTACTTGTATGCACACACTAGATTTGTATGATCTTTTCGATTATGTTTGGTAAAAAGGATATATTGAAGAAAAGGATATAATGAAATTGTGTTGAAGAATACAAATAAAATTGTTTACATAAATAAACACAAGAAAAAAGTATAAAAGTATGCACTGCCTAACAAACACTACAAATGAAGTTTTAACTTCATTCTAATGGAGATAAAAATGTACGTCGTCAGGACAGAAATAACTCAACCACAAGTCATATTTTTATCAGTCGAAGTCCTAAGGTCTGATTTGATAATAAATTGATAGCTTGAGATTAACGTTCCAAAACATTCGCTCATTCATGAAACAGCAATTTTCACTCCGTAGTATAACTTGTTGCTTTGATTTTGTATTAAGGTTAAGTGGAACTGTTTAGGGCTTCTGATTGGATGATCAAAACGAAAAAATGTGAATTTTAAATTAAGGTGGTCCCACGTCGACTTCGGGTCATTTGATTGAAGGTTTGCAAGAAGAATGCAAATTATTTAAAAAATTTGGTCATGGGTTTGGGCGCCGCACTGTAAAATGGCAAATATGTAGCTAAAATCGACTTTTTGGAGTAAGGATTAGATTAAAAATTAATGTTCTCCGATATATTCAATGTCACGGTAGCAAACATTTAACTGATTTCTACAATTTATGGCATCCTAAATGAAGAATGCTTGAATTTTAAAATAATGTCATTTAATTATTTGTGGGAGTGAAAATGTTTGAGATATCAGTTTATTTTTAAATCTCATTTTTACACAAAATGCACGTAACGCACAACGGACGTACAACGTTTTTGAATTTAGCCCGGGTGGCATTCATATTCCTGAGATCTCAAGCATTTAAGGCATGGCACAGACTTACATAAAATGTATAAAAAAAGTGATGACTTTGCACAAGAATACCAAAACAGGCTAAGACATGGCAGCAGTATAAAACGTAATGACTAAGGGCCTGTTTATAAGCTGCAAGGGTGACCCGTCTAGAGGTCACCCACCTCTGTTGTTTCTTTGCCGTTTGCTCTACATTGAAGACAGAGTGTCATCCGCCTGCCAGGGTCACCCTGTGTACTTGCTAGGGTCACCCTTTTAGGCGAACGATCATTTCTGCACGTAAACGTTGACGCAATGGTCATCCGGCTACCTTGGCTAAGTTTTCGAGCGCGTTTTTCAGGTTTTTAACTTAGCTTTGAACTAAATACTGAAACAGTACTAAGAGTTAAAATCAAAATCAATCCCATTTACAATTCCTGGCGAATAAGGTCCGTTCAAATAAATAACCAGAGATTTCCGATGTTAATGTGCTCATACTAACGTTTCTCCACTTGGTTTTACTCGTTGACCACGCCATGTGCCGCGGTCACATGACTCAATATGGGCAGCCATAACAAAGGCCAATAACCACATGATTATAACTATGGTCTTTAGGTGTTACCTGGCCGCGAATCAGCCCAAACAATGGAACGCCAATCCTTCTAAATATCGCGGTTCTCGGCTGAGAGTATCTATAGAAAAGCTAGCATAATTAAACCATAAAAAAAGATTAAAAACAAAAACGAAAATCAAGCCGAATGAGCACTTTTCTAACTAAACATGTCGTTCTCTCTGAGGATTTCTGAATTACTTTCTACAGTCTCTACTTCTTCCAGAACTGTCTAACATTATTGAAGGCAATTTTCAACCAGTTCATGGGGTGCTTTCAAAATGATGACAAATTGATTTGCATGCGGGCGATTGTTAACATTCAAAGCGAGAAATACTTAACTGTTGAATGATAATTATGTTGCTGTTTTGGAATCAATTCACTCTTTGTCTCACAAATTTTATTTTTATTAATCAATATCTTTGGAAGAAATTCCAGAAAGACTAGCGCTGATTGGTAAAAATAACAACATTGTTTTCAGCACTTTGTCACCCGCCTTGAATATGCATAAATTTGCATAAGTGCATACATTTGCATGTACTCTTATGTGGCACGGAAAGAAAACAATGAAAAGGGACAGCGAATTCAGTTCGGTTCCTTTGTCCCGAGCAATAATTAGAAAGAAAACATAATATTGCGATTATTTCAGTTCAGCTGAAGATTTACTGATCAAGAGTCTTTGCTGAAGCTAATTGTACATTACATTAATATACGTGAACGGATATTTACCACAAGGTTCTTGTTACTCTTTGATAGGTACTTGAATAACAACCAGCTGAAGAAGTTACCAGAAGGTGTTTTTGATAAAAATACTAATCTGTGGGACCTGTAAGTAATACTCTTCTTTAAACTATAAAACATGAGCTTAAATTGCGATGTAATAAATTTTATCTGTATTAATCAACATCTTTGAAAGAGTTCAGTATCACTACCATGTATATCTGTCAGTACCATTCAGTACTATGGAGAGATGACCTTATATTACGAGCGACATGTCGAAAACCGCAATTAAAAACTTGCTTCACTGATTAGTGAAAATGGGAACGATTAAAAAGATGAATTCTATATTCTCCAACAGCAAATAGTAACGTTAAATCAAGAAACATTTTGGAGCTGACGAAAATTACATGGACCTTGCCTCAAACTAGTTCAAACATGAATCGTCAGTTGAGTCAGTTTACGAACAACGGACGTACAATGTATTTGAATTTAGGAGTGGCATTCGTATTCCCGAGATTGTAAGTTTGCAATTTTGCAAACTATTTGAACGAGCTTTGTTTAAAAAAAAAACTGTTTCCTGCCAAAAAAAACACGTAATATAATCTATACATATCTATAATGCACTTGTATGGATATACTACAATTAGATAGGTTTCTTTTCGATTATGCTTTGTAAAAAGGATATATTGAAGAAAAGGATATAATGAAATTGTGATGAAAAATGTAAAATCAGAATTCGTTAAGTACAATTGTTCCATAAATAAACACAAAAAAAAGTATAAAAATATGCACTGTCTAACAAAACGACAAATGAATTTTAAGTTTATTCTAATTGAGATAAACATGTGCGTCGACAGGTTAGAAATAATTCAACCATAAGTCATATTTTTATCTAAGGTTTGATATCATAGTAAATTGATAGCTTGACATTGACGTACCAAAACATTTAGTTATTCATGAAACAGCAATTTTCCTTATGTAGTATTACTTATTGCTTTGACTTAGTCTTTGTTGAGTTAACTGGAACTTTCTAGGGCTTCTGATTGGATAATTTAAATGAAATAATGTGCAAATTAAGGTGGTCCCAGGTCGACGTCGGGTCATTTGATTGGATCTTTGCACGAAAGAATGCAAATTAATAAAAAAATTGGGTGTTGGGTGTTGGGCGTTGGCGTCGCACTGGAAAATGGCAAAAATGTGGTTAAAATCGACTTTTTGGACTTAGTATTGAATTTAAAATTACATGTTCCCATAAACATTTAGTACTATGGAAAGATGACCTTATATCACGAACGACATGTCAAAAACCTCACTTAAAAACTTGCTGCACTGATATATAGGCAACGATTAAAAATATGAAATTATATATTCTACAACAGCAAATAGTGCCATTGAAACAAAAAAGTAGTCGATCTGACGAAGTAAAATGTAAAGATGTCAAAAGATTACATGGACCTTGCCTCAAACCAGTAGAAATCGACGAACCGTCATGCAGTTGAGTCAGTTTGCGCACAACGGACGTACAACATTATTTTAATGTAAGGTTGGCATTCATATTCCTGAGACATGAAGCATGTTAAGGCATGGCTCAGATTAACATAAAATTTATTAAAAATTGATAACTTTGCACAAAAATGCGGAAACAGACTCAGACTTGGGAGCAGTATAAAACGTAATGCCGTTCGCAATGCCGTTCGCTCTACAAGGAAGATAAGGTCACGCGCCTACCCTGGCCACCGTGTCTCCTTACCAGGGTCACCATGCTAGGCGGGCGATCAGTTTCGCATTTAAACGATGACGCAATGGCCACCCGGCTTCTCGGGGTAAGTTTCAGGTTTTTAATTTACCCTTGAACTATATGCTGACCAAATAATAAGTTCCGAACCAAACTGTCCCAATTTATTCGAAGAATTTTCATCTGCCTATCTAAATGTAAATTTCAGTCTTTGAAATATAAACTTCTGAGGCTTTTAATAGAATTATGTTTCATTGGCGGCCGAACGCTGTTGCAACTTGTTAAAACTTGTGTCCGGCGCGGCTATTTCTAAGAACAAGAACATTAATGAACAATAATGAACTTGATGGCTTTCAAACTTGAATTTGAAGAGAACAGTCGATTTTTGAAGCATTTATTTAGAATTTGTACTTATCCCACGCCTCGACACGCCTGAATGACGCTGTAATAAACCGGGTAAAAGGGTTAGAAAATTTGCATGTGAAGGCGGGCCCGCCTAAAAAAATGGACCGTTGAGATGGCATATGATAAATATAAAGGTAAACACAGTATTATTAGAATTGGTCGACGGGAGAGACACACGTGTTCTAGCTGCGCAGTCTCTACTTCTGCCATGACTTTCTAACATTATTGAAGGCAAGGTTCTACGAGTTCATGGGGTGCTTTTAAAAATGATGACAAATTGAGTGCATGTGGGCAATCCTCGGTAGGAAAAAAGATGGCGACTGGTACATTTACCCATAATTCTTAGCGCACAAAAACCTTAACAACGTTCTTAAAAATGTAAAGAAAAGTTATAAAATCTTCAAACCTAGTCTACACATTGTCCTTAGTACTGGAACAAATATTGTAAAAATTTGGCTTTCTTTGTGCCTTATGTGCTGTGTTAGGTCCGCAAGGTATTGTGGTATTTATTAATTAATTGTTATTCTTTGTATTTTATTTTATCCACTTTGTAACTGAAAAACCCTTTTAGGGAGTTACAATAAATATGTATGTATGTATGTATGTATGTATGTATGTATGGTAAAATGAACAGCCGCCATCTTTTTTCCTACGGTGGATTGTCAGCACTGAAAGCGAGAAGTATACTTAACTCTTGAATGATAATTATTTTATTTTTTTCTGAATCAGTTCACTCATTGTCTTACAGAAAAACGGCACTTGAGTGTTAATTCTTAATATATATAGATAGCCTGAGCCTAACAGCGTCGCTCTTTGAACAGAAAGCCGATGATAAACTTAACTGAGGTGAAAGGTCGGAAGCACAAGAATAAAATTGACGACCGGGCTATATTTTAATTTTAGCAATTCTCAAAAACAGACTTACGCGACCGTTTGCACAGTACATTTAGACCGTACAAAAGTTCACAAAAACAACTTTTTCTCCGTCTAGAATAATTAGTACGACTAATTTCCAAATAAAATACACCTGCTGTTTATAAAAATTGTCCGAGAAACTGATTTGGAAATCAAAATTGCAAAAAAATACACAAATACATTTGCATAAGACCACGCGAGTGAAGTTTACAACTATAAAATCCAAGTCTTGTTTTGTTTTGTTTACATAAAATCGCTTTTCAACCTATGTAATGAATGAACAAACACATAAAAATGGACAACACAATCTTCTTTCGAAAAATTTTATTCAAATCTCCATACGTTTATGTTTAAAAGCAGAACGCGAACCATCAAGAGCTCATCGAGGCCGAGATGTCTCCGATGAAATCAACACAACTGAATTTAATTGAGCGCGTTATAAACAATTCTCCCAAAAACTAGCGAGAAGACAAAAAAGTCAATCACAGATTGATATCAATATAAATTCCCATCGAAAAATGTATTTTGTTTTACCTTTAAGTCCCTCCACTGCTTGGAAATTGTTTAAATCTCCGCTTCTTCAGTTCTGAAACCCGAAGTGACAAACATCTTCCCGCATTGCTCCCATCCTTTTATCTCTTAAGCTCTTCTATTTCCAGTAATAGCGGCTTCTGAGTATCCCTTAATTAGTATCCCTGTCTTGAGTAGCAAACCGCGAAAAAATTCAGGAGAATAACGACTTTAATTTGAATCGGTTTTCTCCGCAAAACACAGCAAAACGTCAAAAGTGTTTTCCCATTTCACGTGAAAATTGCAAAGATCCCGGATGTTGTGTGGCGTCATACGCACATGTTTTGCGACGGTCTACGCGCCCGCGAGTTAGCCCTAAGCGACGGCGGCGGCCGGCGACAACGGCGGGCACACAACGCGCCCGCGAAACATTCCGCTAGCCGTGAACATGAAAAATGACGGCCATGGGTTCTATGGTTCTCTGGTTCTATGAGTATGGTGCTGCGCAGCCAGGCCTTCGGCCCGGCAAGAGCTCCGCTATAAATGTTATCGTTATTATAAAACATCTTTGGAAGAGTTTCCAGAAAGACTAGCGCTGATTGGTAAAAATAACGGCATTGTTTTCAGCACCTGATAGATTGTCACCCGTCTTGAATATGCCTAAATTTGAATGAGTGCATACATTTGCATGTTCTATGATGTGGATAGTTTCTTGGTGTTGCGGATGGTGTGATCGTAACGTAAAACAAAAGATTCAAAAGACACTGAACAATACCACACCACGACACAAAAGCTAACCAACAATGGCTTCCGCAACCCCAAGAAACACCCATAATGTGGCACGGAAAGAAAACAAAGAAAAGGGACAGCGAACCTAAGCACGGTGCCCTTGTCCCGAGCAATAATTAGAAATATAATAGAACATAGTACTGCGACTAGATCACTTCAGCTGAAGATTTACTGAAAGAAAGAGTCTTTGCTGAAGCTAATTGTACATTGCATTAATATACGTAAACAGATAGTAACCACAAGGTTGTTGTTACTCTTTGATAGGTACCTGAATAACAACCAGCTAAAGGAGTTACCAAAAGGTGTTTTTGATAACAATACTAAGCTGTCGAACCTGTAAGTAATACTTTGATTTTAGCTATAAAACGTCAGCTAAATCCCGTTAAGCGCGGATGGTGGAAGTGATGATGAGGCAGAAATTGAACCTATACGAAACTCACTGATTTTTAGCTAATGCATTTTTCTGCTCATTTAGTCTCAAAATAATATATAACAAATCCAAATAAGATATGAAAAAATTCCGTAATGCCAAACACAGTAAAAGCGCTCTTGATAAGAGCCGTGCAAGTCTACTTAATAAAAGCTAGAAAATACTAATTAATAACTATACTGTTGAAAACTATAATCATTTTGATAATTTTGGGTAACTAGAAATAGAGACTAAATAAGAAAATTAGAACGATTTATATTTTATTCCATTAATTATTTGGCATTTTCGTGGTAACCTCCGTTTATTTTAACTTTTGAAATTTGTGTTATTTAATTATCTCCTTGTTTTGCCAAAATATGTGTTTAAATAGCCCATCTTATGTATATGGTCATATTAGCCGATCAAGAGCCCGTACACCCAGCAAATAGTCATGACTTTCGACACCCATTTTGGTTGTTTCTTTTAAGTTTTTACAACTTTTTCATCCGAAAGCCTTATCTTTTTATAGAAGGAAAATTGTGGCACCATATTACAATGATGTGTAAGATTCCAATGTAGGAAACTATTTTAATAAGTCCTTTTTCTTTTCAAAATTTGTTACCTGCCAAAAAAAAAACCACGTAATATACTCTGCACATGTCTATAATGTACTTGTATGCACACACTAGATTTGTATGATCTTTTCGATTATGTTTGGTAAAAAGGATATATTGAAGAAAAGGATATAATGAAATTGTGTTGAAGAATACAAATACAATTGTTTACATAAATACACACAAGAAAAAAGTATAAAAGTATGCACTGCCTAACAAACACTACAAATGAAGTTTTAACTTCATTCTAATGGAGATAAAAATGTACGTCGTCAGGACAGAAATAACTCAACCAAAAGTCATATTTTTATCAGTCGAAGTCCTAAGGTCTGATTTGATAATAAATTGATAGCTTGAGATTAACGTTCCAAAACATTCGCTCATTCATGAAACAGCAATTTTCACTCCGTAGTATAACTTGTTGCTTTGATTTTGTATTAAGGTTAAGTGGAACTGTTTAGGGCTTCTGATTGGATGATCAAAACGAAAAAATATGAATTTTAAATTAAGGTGGTCCCACGTCGACTTCGGGTCATTTGATTGAAGGTTTGCAATAAGAATGCAAATTATTTAAAAAATTTGGTCATGGGTTTGGGCGCCGCACTGTAAAATGGCAAATATGTAGCTAAAATCGACTTTTTGGAGTAAGGATTAGATTAAAAATTAATGTTCTCCGATATATTCAATGTCACGGTAGTAAACATTTAACTGATTTCTACAATTTATGGCATCCTAAATGAAGAATGCTTGAATTTTAAAATAATGTCATTTAATTATTTGCGGGAGTGAAAATGTTTGAGATATCAGTTTATTTTTAAATCTCATTTTTACACAAAATGCACGTAACGCACAACGGACGTACAACGTTTTTGAATTTAGCCCGGGTGGCATTCATATTCCTGAGATCTCAAGCATTTAAGGCATGGCACAGACTTACATAAAATGTATAAAAAAAATGATGACTTTGCACAAGAATACCAAAACAGGCTAAGACATGGCAGCAGTATAAAACGTAATGAATAAGGGCCTGTTTATACCTTGGTAAGCTGCAAGGGTGACCCGTCTAGGGGTCACCCGCCTCTGTTGTTTCTTTGCCGTTTGCTCTACATTGAAGACAGAGTGTCATCCGCCTACCAGGGTCACCCTGTGTACTTGCTAGGGTCACCCTTTTAGGCGAACGAACATTTCTGCACGTAAACGTTGACGCAATGGTCATCCGGCTACCTTGGCTAAGTTTGCGAGCGCGTTTTTCAGGTTTTTAACTTAGCTTTGAACTAAATACTGAATCAGTACTAAGAGTTAAAATCAAAATCAATCCCATTTACAATTCCTGGCGAATAAGGTCCGTTCAAATAAATAACCAGAGATTTCCGATGTTAATGTGCTCATACTAACGTTTCTCCACTTGGTTTTACTCGTTGACCACGCCATGTGCCGCGGTCACATGACTCAATATGGGCAGCCATAACAAAGGCCAATAACCACATGATTATAACTATGGTCTTTAGGTGTTACCTGGCCGCGAATCAGCCCAAACAATGGAACGCCAATCCTTCTAAATATCGCGGTTCTCGGCTGAGAGGATCTATAGAAAAGCTAGCATAATTAAACCATAAAAAAAGATTAAAAACAAAAACGAAAATCAAGCCGAATGAGCACTTTTCTAACTAAACATGTCGTTCTCTCTGAGGATTTCTGAATTACTTTCTACAGTCTCTACTTCTTCCAGAACTGTCTAACATTATTGAAGGCAATTTTCAACCAGTTCATGGGGTGCTTTCAAAATGATGACAAATTGATTTGCATGCGGGCGATTGTTAACATTGAAAGCGAGAAATACTTAACTGTTGAATGATAATTATGTTGCTGTTTTGGAATCAATTCACTCTTTGTCTCACAAATTTTATTTTTATTAATCAATATCTTTGGAAGAAATTCCAGAAAGACTAGCGCTGATTGGTAAAAATAACAACATTGTTTTCAGCACTTTGTCACCCGCCTTGAATATGCATAAATTTGCATAAGTGCATACATTTGCATGTACTCTTATGTGGCACGGAAAGAAAACAATAAAAAGGGACAGCGAATTCAGTTCGGTTCCTTTGTCCCGAGCAATAATTAGAAAGAAAACATAATATTGCGATTATTTCAGTTCAGCTGAAGATTTACTGAAAGAAAGATTCTTTGCTGAAGCTAATTGTACATTGCATTAAAATACGTAAACGGATATTTACCACAAGGTTCTTGTTACTCTTTGATAGGTCCTTGAATAACAACCAGCTGAAGGACTTACCACAAGGTGTTTTTGATAAAAATACTAATCTGTGGGACCTGTAAGTAATACTCTTCTTTAAACTATAAAACATGAGCTTAAATTGCGATGTAATATATTTTATCTGTATTAATCAACATCTTTGAAAGAGTTCAGTATCACTACCATGTATATCTGTCAGTACCATTCAGTGCTATGGAGAGATGACCTTATATTACGAGCGACATGTCGAAAACCGCAATTAAAAACTTGCTTCACTGATTAGTGAAAATGGGAACGATTAAAAAGATGAATTCTATATTCTCCAACAGCAAATAGTAACGTTAAATCAAGAAACATTTTGGAGCTGACGAAAATTATATGGACCTTGCCTCAAACTAGTTCAAACATGAATCGTCAGTTGAGTCAGTTTACGAACAACGGACGTACAATGTATTTGAATTTAGGAGTGGCATTCGTATTCCTGAGATTGTAAGTTTGCAATTTTGCAAACTATTTGAACGAGCTTTGTTTAAAAAAAAAACTGTTTCCTGCCAAAAAAAACACGTAATATAATCTATACATATCTATAATGCACTTGTATGGATATACTACAATTAGATAGGTTTCTTTTCGATTATGCTTTGTAAAAAGGATATATTGAAGAAAAGGATATAATGAAATTGTGATGAAAAATGTAAAATCAGAATTCGTTAAGTACAATTGTTCCATAAATAAACACAAAAAAAGTATAAAAATATGCACTGTCTAACAAAACGACAAATGAAGTTTAAGTTTATTCTAATTGAGATAAACATATGCGTCGACAGGTTAGAAATAATTCAACCATAAGTCATATTTTTATCTAAGGTTTGATATCATAGTAAATTGATAGCTTGACATTGACGTACCAAAACATTTAGTTATTCATGAAACAGCAATTTTCCTTATGTAGTATTACTTATTGCTTTGACTTAGTCTTTGTTGAGTTAACTGGAACTTTCTAGGGCTTCTGATTGGATAATTTAAATGAAATAATGTGCAAATTAAGGTGGTCCCAGGTCGACGTCGGGTCATTTGATTGGATCTTTGCACGAAAGAATGCAAATTAATAAAAAAATTGGGTGTTGGGTGTTGGGTGTTGGCGTCGCACTGGAAAATGGCAAAAATGTGGTTAAAATCGACTTTTTGGACTAAGTATTGAATTTAAAATTACATGTTCCCATAAACATTTAGTACTATGGAAAGATGACCTTATATCACGAACGACATGTCAAAAACCTCACTTAAAAACTTGCTGCACTGATATATAGGCAACGATTAAAAATATGAAATTATATATTCTACAACAGCAAATAGTGCCATTGAAACAAAAAAGTAGTCGATCTGACGAAGTAAAATGTAAAGATGTCAAAAGATTACATGGACCTTGCCTCAAACCAGTAGAAATCGACGAACCGTCATGCAGTTGAGTCAGTTTGCGCACAACGGACGTACAACATTATTTTAATGTAAGGTTTGCATTCATATTCCTGAGACATGAAGCATGTTAAGGCATGGCTCAGATTAACATAAAATTTATTAAAAATTGATAACTTTGCACAAAAATGCGGAAACAGACTCAGACTTGGGAGCAGTATAAAACGTAATGCCGTTCGCAATGCCGTTCGCTCTACAAGGAAGATAAGGTCACGCGCCTACCCTGGCCACCGTGTCTCCTTACCAGGGTCACCATGCTAGGCGGGCGATCAGTTTCGCATTTAAACGATGACGCAATGGTCACCCGGCTTCTCGGGGTAAGTTTACGAGCGTGTTTTTCAGGTTTTTTATTTACCCTTGAACTATATGCTGACCAAATAATAAGTTCCGAACCAAACTGTCCCAATTTATTCGAAGAATTTTAATCTGCCTATCTAAATGTAAATTTCAGTCTTTGAAATATAAACTTCTGAGGCTTTTAATAGAATTATGTTTCATTGGCGGCCGAACGCTGTTGCAACTTGTTAAAACTTGTGTCCGGCGCGGCTATTTCTAAGAACAAGAACATTAATGAACAATAATGAACTTGATGGCTTTCAAACTTGAATTTGAAGAGAACAGTCGATTTTTGAAGCATTTATTTAGAATTTGTACTTATCCCACGCCTCGACACGCCTGAATGACGCTGTAATAAACCGGGTAAAAGGGTTAGAAAATTTGCATGTGAAGGCGGGCCCGCCTAAAAAAATGGACCGTTGAGATGGCATATGATAAATATAAAGGTAAACACAGTATTATTAGAATTGGTCGACGGGAGAGACACACGTGTTCTAGCTGCGCAATCTCTACTTCTGCCATGACTTTCTAACATTATTGAAGGCAAGGTTCTACGAGTTCATGGGGTGCTTTCAAAATGATGACAAATTGAGTGCATGTGGGCAATCCTCGGTATGAAAAAAGATGGCGACTGGTACATTTACCCATAATTCTTAGCGCACAAAAACCTTAACAACGTTCTTAAAAATGTAAAGAAAAGTTATAAAATCTTCAAACCTAGTCTACACATTGTCCTTAGTACTGGAACAAATATTGTAAAAATTTGGCTTTCTTTGTGCCTTATGTGCTGTGTTAGGTCCGCAAGGTATTGTGGTATTTATTAATTAATTGTTATTCTTTGTATTTTATTTTATCCACTTTGTAACTGAAAAACCCTTTTAGGGAGTTACAATAAATATGTATGTATGTATGTATGTATGTATGTATGTATGTATGTATGGTAAAATGAACAGCCGCCATCTTTTTTCCTACGGTGGATTGTCAGCACTGAAAGCGAGAAGTATACTTAACTCTTGAATGATAATTATTTTATTTTTTTCTGAATCAGTTCACTCATTGTCTTACAGAAAAACGGCACTTGAGTGTTAATTCTTAATATATATAGATAGCCTGAGCCTAACAGCGTCGCTCTTTGAACAGAAAGCCGATGATAAACTTAACTGAGGTGAAAGGTCGGAAGCACAAGAATAAAATTGACGACCGGGCTATATTTTAATTTTAGCAATTCTCAAAAACAGACTTACGCGACCGTTTGCACAGTACATTTAGACCGTACAAAAGTTCACAAAAACAACTTTTTCTCCGTCTAGAATAATTAGTACGACTAATTTCCAAATAAAATACACCTGCTGTTTATAAAAATTGTCCGAGAAACTGATTTGGAAATCAAAATTGCAAAAAAATACACAAATACATTTGCATAAGACCACGCGAGTGAAGTTTACAACTATAAAATCCAAGTCTTGTTTTGTTTTGTTTACATAAAATCGCTTTTCAACCTATGTAATGAATGAACAAACACATAAAAATGGACAACACAATCTTCTTTCGAAAAATTTTATTCAAATCTCCATACGTTTATGTTTAAAAGCAGAACGCGAACCATCAAGAGCTCATCGAGGCCGAGATGTCTCCGATGAAATCAAAACAACTGAATTTAATTGAGCGCGTTATAAACAATTCTCCCGAAAACTAGCGAGAAGACAAAAAAGTCAATCACAGATTGATATCAATATAAATTCCCATCGAAAAATGTATTTTGTTTTACCTTTAAGTCCCTCCACTGCTTGGAAATTGTTTAAATCTCCGCTTCTTCAGTTCTGAAACCCGAAGTGACAAACATCTTCCCGCATTGCTCCCATCCTTTTATCTCTTAAGCTCTTCTATTTCCAGTAATAGCGGCTTCTGAGTATCCCTTAATTAGTATCCCTGTCTTGAGTAGCAAACCGCGAAAAAATTCAGGAGAATAACGACTTTAATTTGAATCGGTTTTCTCCGCAAAACACAGCAAAACGTCAAAAGTGTTTTCCCATTTCACGTGAAAATTGCAAAGATCCCGGATGTTGTGTGGCGTCATACGCACATGTTTTGCGACGGTCTACGCGCCCGCGAGTTAGCCCTTAGCGACGGCGGCGGCCGGCGACAACGGCGGGCACACAACGCGCCCGCGAAACATTCCGCTAGCCGTGAACATGAAAAATGACGGCCATGGGTTCTATGGTTCTCTGGTTCTATGAGTATGGTGCTGCGCAGCCAGGCCTTCGGCCCGGCAAGAGCTCCGCTATAAATGTTATCGTTATTATAAAACATCTTTGGAAGAGTTTCCAGAAAGACTAGCGCTGATTGGTAAAAATAACGGCATTGTTTTCAGCACTTGATAGATTGTCACCCGTCTTGAATATGCCTAAATTTGAATGAGTGCATACATTTGCATGTTCTATGATGTGGATAGTTTCTTGGTGTTGCGGATGGTGTGATCACCAAATGACTTAAAACAAAAGATTCAAAAGACACTGAACAATACCCACACCATAACACAAAAGCTAACCAACAATGGCTTCCGCAACCCCAAGAAACACCCATAATGTGGCACGGAAAGAAAACAAAGAAAAGGGACAGCGAACCTAAGCACGGTGCCCTTGTCCCGAGCAATAATTAGAAATATAATAGAACATAGTACTGCGACTAGATCACTTCAGCTGAAGATTTACTGAAAGAAAGAGTCTTTGCTGAAGCTAATTGTACATTGCATTAATATACGTAAACAGATAGTAACCACAAGGTTGTTGTTACTCTTTGATACGTACCTGAATAACAACCAGCTAAAGCAGTTACCAAAAGGTGTTTTTGATAACAATACTAAGCTGCGGTTCCTGTAAGTAATACTTTGATTTTAGCTATAAAACGTAAGCTTAAATCCCGTTAAGCTCGGAGGGTGGGAGTGATGAGGCAGAAATTGAACCTGTACGAAACTCACTGATTTTTAGCTAATGCGTTTTTCTGCTCATTTAGTCTCAAACTAATTATAATATATAACAAATTCAAATAAGATATGAAAAAATTCCGTAATGCCAAACATAGTGAAAGCGCTCTTGCTAAGAGCCGTGCAAGTCTACTTAATAAAAGCTAGAAAATACTAATTTTAAAATAACTGTACTGTTGAAAACTATAATCATTTTGATAATTTTGGCTAACTAGAAATAGAGACTAAATAAGAAAATTAGGACGATTTATATTTTATTCCATTAATTATTTGGCATTTTCGCGGTAACCTCCGTTTATTTTAACTTTTGAAATTTGTGTTATTTAATTATCTCCTTGTTTTGCCAAAATATGTGTTCAAATAGCCCATCTTATGTATATGGTCATATTAGGTAATCAAGAGCCCGTACACCCAGCAAATAGTCATGACTTTCGACACCCATTTTGGTTATTTCTTTTAAGTTTTTACAACTTTTTCACCCGAAAGCCTTTCTATAGAAGGAAAATTGTGGCACCACATTAGAATGATTTGTAAGATTCCAGTGTAGGAAACTATTTTGAGAAGCCCTTTTTTGTTACGTGCCATAAAAAAACACGTAATTTACTCTGCACATATCTATAATGTACTTGTATGCACACACTAGATTGTATGATCTCAGTTTTCGATTATGTTTGGTAAAAAGGATATATTGAAGGAAAGGATATAATGAAATTGTGTTGAAGAATACAAATACAATTGTTTACATAAATAAACACAAGAAAAAAGTATAAAAGTATGCACTGCCTAACAAACACTACAAATGAAGTTTTAACTTCATTCTAATGGAGATGAAAATGTACGTCGTCAGGACAGAAATAACTCAACCACAGGTCATATTTTTATCAGTCGAAGTCCTAAGGTCTGATTTCATAATAAATTGATAGCTTGACATTAACGTTCCAAAACATTCGCTCATTCACGAAACAGCAATTTTCACTCCGTAGTATTACTTGTTGCTTTGATTTTGTCTTAAGGTTAAGTGGAACTGTTTAGGGCTTCTGATAGGATGATCTAAACGAAAAAATGTGCATTTTAAATTAAGGTGGTCCCACGTCGACTTCGGGTCATTTGATTGGAGGTTTGCAAGAAGAATGCAAATTAATTTTAAAAAATTTGGTCACGGGGGTTTGGGTGCCGCACTGTAAAATGACAAATATGTAGCTAAAATCGACTTTTTGGAGTAAGGATTGGATTAAAAATTAATGTTCTCCGATATATTCAGTGTCACGGTAGTAAACATTTAACTTATTTCTACAATTTATGGCATCCTAAATGAAGAATGCTTCAATTTTAAAATAATGTCATTTAATTATTTGTGGAAGTGAAAATGTTTGAGACATCAGTTTATTTTTAAATATATCAAAAAAATGATGACTTTGCAAAAGAATACCGAAACAGGCTAAGACATGACAGCAGTATAAAACGTAATGACTAAGGGCCTGTTTATAAGCTGGAAGGGTGACCCGTCTAGGGGTCACCCGGCTCTGTTGTTTCTTTGCCGTTTGCTCTACATTGAAGACAGAATGTCATCCGCCTACGCGGGTCACCCTGTGTACTTGCTAGGGTCACCCTTCTAGACGAACGATCATTTTTGCATGTAAACGTTGTTCCAATGGTCATCCGGCTACCTTGGCTAAGTTTTCGAGCGCTTTTTTCAAGTTTTTAACTTACCTTAGAACTAAACTCTGAAACAGTACTAAGAGTTAAAATCAAAATCAATCCCATTTAAAATTTTTGGCGAATAAGGTCCGTTCAAATGAATAAACAGAGATTTCCGAGGTTAATGTGCTCATACTAACGTTTCTCCACTTGGTTTTACTCGATGACCACGCCATGTGCCGCGGTCACGTGACTCAACATGGTGCAGCCATAATAAATGCCAATAATCACATGATTATAACTATGGTCTTTAGGTGTTACCTGGCCGCGAATCAGCCCAAACAATGGAACGCCAATCCCTCTAAATATCGCGGTTCTCGGCTGAGAGTATCTAGAAAAGCTAATATAATTAAACCATAAAAAAAGATTAAAAACCAAAAAGAAAATCAAGCCGAATTAGCACATTCCAAACTAAACGTGCCGTTCTCTTTGAGGATTTCTGATTTACTTTCTACAGTCTCTACTTCTTCCAGAACTGTCTAACATTATTGAAGGCAATTTTCAACCAGTTCATGGGTTACTTTCAAAATGATGACAAATTGATTTTCATGCGGGCGATTGTTAACATTGAAAGCGAGAAGTACACTTCACTGTTGAATGATAATTATGTTGCTGTTTTGGAATCAATTCACTCTTTGACTCACAAATTTTATTTTTATTAATCAATATCTTTGGAAGAAATCCCAGAAAGACTAGCGCTGATTGGTAAAAATAACGACATTGTTTTCAGCACTTTATAGATTATCACCCGCCTTGAATATGCCTAAATTTGCATAAGTACATACATTTGCATGTACTCTTATGTGGCACGGAAAGAAAACAGTGAAAAGGGACAGCGAATTCAGCTTGGTTCCTTTGTCCCGAGCAATAATTAGAAAGAAAACATAATATTGCGATTATTTCAGTTCAGCTGAAGATTTACTGAAAGAAAGAGTCTTTGCTGAAGCTAATTGTACATTGCATTAAAATACGTAAACGGATATTTACCACAAGGTTCTTGTTACTCTTTGATAGGTACTTGAATAACAACCAGCTGAAGGACTTACCACAAGGTGTTTTTGATAAAAATACTAATCTGTGGAGGCTGTAAGTAATACTCTTCTTTAAACTATAAAACATGAGCTTAAATTGCGATGTAATATATTTTATCGGTATTAATCAACATCCTTGGAAGAGTTCATTATCACTACCATGTATATCAGTACCATTCAGTATTATGGAGAGATGACCTTATATTACGAGCGACATGTCGAAAACCTCAATTAAAAACTTCCTTCACTGATTAGTGAAAATGGGAACGATTGAAAGGATGAATTATATATTCTCCAACAGCAAATAGTAACGTTAAAACAAGAAACATTTTCGAGCTGACGAAAATTACATGGTCCTTGCCTCAAACCAGTTCAAACATGAATCGTCAGTTGAGTCAGTTTACGAACAACGGACGTACAACGTATTTGAATTTAGAAGTGGCATTCGTATTTCTGAGATCTCAAGCATGTAAGGCGTGGATCAGCATAAAATTTATTTAAAAAATGACGACTTTGCACAAAAATACCGAAACAGGCTCAGACGTGCCAGCAGCATTAAACGTAATGACTAAGGGACTGTTTACATGCTGGAAGGGTGACCAGTCAAGGGGTCACCCGGCTCTGTTGTCTTTTGCCGTTCGCTCTACATGGAAGACAGGGTCCCCCTGTCGGCTTGCTAGGGTCACCCTTCTAGGCGAGCGATCATTTTTCCATATACCCGGCTACCTTGGCTAAGTTTTCGAGCGCGTTTTTCAGGTTTTTGACTTGTTTTTGAACTAAATGCTGAAACAATAGAGTTGAATCAAATCAAACCCATTTTCAGTTCTTGGCAAATAAGGTCCGATCAAATGAATAAACAGACTAAAAGATTTTTGAGGTAAATTATAAATGTGCTCATACAAACGTTTCCCCACATGGTTTTGCTCGGTGACCACGCCATGAGCCACAGTCACATGACTCAACATGGGGCAGCCATGAGAAAAGGCTAATAACCACATGATCATAACTACGGTCTTAAGGTTTTACTTGGCCGAGAGTATCTAGAAAAGCAAACATAATTAAACCACAAAAAAAATTAAAAACAAAATGAAAATCAAGCCGAACAAGAGGCTCCCAGCAGCCTATACTCATGCACATGCGTAAGAAAGTAGTAGTAGCTAGCATTAGTAGTAATTTATTTACCCACAAGATGCACTTATCATTGGGTTTTCCGGGTGTTGAATCCCGGGACACCCCCGGGGAAAGCTCGGGAACATGCGGAGAATAGTGCATTTTTGTCTTTTTTTTATGCCCCGCGGTGCAGTGACATTGATTAGTTTTGGAAACAAACAAAATGGTGGCAAGAGATTTTGTGTACCAAATGCTCTGCAGATATTTTAAGTCTAAAAATGTAATAATAGCTTTGATAACTAGCTTTTAAGACCTTTGAAAACATCGAAAGGGATTGGTCATGAGATTTTTGACGTCCTCAGTTGCTGAAATACTCATATTTTTTCTGCCAAAGTTGTTATGGAGTTTCGGGCTGAGGCAAAACGATTACTTTTCTCAAACATAAAATTCCTGTTGTTGAACAATTTGTGTTACTTGAATGAGAATATCTTGAATAACAATATACAACATCTACTGATGATACCTATGAGTGAAATCTATGTTCCAAGCAATGATGCTAATTACCTGATCAGTTGCTAAGAAATTAAACATCGCCAACAATTACGGCCGCGAGCCCGCGGCACGATAGCGGTTTCCAACCAAAATGTCTCCCAAGATGTCCGCAGATTTTACAAAGAAATGTATGACACGGTACGAAAAACTTACAAATATAAGCAAAAATAAAAGGTGTTCTTCATTTGCCGTACCAGCAATTTAGTGAACCAACCAAAGTAATTTTATTGTTGCAAAAAGATAGATCAAATGACTGTGTAATACCTTGCGAATTTACTTTGCTCGACAACGAAGGTTAGCGCCACTCTATCCTTATATGTTGACAGGCGAAGCCACACAATACCCGAAAATAAAACTGCGTACCGCTTTTCCAATGTCAAGTACTCCATTTGCCGGACTGGATACATACAGTGGACCCTGTTCTTGTTCTAAACTTGTAAATTTGAAGCTCACAGCGGTTTGACATCCTTTGCGTTTCTTCCCGTAAAAACGCTAGACACTAAATAAACCGGACTAAATTGCACCACGACTCTAAGTCCTTTATATTCATTTCCGGTTAATGATACGACAAGAATCGCACGGCGTGTTTTGTCCCGAAAAATCTTTCGAAGATCCACACATTTGGTATCAAAATTTGCAACGAAAAATCAGCTTTCTCACCCCCGTAGTACTTGTGGGATAGCTGTAAAGCAGTGTATTTGATCAGCAGTTAAACGAATGAACAATTTCACTTCCGGTGAAATTTACGCGCGAAACCCGCGCCCGTTAGCTTTTCAACGGCCGCCATGTTGGATTCACAGGGAGCACCGCTGACGGCGCGCGGATTCTTCGTGACCGGAATTGTTGGCGATGCCTGAAAAACTAGCTTTGCGACTACCGATGCAATGCTTTCAGTTATCTACCCAGCTTTTAGGCCAATTGGAGAGCTGAGGTTCATTTTCATTTTAGCTATAAAACGTGAGCTTAAATCCTGTTAAACTCGGAGGGTAGGAGTGATGAGGCAGAAATTGCACTTGAAGGAAACTCACCGATCTATAGCCAATGCGTTTTTCTGCTCACTTAGTCTCAGACTAAAATATAGCAAATACAAATAAGATATGAAAAATGCCGTAATGCCTTCATTTGACATTCTCTGCAACATCTTATCTCTGTTGTTTCTCTCAAATCCAGAAAAACAAACTGCTTACGTAGATGAAAACAATCAATTAAAATTTGTTTGTTTATGGTCATAAAAGTGTATTATAATAGACCGATTGCATAACAATAACAATACAATACGTTAGAAAACCTTAGCCTCGCGCTCATGTTTCCAGACAAAGGATTCCTCTCATCAACGCGAGGCTAAGGTTTTCTAACGTATTGTTATTCAAATTCGGCGCCATTTATGCAATCGGTCTATTATTTCCCAAAGCACAAATGTGTAAATATCTTTTTATTTGGCTGAAAACAACCGTCTTCAACTAGGACGGTATAAAAAAAGTTTGAAAATGAAAATGAAACGATCTATTAATAGACACATGATCAATAGTATTCCCTGGGATTTCCACGCTTACATTGCTTGCAACTTCGGGTTAATTTTATTTTCCGGATTTTAGTTTACGTTGTAACAAAAACTACTTTCCATCCTGCGATTGTTATTACGTTTGGTAGGTGGTTGGAAGGAAACGAGTTTCATAAGTTACCTCCAGGAATATTTGATAACAACGCTGAGCTGGAGACAATGTGAGTAGGGCTCGTGGCTGCCAAAAAATGGGAATTGGATTAGTTAGAGTATAGGCTTGAAACTGTCATAGCCGAATTAAACAATTTATTATTTCTGTAACAATCTCAAACTTTTCATATTTTTTGTGACTTAGTCATCATGTTTTTATTTTAGTTTCGTTATCTTATTATTTCAACGGTAGCTAACTATTATAGCCGACGTCCTGCTAAAAATAATAATTTGTTGTATGCTTGCACTTAAGAGATCCATATTTTTTCTAATACTATGAGATGTCCACCAAGTCTGCCACATGTTCCAAAATTTGCAATCCATTATTATATAAAATATTGCGTGCTATTACTCATTGATTATCGTATTATTTACGGAATAACCAATGACACAACGTTTCTCTTTCTCTTTCTTTCTAATTTGACACCACTCTCCCTCCCCCCATTTTACCCTCCCCTCTACCCAACACGGTGAATTCCCTCCTTCTTCGGTCATGGGAGTGCGTCCGAAAGTGAGCCAGCGGTGGTTAATGTCATTAACATAAAAAACAGTACACCAAGAACCACCAAACTTTTTTAGTATTTTACCGAGAAATTTATTTTGAAGCATTTCTGATGTGACAGGCTTCTCGGCTTTATGACATACTTTGTAAAGTATGGTCCACGTCGAAAAATAGGATTTAAAATTCCTGAAAGTGTAAAAAAAGAAAATATAAAAATAATTTGAAAAGCAATTTTTAAAAAGATCACCATGCTTTTTAATTTGTAAAACATGTGTCGATGTGATCCACATCTTCGTCAGTTACAAAGAGTGTTGAACCGTTAGAACTAGATTAAGCCTGGTTTTCATATGATCGCTACGATCGCTGCGATCGCTACTCGATCGCCAAAAAACGAGACCGGCGATCGTAGCGATCATATGGAAACCACTGTTCGGCGATCGCAGCGATCGTAACGATCGTAACGATTGCGGCGATCGCGATCGCTGGGCTAGAAACAATTCTATCTCAGCGATTGTAGCGATCGGCGCACAGCGATCATAGCGATCGTAACGATCAAAACATATGGAAATCACTTTCATCGATAGTGGCGATCGTAGCTATCGAAACTATGCCACAAAGCATTGCAGTATCGCTTTATGTATCCTAGAGTCCTCCTGTGTTTTTCCGCGGTCGATCCTGCTAGCGATCGTAAAGATCATATGGAAACCAACACGATCGCTTCGATCGTTACGGTCGCTGCGATCACCGGTCTCGTTTTTCGGCGATCGTAGCGATCATATGGAAACCACGCTTTATAACAACCTAAAGAAGCATGCATAATTAACTATGATTACATCCTCTCACATCTTTAAACATCTACAAAGCTCGGAACCTTGCCGCAAATCTTGTTCTACAGATTGCTTCGAAATTCTCGATTCTGCCTTTACGGAATTCCAACTCAAACTCAAGGAGGCTATGCACATCAACTGGGAATTAAAAGCCCAAATTAAATCAACAAGTCAAACACGACGTCTATTTAACACTTACGCTTAAGGCATTGTTATTATTTACGCCTTCTTTCTTTGTTATGAATTTATGTTATCATAGTTAAGGTGGTTCGATACAGTTTTCTGGAGACCATACCAACATTTTGCAATCGGCTTTTAAGCGGTCTTCTCCAAGTCAGATCAACGTGAAATTTTCACCACTAACTGGTTTTGAATTGAAGTTTGGCAAGATATATTGTCTGGTAAAAGCGATATTACCATGACGACGATAAACAAGAAACTTAGAAATCAGTAAAAGTGAAATTTAGCGCGGTTAAGATTTCGCATTTAAAATCCCACATAGACATCTTAAAATATGGTATATGGCATATATATTTTAAAAGAATAAAAAAAATCCTGTATGTTTGAATTCAAATAAATCGCAATAACATTTCAAACCTTACTATTTGTGTACTGGTATTAAATTGATCGAGGGATTAACACTGGTTTTGTGAAATTACTTAATGATAGTGTCAAAAAGTAGCTTGATGTTATGTTTGTAAACCTTGAAAGTTTTGTTTACTTTCTCTTTTGCGATCTTGAGAACTACCATTTTTCCTAACATCGCTTCATGTGCAATTTTTGAGTATTTTTCGATTTTAATAGCTTTTGCTAAAATCTAAGAAACGGCTTGATGGATTTTTTTACAACGTTAACCACGCATGCTTACCGATGTGCAAAATATTATCTGAAAGTTTCATTGACATTGATTCACTGCAACGCCTTTAAATTTATAGATGAAGGCGCGCTAAATTTCACTTTTAAAGTAAAGTAAAGTCGCGCACACGAGCCAGAAGGCTCACAACGGCCGGAGCTTAAACCCGGTTTCTGTAGCATGAAGCGACTAGGAATATTGCTACTCCCCCCTGGATGGGATGCTAGTCCATCGCAGGGTTACCCCCAGCATTTTTTTGTCGCCGGTACCCATTTATACACCTGGGTGGAGAGAGACAGTGTGGAGTAAAGTTTCTTGTCTAAGGAAACAACACGACGGCAGAGACCAGGCTTCGAACCATCGACCTTCAGGTTGAAAGCCCGACGCACTAACCACTAGACCACCGTGGCTCTCTTGAGAACTACCATTTTTCCTAACATCGCTTCATGTGCAATTTTTGAGTATTTTTCGATTTTAATAGCTTTTGCTAAAATCTAAGAAACGGCTTGATGGATTTTTTTACAACGTTAACCACGCATGCTTACCGATGTGCAAAATATTATCTGAAAGTTTCATTGACATTGATTCACTGCAACGCCTTTAAATTTATAGATGAAGGCGCGCTAAATTTCACTTTTACTGATTTCTAATTTTCTTGTTTATCGTCGTCATGGTAATATCGATTTTACCAGACAATATATCTTGCCAAACTTCAATTCAAAAATAGTTAGTGGTGAAAATTTCACGTTGATCTGACTTGGAGAAGACCGCTTAAAAGCCGATTGAAAAATGTAGGTATGGTCTCCAGAAAACTGTATCGAAACACCATAATTATGCATGCTTCTTTAGGTTGTTATACGTTCTAACGGTTTTTCAAACACTCTTCGTAACTGACGAAGATGTGAATCACATCGAAACATGTTTTACAAATTAAGAAACATCGTGATTTATTTGCTGCTTTCTCGACCAATTTGAAAAATGTGATTTTAATGGTATTTATGCATTTTTTAATGACAGTCTTTTGAACAGTAACAAGCTGAGGCAGTTGAACGAAAGTGTGTTTCATTGCTTGAAGAATCTGAAGTATTTGTGAGTGAATATTTCTTGCTTTGTTCTTATCGAAATAAACTTCAACTTAGTCAGCAGAATGCTTAAAAACCTCAATGAAAATAGGTGCGATAGTGACAAAAGAAAACAAAACATTCTGACGAGAAGCTGTATACAGCTTGAGCTCGTGACGTCTCAAGCATGCACACTCGTCATAGAAATGCACTTGTTGTTTCAAACACGAAACCTGCCGGAATTAAAAACCCAAAGCAATAGACGGCGAACAAATATCAAACGGTCCTATCCGTCCACAAACGCCTTGCAAGATCTTCAAAACTCTATCGTACGCTGTATTAAATTATTCATTCCTCTTCACAAGTCGACACACGAAGACATTTTGCCGCCATCTTGAATTTAAAATCTTAAAAGAGCCATACCACCTGGTCGCCTGTCAACCAATCAGACATTTTCCGCCAGTGAGCAAATATATGCGTGGAAAAATTTGTTGGCACTAATGTCACCAAAAAATGAAAAAGATCAAAGGCTGCTATGAACCAACTCGTGAATACGAAACGCTATATAAATAGAAAAACTAGTGGCAGGACGTTTAGCATAAAGCTTATGTTATTTACGCAAATATATAACACTCAAAAATAAATGTACGAGAATTTCCCCGCAAACAAAGGTCGGTTTATTTGACTCATGTCGCAGCTTTGTTACCTGTGTTTTATCAGTCCTTATTGCTTGTAGATGGCCGAACCTTTTGTTGAGTTGTTTCTCTGAGGAGTTTCCTGATACATGTCACGCAACAAAGCAAATAATTGCTAAGTATAGAATCTCCGCACATTATATATCATCCACTGATCACTCTTATTACACACAGCGGGTATCCTGTCACGCTATGACATGATTTGTTTTTCGTCATCGCTCAAAATTGGTTTCTTTTAAACCTTTATAAATGTAGTTTGACAAAAATAAACGCTTCCAATGCGTCATGCGAGAGAAACCTTAATAACCCGTTAACGTTTGCAATACTCGGTCTAAGCTTCTTGTTGTTTCGCAGAGCAGTCAAAAAATTGATGAGTAATCAAATTTAAAACTTGCATCATCCAGCTTCTCTTATTTCAAACAATGCGCATTTGTGTCACGCTAAGACATGTTTATTAATCCAAAACAAAAATTGTTTTATTTCAACTTTTACATGGCAGGGAAACTCTGTAGCGTTTTTCTAAATTTTGAAAAATTCCTTTGAAGTCCGTAGATTGATTTTAATTTTTCAGGGCTTGAAGCCCTAGGCTCTGGTCAGCGGAATTTGCAACAAAAGTTTACTGCTGATAGATGGAAAGAACGAGTGAAAATTGCATTCTTGCCACTGTCTGCGATAACCTGTTCATTGCGCTTCACGTATTCACGAGTTAAAAACGCGAAGGGCAATGGCCGTTTTTATACTAGAGACGCATTATCCGTCTGGACGAACTTGGGCAAACATTTGTAGTTCGTCTGGTTATGCGTCTCTAGTATAAAGACGGGCACAAGACGCATTATCCTTCTAGACGAACTATCTTTCGTAGTGCGTCGTTCAAGACGCATTTCGAAAGATAGTTCGTCTAGACGGATAATGCGTCTTGTGCCCGTCTTTTTACTAGAGACGCATAACCAGACGAACTACAAATGTTTGCCCAAGTTCGTCCAGACGGATGATGCGTCTCTAGTTGTTCGTCCCGTCTTTACACTAGACGCATAACATGACAGACGCATTATTCGTCTGGACGGATAATGCGTCTCTAGTATAAAAACGGCCAATCTTGGACTCGTTGGCTGCACCACGAGTAATAAAAAGCAAAACAAATTCTTCACGCGCAAATAGACTTGTAGATTTCTACCCGACAGGTTTGTAAATAACAGAATAGCTTCAAATATTCAGAATTCAGCTTCAGATAAATTCGAATTTAAAATACGAACAGTAGACCGTTGATTTCTTTTTGAACTCATTATTATAATTATGCCTCCGTTATGTAAATTGTTACCCTGACTACCTCGCGGTTTCTTCGCGTACACTTGAAGGCTTCGATATGACAACTGTTCTCGAAATAGACGTAATATTCTTCGGCTGCATTGCTTATTAACAAAAAGTAAAAACACAAAATAATAAACTTCTCTTTCTTGCTTAATATTTGGCGTCAGAATTGAGTCTTTGGATTATAGACGAGAGCTTCTGCACCCATGAAACAGTTGTAAACAAGAACAATATGAACTTAGTTTCTCGCTTCACAGTGTGTACGGATAAAAACTAGCTTTTGTTAAATCAAAAATGAAATTTCCGTGATGCATTGCCTACTTACCAAAATAGAATATTAGAACTTCCTCCGCAGATGCTGTGTGTAATGATGCGAGATGCTGCTGCTTGTAGTCGTGCCCGGATTTTATATGAATCGCGATAAGAAATGACCATCCATCAAATTATAGTGGACTAGCTCAACGGCAAATGTTGGTATTTTGTTGTTGTTTTTTTTTTGTGGTGGATTTTAGTTTCTAAAAGACGCGAATGCCTAATTGAAAAATTGATTATACATGCAAATGCAAGGTTGTCTGGCTATCGGTTGGCAATGATGTGGTCTTGTCATCATGTATGAACTTTAGAATCGGCGTTTATGAGTGTGCATGTCAGGACTGAAATATTACAAAAACATAACTGAATCATCGAGGTTTTTTAAGTCAATTCGTGACTCGGAAGTCAACATTGTGACACCTTACTTTAAACGCTATAGTCGAATTTTGAGCTTATAATTCTAATTGGGAAGGATTAAGGTGGCTCCAAGTAGTTTGTTTGGGTCACACTTCCATTTTTGAATGCGCTTATACATAATCTTACTTTAGCTCAATAAATTTGAATTTGATACCATTACATTAGGCTTGGATGAAAGTTTTGGATGATGCTCTTTTTATGCTAATCAGCGTTTCCATAGCAACGGTAAACAAACATGGCGAAAAACAGTTTTTTCTGATTATCTTTCGATTTTGGGGTTACTCTTTTCAAACTGCATTTGATAGAAAAGCTCGATCTCTTAACTGCCGAGGAGTTAGTTAGAGCTTAGGGTTAGACTAATAATTTAAGTCTGAGGAAACTTTCTGTGGTAATTTAATGATAATTTGTGAGACCGATGAAATGTTTTGACCGCTTATATTTCAAACATGAAAAAACACTGTTCAAAATGTTTTAGCGATTTATTCAAAATCGAACAGTTTAATATATTTGAAATTTTCCCATTTCGTGTGCTATACTATGTAGATTATAGCGTATTTATTCGCTTGTTGCGGATAGCCCCAAAATCGAAAGATATTTAGGAAAAACTGTTTTTCGCCATAATTGTTTACCGTTGCTATGGAAACGCTGATTAGCATAAAAAGAGCATCATCCAAAACATTCATTCAAGCCTAACATCTGGTATCAAATTCAAATTCATTGAGCTACAGTAAGATTATGTGTAAGCGCATTTAAAAAGGGAACTGTGACCAAAAAAAAACTACTTGGAGCCACCTTAAAAAAACGGCCTATAAAGGAGTTTGTCATTTTTTTACATCTATTTTTGTCAAATATAAAAATACTTAGTAATTAAGCTAAATTCCAATTAAATCTATTCATAAATATAAAAAAGCTTATAATTCATGTATATGGTCCATATGGTGAACAACAGTTCATTTTATGGTTTACTGTAGTTATTGCATTACATTTTTAGGTATTTGCAGCATAACCATTTTCAAACCCTGCCACCAAATATCTTCAGCAATAATACCAAGTTAATCCGGCTGTAAGTAGAAAGTATTTATTTTTGTTAAACTACTCTATAAGGAATGGATCAGATAATACAACGGTGAATCTAGGAATAATATTGAAGCGAGCGAGGATAGATTCAGAGAACAGTGGGGTAAACGTTTATCACGTCTTCAACAAAATTACCACAAACTTGAGGTTTGAATAATTAGCAATTTTTTACCGAATTGGAGGCGATTAGTAGTGGTGGATATTTGGAAAGCCTCGATAAGGCAAGATGAATATCTATCACTTTTCACCGACACTAAAGTAATAAGTAAACACAAAATATAAGCCAGCCGAAAATAATTGATATCGAGAAAAACTCGCACATGAAAGCAAGATCAATGCCTGGAGGTGAATAGCAAAATATTTTCTCGAGTTTGATTAGCCAATCAGAAGGCGTGGAGAAACACTGAACACTGTTTGGGTACATAGTAAATCTTGATATTCAATAAAGCACCACATTAAGCGCTTGAGGAGGTATCTAGGATCACAAAGGAAAAAGAGACAGTCGTTAAGTGGTTTATGCTAAGCCTATTTTGACCGGGAGCTGTCCAATTTTCCGCGCTGACTTTGAAACCAATATCCATCAAACGCGCATTTTAGAATTTATCTGGGAACATTTGGTTGCTACATATCTCTAATAGTAACACATAATGGCACACAATGACTCCACGGCTACGATCTCTTGTTTTATTTATCGTAATTAATGTACCACGGGTTTTCCAATTTAAGAACTTTTGACCCAATTTTGCTGCTGTTCAGTGGCATCACAAAAATCCAAGATGGCGGACCATTAGATTACGGCGGTTCGGAGACCATGTCGTTTATTTCACGCAATGTGATGTCATCATACCATATGACCTTTCAAGCCAATTTTAGGTCATTTTTGATTATACATATCTGATATCTGATGTCATGTTTCTGTTGCAGGCGCATAAACAACAACAATTTTACGCGGCTAAATGAAAGATTGTTTCGTGGCTTAAAGGATCTACAGCAACTGTGAGTTGCGAATTTCCACATTGCATTAGAATAATCACTTTTCTAAAACAAATATAATACAATTACATAAAGTTGAATGTTCGAAATCAAAGTTACATTACGGGTATATATTTGTACCAGAGTGACTAGAAGACACTTCATAATAAGCTAGGAGTCATTCGCAAAAGTCTTACCAGTTAGCATCACACCCCTGCCGTGGGAAAGCTAATCAACAATCATCTAAAAAAGATGGACAGATGGCACTATACACACCCTGCATTTTTCTGCACTCCGTGAAAAAGGCTTGGTCGCAGACGCACTTTTCCGGTTTGCGAGTGTCCATCTTTTTAAACAGAAGGAGACATATCTTTCTATCGCCTGCTTCATTAGTTGATCATTTACTTCCGTTTATCGTTGAAAGTGTTTGCACGTGTGGCATTTGAACAAGCCGTTTCTCTGTGGCCGTTGTAGCTCCTTTTGATATTGACTATCCGCCTTAAAAGTCCAGATGAAAGGTGTAAAGCATATCTCTTTAGATAACATGATACATGCCAATCGATTCCTGATTTTATTCTGCCTTGACATTTTTGTGTTTACTAGATAAAATATAAGCCAAGCAGATATGGAAAAAATTTCACTATTAATTTGAATTCCTGTCCTGACTACTAGTTCTTGCTACATTCTTCGAAAGAACGATGTTCAGTTCAATTCATAACGATGGTATGCTTTTGTGTAATTCAGATGGTTATTCCAGAACGATATCAAGGCATTACACCCTAAACTGTTCGCAGATCTCGGCAATTTGGTGGACCTGTGAGTATCACAAATAAAACTCGCCAAATTCGTAATAATAAAAAAAATTCAGCGTTTTATAATATGAACGCGTCTTTATCCTGTTCCTGTCCAGTGTCCTTTTCTTATGGATTTCAGTTTCTTAGAAGAACACTTACATACTCGTTAATAGCCACTGCTTATATACACCTCTAACATATTTTGCTCATCATGATTTATGCTTTTTGTGACAACTGAGCTATTCGGTTGCTCTATGCTTATTTTAAATACTTTGTTTTGTAATGAGGCTAATTAAAAGAATATTAACAATTGTATCAACTCAAAGACGTACATAGTTACAGTGTATGAGGTATTTTTCAAAGGTTGCCGCATCCTCTACCAAGTCACTAGATGAACACGTCATAAAGATGACGTTCTAACACATAAAATAATGGATCTTTCATAATGAGCGTTATGCTTTCTGCAAAATATTGAACAACTGAAAATTATGTAAAAATTAAAATAACTTCTTGAAATCTGCGCGCTTTGATTGGTGGACCGCTGACACCTTTTGATTATTACAACAGCAGGTTATCAAAAAGAATACAGCGGAGAGACACTTCTGTCCACATACGGTCACTACAATCAAGAAATATACAATAAATTGAGTAAATAATTTTGACAAAAGCCAAAGATCGTTCAAAGTCGCTTCTCACGTAACGTGTTTCCTTTTTCCAAAAGGTATAAGCAGCATTTCAATGAAGAAGTAACACCGATGTTCAGCAATAATGAGCATTAAAGGTCCATCGACATTTACCGTGATGCACCGCGCATTGTTTATTTTGATTTGGACCCAGATAAATGCGATCTCTCGCGAAGTGAAATTTTGGCCTCTCATCTCCAGGAAGAAATGAACACTGAGTTTGAAATTTCGTTCGACATTGATTTTAAAATGTATTAGTCCAAAGATGCGGTCCTGTAGATATTAAAAGTCCGTATAACATGTCTCGCATTTTGTCTGGGGCCGCTCAACCCGCCTTTGTGTAGCTCCAGTCGCCGAGAAAGTTTTCTCCGCTTCGAACGTTCGCATCGAAAACATTTTCACGTCGAGGGACGCGGAAAACCTCCTGCTATTTTTACCGAAAGTTTAAGGTCAATGACCCTTAAAACGAAACCTCCAGCGAGCCGAGAAGTGTTTGTATTTTGTGGGCTGTTCTGTCGGCTATCTGATTCGCATCGGGCATAATTAATGAGCTCCGCTGGCGGAGGACGTTTTCTCGGCTTCAGAAGTTTGCATAAAAAAAAATTCGACGGCCAGGGACGGGGAAAACCTCCTTCAACTTCCATGGAATATTTTAAATAGATGCTGACAAAAACGACTCCGCCGGCGAGCCGAGAAGTTTTGAGCTTTTTCTGTCATGTTTTAATTTTGTTATTTACAGTTACGGTCGACCGGTCACGCATCAACGGTAATAATATTCAAATGTCAACTGACAGTATCTGTATGTGGAAAAACATTACAAAGAAAAGATTCGAAGATAAATCTTTACTAGTAGGCAATCTTATATACCTATTTCTTTTCCATGGTCAGCCGAATTTCTGAGCCAAACCTTCTGAAGGATCTCGTTTCTTAACAGCCGCCTCGAGCCTTCGGCGGCGTTGCTCAGAAAACGTATTAGTAACGATGGAAAATAAAAGAAAACATACAAAACAAGATGCAATGCATTGAATATGAACTAAATATTTGAACGAAATCATCTTGAAGTTAATAGACGATACAGATTCCCCCATGTAAACGGATTATTTTAGGAATCAAACTTTCTCGCCACAAAATGGATTTTCGGGGCTCCAGAAATTCTAGAACGCCCGCAATGAGTCACGGTAAGTGACGATGGGCTTTAAGAAAGCTGCCGTATAGTATTACCAAACGACAATTACACAATGAAAACTGTCAAACTTTCAAACAGGTCAATCAGTCAATTAATCAATCAATCAATAAATAAACGTTTCTATCGTTCTAGCTCAATTAAAAAGGTCGATTGTCCTTCCAGCATCCCTCGAAAACAAATAAACAAAAAGCATATCTTATATAGTAAAAACCCGCGTGTAAGAACCTAGTGGTTTAAGAACCTGCTGGCAGAAATTTGCTATTTTAGTACCCAAAAATATAAGAACCTGTTTAGCCAAGCAAGATCAAGCAGGTTCTTATATGTGGGTTACAGTTAAATCATGATAAACATTTTAACCAAGGAGTTTGACTTCGAGATTGCAAATATATAATACAAGAAAATACCAAACTGTAATTAAAAATAAAAGTATGTGATTCCTACAACAATAACAGGTTTATATAAAGTACATACTGTAATTGTCTTCATGGACCTTGCTTAAAGGAGGTTTGTACTGTATATCTCCTTCAAAGAAATTAAGAACCTAATTAAAAACCTACCAAGCCTAAATTGCCAATAACTACCCCAAAATACTAGAACCTATTTTGCCAGACTTCACAAAATGTAGGCTCTTACACGCGGGTTTTTACTGTACCCGTTCACACTAACGCTTAAGCATGTTTAAATGTTGTTTACCTTAACCCTATCCAGACCGGGGGGGGGGGTTTGGAGCCCGCTCGAGCTTTGAAGTTGTGTCGTTTTAAAACGGTTGATGCAATGACCACCAAATTTGGTGACTTTTCCTAAAATTTATCTGGAAACATTTTCACGTTAGCGTCCTTTGTCCACCGACATTGACGTTTGTATAGCAACCGCTTTTTGACACCTATGTTTTACAAAATTAGCATTTTTCGCTTTAATTAAGATTATTTCAAAGTTTTCTTATTGAATTAATATTTTCCACTTAATTTAGCGATAATTGATCAAATTATGTATATTTGTTTATTAATTAAGGTTAATTAACGGTAATTTTAGGAAAACGTGGAATATGAAATGTCAAAATCCAGGATGGGGGATCAAAGTTTTACTAAAGGTCGTTTTTCTCTATAATATTATTATTGGTTCATATTTTGGATTGTATAACATTTACCCACAATAAACTAAGCTTTACCAGTCCATTTACTTTATTTTTCGGTGTTTTTTTTTACCGAAATAAACACGTTTGGACTAATTCAAGATGGCGGATCCAAGATGGCGGACGATAAAATGGGAAATTTATTTCTAGTATATTACGTGTCTGTGTAATTCCATTATCTCTAAACATTTATTGTCAAAATATCATAAAAACGTCCTTTTCACTTGCATTGAGAAAGTTTTTTTTAAATTCATTACGCACATGAAAAGCCATAATTAGCAAAGTTAACTGTTCCAGTTTTTAAGAAAATGTACACATCACTTCTATGACGTCACATGCTGTTACCATAGCAACAAAGTGTACGAATTCATTAACTTTTACTCCTGCATCAATATGTGAAAGTTTGGTATGGACACTACCGTTTGTTTCAGAACGTTTCAGTTGGTTATTTCATTGTATATGACATCATAATGACGTCACTGTTATTGTTAACAACACCAACAGTGTTAGCAAACATAAGACTTTTATTAAATAGGTAGCTGTTAAAGTCTTGTTGTTATATGTTCAAAATTGAGAAAATACTGATGAAAGACTGTTTTAGCCAATAAAATCGACAATATGACGTCATAATGATGTCACGTTACGTATAGTAACGTTAATATCCGTACTTACTAGAATTCATGACAACATTATCCTGTGTAAATTTGGTGGTCATAGCATAAGCGGTTTCAAAGTTACATAGGGGGGGCTTCTGGAGCCCCCCCCCCCCCCCCCTCCCGGTCCCAGACGGTCAAAAAAAGCCCGGTCTGGATAGGGTTAAAAAAGGTTTAGAAAAATACCTCCTAACCTCTGTAATATTTGGAGTGAAATATTTATTAAAATAAATCTTATTGACTAGTTTTCATTACCATTCCAGATAGTTTGAGTCAAATACGTTCAAGAAACATTTGTAGAAGCTAAAAACGTACTGTAGTTAACTAAACAACATTTAAACATGTTTAACCTCTGGTTTGAATGGGGCTTAAGTGTCAAAATGTGAAATCAGAAAGTATTAAAAAGCATTATTAAAAACGGATGTAAAATCCGCACCCATATCTGCCCCGCCCCCCCCCCCCCCCCCTCTGTAAACTGTAATCTGTAAATTGCCCGCTGTAAACTGTATATCATTATACCTTAATATTGTATTATTACGTAATATGGAAATGTTTTCTGGGTTGACAGGGATTTGTCTTCAAATGATGTGGAGCGTTTACGACGAGGGACATTCAGTAATCTTACTAAGCTGACACAGCTGTAAGTGAGGCTTAAACAAATTGTCAGACAGTTGGACTCATATTTTGCATGTGTCAACGAAAATGTTTGATTTCAATACAAATAAAAATTATTGCCGAATGTTTAGGCCTTATAAACTGTGTGAGTTGATTATTAGTTTTCTTTACTGAATTTCCCATTACCCTAAAAGTTTAAGTAAATACAGGCATATTGTAACTATTCCATGATATTCAAGTAATTTGACGCCTAGGTTAAGGGCTTTAACAAGAAACAATGGTGTATTCTTCATAATTCTCGCTATTGAGGAATGAGACTTCATTTAATTTACAATTCAAAAATTTGTATTTTTAAAAATCAAGGACACTCATTTCAAACGTATAAGGTTACACATATGTGATCGATATCGGAAAATTCACAAGTTTATTACATATTCGTTACATTGTATTTTTATCACGTGATCATGCTTATACGTCAAGGTAAGAGAAAGTATTACTATTTACATTCAGGAAAAATCTCATCCTTTCTTTTTTGCACAAACTAGCGGGAATTATTTCCCATCAACCATATTTTTTATGGATATATACTCTAGATCTAGGTCCTATACCGCTTGCCGAGCGTGATACAAAACACAAAGGCTGGCTTTTTAATACAAAAATGAATTAGTACATAATTAATGCTTTTTCTCTTGTTGCAAAGGAAAGAGTGGAATTATTTCGCTTAGAAGCTACATGTGGGAGTATATTTATAAACACATTCACTGGAATTGTGTTTTGCAGGCTAATGCAAGAGAACCAGCTTGATGATTTTCCTCCGGACATCTTCCATAACTTGACTAAGTTAAAAATACTGTGAGTGAAGTTCAGATTTATCTTATACAAAGCCTGGCTTACCAAAACGGATAACATGTACTAAGTAAATAATTCATAAATGAGACTAGAGCATCTGGTGGAAAACTAGCCAAAGTTTCGTGATTAACCCTATTCGGCCTGGTTGGGGGGGGGGGGGGGGGGGCACAAAGTGCCATCAAACGCCATCAAACGTTCAAACGCCATCAAACTTTGTGACTTTTCCTAAAATTTATCTGGAAACAATTTCATATGACAATTTATTGATCACGTGATTTGATCTTTCCATGGCAACAAGATTTTGAAAGCCATGTTTTTTTAAATTTGCATATCTGTACCTTTGAATGAAGAAAAACAATGTTTATTGCTATAACTTTTATATTTTTACGTCATTTAGCATTTATTTATTGGTTTTGATTAATTTTGAGTCAATTTGGACGGTTTTTAAGAGGTTTTAAACAATTTCAGAAATCCAAGATGGCGGATCAGGGCGGCCTTATAACTAATTACCCAATAACTACGTCATCGTTCCATTGTGCGGACCGCAAAGGAGACAGTTTTGGACGTACTATGTACCCTTTAGGTTTCATTGTCATAGCCTTAATGTTCTTGAAGTTACGAGGGGGGAGGAGACGGAAATTGTACCCCCCACCCCCCCTCCAGGCTCAGGAACTCAAAAAAAGCCCAGGCTGAATAGGGTTATTCCTCAAGTTGGGTTCATATGTCACTTTCGATAATTCTAGCTATTTGTTGTAGTTACTAGGGTTGCGATTGACGTCAAACATACCTATTAATTAATTACCTCTTAATTAGGATTCCTCGCTTACTTTTATTCTTTATCTAAAATATGATTTTTTGGAGAGGGTTGCTATAAATTATCGAGTAGTACTATTTTGCATCAGAGGCACTACAAAATACGAATAGTTTTTACAACACTTTCATGAAAATTTGCCAACCATGAATTTAAAAAATAATCTAAATGCATCCAAATTCATCTAAGCTAGTGTATTGGAACAAGATTCTTATCCTTTCTCATTGTATATGCCACTGCCAGGATGTTCAACTATATGCCCACAGAACATGTACATTTTCCAGTAGTGCTTGGACACTTACTGGACTTTGAAGTCCAGTCCAGCAAACTTCTCACAACGGATTATTTGGTCTAAAATTACTAAAAGTCGCTTTTCGAATTAAATACGTATGCTTCTTTATTAAAAATTGCATAAAGGATTTGTGCACTTGGTAACGCCTCACACTTGTTCACCACATGTAAAATCACGAAACTTTGATTTTTGCATTAAATACTTTAATTTTGCAAACTAATGAGACAATTTCAACTGAATCAAACGAATATAGATTCATTTTAATTTATTGCCGACAGAAAGATCGATTTTTTTATCATGTTCAACACCTCATAGCATAACGGTTTGAGAATACTACTTGGTTATTTATTTTTGTTTATTCTTAGTCTTTCGACAAAGGGATCACGCTCGATACATCCGCTTTGAGTCTCTTTATGGTGACAATGTATCAAATCAACTCATTTGAAACACATTTTAGCGCTTTGTTTCCCTCACCGACTCAAAAATCTCTTAGCAAAATCTCTTAACCCTATTCAGCCTGGGCTTTTTTTGAGTTCCTGAGCCTTGAGGGGGGGAGGGGCACATTGTGCCCCCCCCCCCCCCCCCCCTTCATAACTTCAGGAACATTACGGCTATGACAATGAAACCTGGAGGGTACATAGTACGTCCAAAACTGTCTCCTTTGCGGTCCGCACAACGGAACGATGACGTCATATGACGTAGTTATTAGGTAACCTCTTAACCCTATTCGGCCTGGGCTTTTTTTGAGTTCCTGAGCCTGGGGGGGGGGGGCACAATGTGCCCCCCCCCCCCCTTCGTAACTTAAAGAACTTTTAGGGCTATGACAATGAAACCTAGAGGGCACATAGTACGTCCAAAACTGACTCCTTTGCGGTCCGCACAATGGAACGATGACGTCATATGACGTAGTTATTAGGTAATAGTTATACGGCCGCCATCTTGGATCCGCCATCTTGGATTTCTGAATTTATTAAAAACCTCTTAAAAACCGTCCAAATTGACCCAAATTAATCAAAACCAATAAATAAACGCTAAATGACGTAAAAAATACAAAAGTTATACCAATAAACATCAAAGGTATAAATATGCAAATTTCCAAAAACATGGCTGTCAAAATCTTGTTGCCATGGAAACGTCAAGTCACGTGATCAAAAAATTGTCATATGAAATTGTTACCAGATAAATTTTAGGAAAAGTCACAAAGTTTGAGGCGTTTGAATACATATTAAAGAAGTTATGAATGTTGAAAGTTAGTGCGGGCACTTTGTGCCCCCTCCCCCCCCCCCCAGGCCGAATAGGGTTAAGAAATTATCCCTTCACTCATTTTTTGTTAGAAAAGACGTAGGGGCTTTAAACCTTAGTAAACGGTGCGTCAATAGTTTGTCCAGAACAATGATTAGGCAGCAAAGCGATGTTTTGTGTACATGATTAAAGTCCACAGTAAAATAATTATTCTTATAATACGTCAGGAAAATACAGTAAAATAATTATTCTTATAACACGTCAGGAAAATGGACGAAAACAAAATAAGGAAGCTTCACCCAAATCAGTTTCAAGGCTTGGTTGATTTATTGGAGCTGTAAGTAATGCTATTCATAATTAAATGACCTTCCAAAAAGTTAATACATGATGAGAATTCCGAAAGTGTATTTACATTTAAACGATTTAACAAATTAAGATCTAATACATCAACCACCCCCCCTTTCCCATATCTCTGGGTCACCCTGTTAAATTTACTTTTACAAAAAGCTACTCGTTAATGGCGTCGATTTCCGTTTATAGTAAATGTGTAATGAATAGCAATTTTTCAACGTAACCAAAAATGGCTGATTAAAAATGACTATCTGATGACGAGGGATCCCCCCTTTCCATATAGTGTATCGTTTTATGTTGTCCGTTACCCGGAGCCTTCAAATATATACGTAACGAGGTTTGTGGGCGAAAACCAATTCTTGGTTTTCATGTAATATATCAAAATACGTTTGCTTATACTAACCAAGGATCCAAATGTAGTAGTCTTTAGAACAAAGTCATGGATAAAATAATTTTAGAAGACTTGGTAAGCATCCGACATGTTGGTGTCGCAACATAAGACACCAAAATGGCGGCCATAAAAATAAAAATTTCAGAGTCCGGTTTTCTGGCCAACCCAAATTTTTATAAAACTTTTTAATGTGACATTACTAAAAGAAAGCACTTTTTCATGAAAATTTCTACAACAAATTATCTCACGGATGTGTAAAATGTGTCTAAAGGAGAGCTTTGTGATGGTGGTAATAATAACAACAACAACAACAACATCCTTTATTTATGCACGAAATTTAATGAAATTTAATGTCACACGAAAACCAGCAATACTGACTAAACATATATCGGATAAAACTCAAAGCACAGTCGCGTGTTCACAGCTGGTTTTCCTAGTTTATTCTTCACTTTTCTGGATGTAGCTCATTTATATTTCTGTTTCTCTTATTACTTAAGCACTCTTTCGGAAAACAGAATTCAGGAACTACCTGAGACGATTTTTAAGGGGCTAAAGAAACTTGCGACAATGTGAGTAGAAATATCAATAGACTCGCGTTTCCTGCCACCTTATTAAAGTTAACCTTAATAGGTATTCTTCAGAAACATCCTGAGAGAACTGAAAGGAAAACATTTAGACAACTTAGAAGTTTGTAAGTCAAATATTTTAAAGACTCAATTTGTCATTCTTTTTTTGGTTATCTAAAGAAGTTTTGATATTAAGCAGTGGTTCTAATCACTGGCCAGGTAGAATCAACAAAATAGATCTTTTCATATCATCATCGATATCTGAGAAGGAGAAGACTTGATTTCAATTTGACGACAGACTGAGGCTTCCCTATTTTAAGACCTCAGCTGTGTGTAAACCATGTTTGATTTTATTGCATTTTCAATTCATTAACCTTGGCATAAATTGCTTTCGTTTCCCAGCCACGTTTTTGACAATGCCATACCAAACGTCACCAAAGAAACATTCAAAGACGTTACAGGCGTGAGATTCTTGTGAGCATTCGTTTTTTAAAATCTTATCAACTTACATGAAGATTATTGTATTTATCACATTTAAAGTTGCTGAAAAGGAAAGCATATTTAACCCTCGGACGTTACAATGGAGGCCGGGGGGAGGGGGGTGCCACCCATCTTAATGTTTTTCTCCGATATAGATTGTCTCAAGAGCATTAATTTGTAGCTTATGCCGTCTTCAGCAGCTGTTTGTTTTATCTTGGGACACATTTTCATAAAGTTTAACGGCAATCGGTAGCTATGGTAACGAGATATGACGTCATAAACAGCATAATGTTAAGCCATTTTTTAATACAAATGCGTATTTTTGACTTTCTTCGGTAAAAAAAGTAAAACGCTTTCAAAAGTATCAAAATGTTGAGTTGTATCAAATTTTACAACTCTAGCAAAATACTTGGAATTTCCGCATTTTCCCAATAAATTTGAATTTTTAGTAAAATCCAAGACGGCGGCCATTTTTGATGACGTCATGGACCTCCAGCAGCCTCATAACCCATAATACTTGCCTTATCTTGTAGAGCACATGACAGGCTATCTATTAGAGGTAAAATATTTCCGGAATATTGTAATACGGTAAAAACCCAAAGGAGGGATTGCAACCACTCCCTTTGTACCACGGTGGGGGTATAAGTTTGCAAAAGCTACAGTTGTAAAATATGGTACAGCTAAACATTTTGCTGCCTTTTGTGTTTAATTTTTTTTTCATTTTTATTCAAAATTTACTTGACCTCATGCTGCTTATAACGTCATATCTCGTTACCATAGGAACCGATTGTCGCAAAACATTACGAAAGTGTGTCTCAATGATAAGCGAACAGCTACTGAAGACAAATGAACAAATTGACCACCGTAAAAAGATTCAAATAGCTGACGTTTCGAGCGCTAGCCCTTCGTCGGAGCGAATCAAGGAATTGTGGGTAGTGTGTGGTTTTATATAGTAAGCGGTGGAGCTACGTTATTGGTGGAAATTTGGTGACGTGAAAAACAAATGCAAATTAGTTGAATGAAAAGCGTTCGTTGATTCCGTGGGGTTTGAGAGTGCCGATTTGAAAGATGATTTTTTGTTCAAAGTTTTTACGGCTTTCTGTGTTACCCTGGTGTAGGGAAAGGCCGCAGATTGTCATGTGTTGTTTAGAATGGTTCGTAAGATTGAAATGGCTACTGAAGACATCTGCTAAAAACCCTAAGAGGATGTTGACATCCAACCCCTAACCCCCACCCCCTCCCCCTTTTACCTCCCATGTTAATATAATTTTCCCATTTCTGACGTACATTTTTAAAGTAATTCCTCGCACCAAAAAGAATTGTCGATAGCGAAACATGTTTTTCACTACAACTTAAGCACAAGTGTAAGCATGAGTTCGGTGAGGGCATCACCCACATAGGCACAAGCGTACATTCTAAGCATAAAAAAAGATGAACGCATACACTGATTCTTCGTATGTTGTCCTCACTAGAAATTATCGCAGCATAAGCGTGAGCATAAGCGCAAAGATAGCGATTATATTTATTTTAATTGTTCTTATGCTTATGCGCGTTAATTTCTAGTAAGAATAGCTTAAGGAATGTGCGGGTGTGTGTCCGTGCGAGTTCTTGTTATACTTATGCTTATATCTTTGGTGTCCCCGCTGAACTTACGTTTGTGTTTATGCTTATGCTTAGCCTTTTCATCTAAATTGAGTACACTTTTTACACTTTAATCTTTATACCCCTTTATTACAGACAGTTGTCTTGATCCCGGCCGAAAGCCCATACATTTTTTGTAAGATTTACCCGCTTAATTCGGACGCCTATTAATTAATAAGGACAACGGTCTCAAGTAGGGCTTTTACAGTTGCACGATAGTTTCCCTAAGAGAGTTGGTCTTAGGAGATTTTTTCCAAATCACAGAAACCCCGCCCCTGCGAAATCTAATGGTTCGCCCCTTAGACCTTCACAGATAAAACGATTATGGCACATTAAGCACTATGATCTTTGTTACACGTAAAGAGAACCTAAGTAACCTAAGTACGGATCTAGGTACAGCTTGATGTATTGTAAGCTAGAATAAGGTAAATAATATTGCAGCAAAGAAATTAGTTGCTAAATGACATTAACGGTGTCAGGTATTTTTTTTTAACATTCCTCCTTTAAATTACAGATACATGCATTACAACTCGATGTATGATCTCCCAAAGGGTTTTTTTGACGAGATGAAACATTTTACACGAATGTAAGATTCCTTAATAATATATTATTTTAACGAAAGTAATACATTAAAAAAAAAAGTCTTTGGTATATTAAAAGTCCAACGAATGAGCCAAGGTTATCATGAACAAACATTTGAGCTAGTCGATGTGTTAACAGCAGCGACTGCTCAATTGATGCTAAAACGTATCAGTAAAGCCATTTTAACAGTTAGTTGGCAGTTTACATTTTTTATCTCTTTATTTTTATTAACTATTTGGCTGTATTGCCTCTATGAATCGGTTACTGTTGCTTACATATGCCATAACAATCCATGATAAGGTATAGATAAATATCTTTCGTTCTAATGCATATGAAAGGCATCTAACTGCTACCTATTTAGAAGAAATTATAGTTGTTCCTTTTTTCCCGATGTTATGAAATTCCATTATATTCATATGTGGGGAGTGTTTTGATTAGTGCTTTGTATTTTGTAGTGAAACAATAAATATTAAACAATTCTTTAAAAAAAAATATGTGAGGAGTAAGGTGCCAAGCTACAAGCTTCAAATGGAAAACAAACCAAAAATAAAAACAACTGTATTTGCCATTTTGTAGAAGTGCGCCCATCAGTTGAAGAACATTGCGCTAAACGCAGCATGAACAGTATCATTTTGGCTAGACACATTACTGTGACGTTCCGGCTGATATGAAGTATGTTTTTCTAATGTGCACTTTTGCTTTGCCTTGCAGAACCCTTGATAACAACGTTATGTGCTGCCATGCGGAATTCAAGGAGGATGCTGAATGCATTTTCATATGGAATGACAATTGCGCAAATTGCGACACTATGTTTTACCGGAAAGGTCCTAGAAGGTGTTTATGGGTAATTGGCATCACCTCTTTGGTCGGAGCTGTCTTTGTGCTTGTTTGGCGTACTCTCTTTAAAGAGAAAAACGTCGCACAAACGATAATGCTGATGCACGTGGCAGTGGCAGATGGTTTAATGGGGGTGTATTTGATTATCATTGGCGTGAAGGATGCAATGTGGTCAGGTGAATATTATCTCCATGACTACCAGTGGAGAACTGGTTTGTCATGCCAGATAACAGGTGGACTTTCGGTACTTTCGAGTGAGGTATCGCTAATGATTCTGTCGCTTCTATCCGTTGACAGATTTAAGCACATTGTGTTCCCTCGACGTTTTAGGTCACTCGGCCGAAAGAAAACCCACACTTTTTGCTTCATCATTTGGGCAATTAGTTTTCTTTTTGCTTTCCTCCCCACTTTTGGCATAACATATTTCCACGATCCTGCCAATGGTATTTTTTACTATGGAAAGTCGGTGATGTGTTTGCCACTGCAGCTTCACCCTGACTTTATATCTGGTTGGGAATACTCGGTTTCTGTCTTTGTTGGACTCAATCTGGTCCTGGTTCTCGTCATAATTTTTGCTTATGCCATGATATTGGGAAAGACCTGTCTGTCGAAAAGGCGTCTAAACAAACAAGGCACAAGGAGAGCAAGAAAAGCCAGAGCCAAGACAACCAATACCAAAAGAGAACAATCTCTTACCAAACGGGTGCTGTTCATCATCCTAACCGACTGTGCCTGCTGGATGCCGATTATAGTGTTTGGTCTGAGGTCGGTGCTGGAGAAGAACTTCGACGTACCTGGAGACCTTTCTGTATGGATCGCTGTCTTTGTGCTTCCCATCAACTCAGCGATAAATCCATTTCTCTACACGTTCTCGACCCGAGAGGTATGAAACAGTTCTATATATTTTTTGTCACACTCCATTGAAAACACTTTACACAATTCCAACATTATGGCACTCTCTTTCGTTCATGATGCATAATTCGGCTACATTTTGAGTAATTAGGGTTAAAAGATCAAGAGGTTAATGTTTTCTTGAACTATTGTTTAATGGGTGCCCATTTCTTTAGAACGCTCCCTAGTAAGGGGGAATCAGGGTAAAGCTTCTAACACTTACAAAACAAAATTCTAGACGACCAGACTTCAATTGATAGTTCATTTAATTAAACAAAATTTTAAAACATGAAGGCGAACTGTCCCTAGCTTGTCAGTATGTTGCTCTACCTGTACCGCTTAAAAAGCTGTCAGGTGAAGTTAATAATTAAGCTTTCTGTAATTGTATCTGAGGAATAGGAATTTAAGCTAATACTTTAGCTTAAGTTTTCTCGCCTAAATATAGCTAAAGTTAAAATATAATGTGCGTGCAGTATCAGCCTGAATTTATACTACTACACCATTTTTCATTTAATCAGGTACGAAGAACCGCAAAAAACAAAATGCGAGAGTTTTGGAACTATTTGCGAGCCTTTTTCCCCCGCAGCGAAGACGAGGAAGGTACAATTGAGTTTTTTTTTATTCTATTATGTTTAATAGATATTTCAATGACACAAATGTACACTTCCAAATGGAACTGCGATGAAGATAAAATCGTATTCATAGTTTTATTGGTTTTAAATTATATTTCGAAAGCGCTGTCCATTTGTAAGATTAGTCCAGTTTATACCAGGGAGTGATCATTCGTGAAAGAAGAAAGACAATAACAAGAAGGACAATAGGCCAATGTTCTGCTTATTGTTTTTCTGGATGGGTAAGTCGATCCTGGGGGGGGGGGTACTCAACAAAGTTTTGTACGGGGATGCTCCGCCCCGAGGTCCGAACCCTTACCCTTTCATGTAGTGTTTTTGACAGAAAAGGTACCCCTTTCATATACTTTTCGCTGAAAATAGTACCCCTTTCATATACCTTTCATTGAAAATGGTACCCCTTTCATATAGCCTTTACATGCGTCTGTTTGATAATTTTTGGAAGGCGCTTTATAATACTTAAATGGCAGTTTTCCCTACACTTTTTATACTTCAACTCGTGTTTTCCCTAACCTTTCCTATACTTCGTGAAATCCCTACCCTTTCATATACTTCGACTCGTGAAATCCCTACCCTTTCATATACTTCGACTCGTGAAATCCCTACCCTTTCATATACCTCCAGCCTAAAAAAGGTACCTCTTTCGGGCGGAGCATCCCCGTATAGCCCATTATAGGGAGTACCCCCCCCCCCCCCCCCCCCCCCCCGGGAAGTCGATCCTGCAATTACGGCAAAACGAACAAAAAGATGCATTTCCTCTGTATTTTAAAGTGGTTAGGATTTCGTAACTCAAAAACTCTGTAACGTATTTCAACAAGACTCCTTACGACAAACGCTGGCCAAATTAATCAGACCTGAAAGATAAGAAGACAAACATTTTCACATGTATTTTAATGAAATTTAATGCAAACGCGGACTGCTTAAATTGAAGCCCGGGGGGTGTACTCCCATATATGACCTATACGGGGACGTGCCGCGCTGGACAGGGTATGGTTTTTGACATTTTTGTCCTGAACAGGGTATATAATTTAACGTGAGTCTGTCCTAAACAGGGTATGAATCTGTCCTAAACAGGGTATGGTTCCAGTTACTTTAGCGCTTGTGGCGACTTACCTTGTCGTGATTAGTATATTCATGCGAAGGTTAGGGTTTTCTTTTCAAAGGATCCGTCTACCATTTTGTAAAGCTCAGATCAATAACCACGCTCGAGCCGTGTCCTAGACAGGGTCCTAAAATAGAGGGTGTTGTCCTACACAGGGTAGGTATTTTCGTTTATTTTGGTCCTAAACAGGATCAGGTCTCAGACCCTCAGCGGCACCCCTATACCCAAAAATTGGTCAAGTACCCCCCCCCCCCCCCCCCGGGTATTGAAGCGACAATGTTAAGATGCTGCTAGAAAATTTAGCCTTATGAATATGGACAAACCAACTGCCGATGATGCTAGTGAAAAAATAAGAAATGGAGTTATAGTGTTGCTTGGGCAGAGTGTAGATTGCTTGAGCTATATGTGACAGACTATGGTCGGTCTGGACAATGACAAACGATCTGTCAAGATCCATCTTCAGATTTAGGTCTAGATGAATACTCCTGTGACCGATAACCTGTTAAGAGGGATACTTGTCTCAAGTAGAAATTGGGTTATTTGCTGGTGTATAAATAGACAGGGCCTCGCTGAAAAACACCTGGGTGACGTGAGCTCCCTGACTAAATAACCTTATAACTATAACAAAATAAACATGATTGAGTCATTTCCATGTAAATTTCTACATTACTCGCAACAGAGCAAGGTGAGGAAGGACAACAGGACCAACATGGTATCGAGGACATTGAGGAGGATGACAGTGACGAGGGTAATAACTTTTGCCATTTGCATTAAGATAGAGTAGTTTTTAATTGAGTGTGGTAAAACCAAAACCGAAGTAATTACTCTGACCAATCACAGCAGTCGTAAACAATCCAATGAACCAATCAGAGCTCGAAGCAACTACATGTCGGCGGCGCCAAGCGCGGGAAAACGCGTGCGAGCAAGTCACGATTGGTTTTGGTTTTACTTCTGATTGATCGAGAAAGTGGCGCGAGATTTTTTAGCCAATCAATTAATCAACCAATTAATTTGGCACGCCTCGACTAGCGTCTTTTTGGCTAACTGCGTGCCAAGAAATTGTACATGCTGGTAATTACGATAATAAATGTCTTGTCTTGTCTTGTCTTGTCTGGTCTTGTCAATCACAAAGCGTATCAATAAAAAACCAAAGCAATTGTGTAATTACTTGATATTGAAAACTGCTCAAATCTGCAATTGCATTTTATATAAGGCTCCTTTGTGTATAAAAGTCATATCCGCATGCGGGTTGCACGCGAGGGTTGGGAATGACGCAAACCGGTTTACCCACACAGACCGCAACTCTAATTATAATGAAAATTCAACATCGCGTGTTGTGATAATATTTAGATTACAAAGCAATACACACACCGTTGTTAATATAGCTAAACGTTATTGCAGGTAAATAATATTGAGAGGTCATCCCCACTGATCATAAAGAGTGAAAAAACCTATTGGGGGTTTTCACTTACGTCATATCAAAATTCAGAAGTATTAAACAACAGATTTCGAGTCAAAAATGTTTATGGAATTATAGAGAGTTTAAAACTGCACATCTGGATCAAATTTTGAAGCGCAAGAGCATTTCGTTCAAGAGTTATAGGCGAACAAGTATTGGACATTTTTAGTAAGAAATGTATGGAGCGGCCATCTTGGTGACCTACTCAGGGGTACCAACATGGCGGCCAAAGATTCAAACTCTTAATTACAAAAATCAAATCACTTAATATCGTACTCGCTATAAATTCCATTAAATCGGCTTATAAGCGTTTATAATGCAACAAGAACTGTCAACTGGTTGTTTATTTTCACGGCTTATCTGAAACAGCGTGACGAATTGCGTGACACATTTAAAACCTTTATAAATCGGAAGCAAAACATCGTTGAAACCTAAAACTTTTTGTGAAAGATTATAACACTGGTATCCACATACCATGTTAGAAACAGCTTTGTAGGACTTAAGATTTTTGAATTTTTATGACGTCTTCCTACCCCTCCCTTAGTTGAAAGAAGAAGTCTTACAAGCTATACGTTTTTTATAGATAGTAAGATGAACGGATGGATGGATGGATGGATGAATGGATGAAGGGATGAAGGGATGAAGGGCTGGAGGCCTGGAGGCCTGGGTGGATGGACTGCTGGATTAATAAATTAATCGATTCATAGATAGATTCATTCGTTCATTTATTGCTAGATTTGCTGATTCATTCAGCTATTGGACATCACTCGAATGATAGATTGATTACGTTTTAACGGCGTTTCTTTCGTTTCGGTTGCTAGATGACGAAGAAAGTGATGACGAAGATGACAGCGAAGATGAGGAGGATTATGATGGTGATGATGATGATGATGCTGATCAGGAATGGACTGAAATGCAAATTTCTTGCCTCTTGTCTGAAGAGCAAGGTGCTTTGTGATTTTTACTCAGTCTGAAAGGAAAATTGACTCTCTCATGAATTATGCAGTTTTGCATTGATTTACAAATAATGGTTACAGTAGACAATTAGATTCACAACTTTTTTCCCGTGCCTTAAAAATACTTCTATTTTGTCTTTATATGTAATATGTACATAATTTTACAATAGAGTTTTATAAGCGCTATGATACCTACCGTGACAACTAATGCAGCATGTTGGCGGAGTAAAGAAAATGAGGCGTGGCACTCTCTCTCGGTCACATCAACAGAGAAGCATCGTTTTAAAAAATTCAGACACAGAACAAGGCGAATTATTTTTTGACATTAACACTGTTTGACATTAACACTGTTTGCCATTAAGATGATAACAAAACTGTTAACAAACATCTTGAACATTTTAATATAACTTTCGTTTTTTAATGTTCGTAGATCAATGTAGAAGTGATGCGTCATCAGACTCAGGTAAACAGCTGCCTTTCGTTATTTGTTGTACGACAACGTTGCTACTCCTTTCTTATTTCAAATAATAATATGAAAGTGTATTAACTTATGATCGAAATTCTTGGAATTAGATATAACCGGTGACTTCCTACCATCAACGATCTCAAATTATCCCCCGATTTCACTGTTGTCCATAGTCGGGAAGCTCTGTACGCATTGCGTCTTTACGAAATTACTACCCGATCTTGTCCATCTCATGTTAGACTTCCAGCACGGCTTTGTACAAGGCAGGTTTTGCGTTATCCGGTTGCTGCCCGTCCTCCATGACTTGGGTACCTCGCTCGATGCTGGATTTTAGCAGAACGTTCGACTCGGTACCGCAAAGTACAACACAACCTGTCATTGTTTGGGCAGACATGTACCTTTCGTAACGCCTCACAGGATTGGCTAAGAAAACAATAGAACAAACAACACAACAATGGACCCTAGCCCTAAAAACAATAAAGGTGCACCCTATCCAGGTCCAATGAAATTAGAGGTTCCGAAGAGGTACAGGCCTACTGCATTGTTCGGCATCCAGGGGTCACTGCACGGGTCGTTAGCGGGTTCTAGTAGACGGCGGATACTCCCCTTGGGCATCTGTAACATCTGATGTTCCTCAGGGCGTTTTCCAGTTCGGTTGCCTTTCTATTTCTCTTCTACATCAATGATATAGTACCTGAGGTCACCAGCCACGTTAGTACGCTCGCTCTCTTCGCAGATGATGCCAAATGCCCCCGAGTAGTTCGTAGCTCTGAGGATTGCGCTGCTCTTCAAAGTGACCTGAATCACCTATCCGACTGATCTATGCAACGAGGACTCTCTTTTAATCATAGTGAATGCGAAGTGCTAAGAATATCTAGAAAGCGTACTAGCCCATCTCTCGCGGTTAGTTCCTACACCATGAGCGATCACGCCCACGAATGAATGCAAAAGGTTGCTATACTTGTCATCCGTGCGCTCCTAACTAGTTCTTGGAGCCTCAATCATTTATTTCAGATTTAAAACTTCTTGAGGGTGTGCAGAGGGGTGCTACCCGTGTTATTCTTAGTTGTAACCAATGGTCCGAATCTCCGACCTAACGACTAATCTCGCTTAATCTCCATGACCCTACTCCCTATTTTGTACTGGTTGGTGTGCTGTGATCTATGTTTTGTTTGTAAATGTATAAACAGTTCATTCAACATCCAGCTAAACCATAACGTTTATTTTTTATAGTGGTCGCACTTCGTCGGACTTGTTGTTATAGTACAACACTATTCAGAGACTATTTTCTTTAATCACGTCGCCCTACTTTGGAATAATTTCCACTTGAAATCCGCCAGTCAGCAACTTTTGCCTCTTGAAACAAAACTGTACGATTCCTCTTATGATACAGACAGACTCAGATATTGGACGACTGTGGCCCATCTTGTAGGGTCATGGGCAGACCTTTTTGCTGCTGAGAAGTTTTATTGCTGTTTTTATTTATTATTAGTATTTTATTCAATATTAGCATATTATATAGTAGTTAATAATTATAGTGGGACCTGCTAAGTGCGTGGTGGTGGGTGCACGTCTAGACGATGAAAGTAGATGCATTTGATTTGCAGTGATAATGACATTAAATGTCAAATGTTCTCAGACTATTTTCGTCATTCTTTTATAATTAACACAGATTATGAGCAGGAGGGACCGATTACGTCGTTGATGGAAGGTAAAGCTGATCGTTGCTCTTACTTTCACTTGACAATGACATGTATTGTTTAAATTAATGACCTACAAGCAGGTGATTAGCAAACGCCAGCATGTTTCACTCCTCTAAATAGCGGTTAAAGGGTAATTTTTAAAAGATTACTCACATAATCTGCGTTGGGAATTTATGCTCAAAGTTATTGTGTTTTGCCTACAAGGACATAACAGGGCATAAGTTGAGTCTCTAATCAATTCCACTTTCAAAGCTCAAGCCGAACGAGTCACCTGCAGCAACCTCAGGCTACCCCGCCCCACGCCCTAACAATCACTTTCATTAGGTTATAATAGGGATTTAAATTTATTTTTAACATCAAGTTAAATGATTTTATTTTTAATCAGTAACCATCCATCCAACTCGCGAACGCCCGGAAAGGAATAGCAATGCAGACCAGCAAAGTAAACGTGACTCTGGTAAATATTATAGTTGGGATACGCTTGTCTGGTAACGTTTTTGTTCGAAAAAGGATGATACAACGGAGTAAAAACCATTTACCATAACTCTGTGGGGACATATAAAAAAATTGTGCGCTTATATTCTAAAATCAATAGCAAACTTTCTTTCCGTGCTTCCATAAGTTATGGTAACACTCGACGAAGTTTTGGAGAACTCGAAATGGTTGTGGAAGCACTCGCCTTCGACGACTGTTTCCACAGCTATTTCTCGATCTCCAAAACGTCTACTCGTGTTACGATAATTTAATGGAAACAGGGAAGGCGTCATTCTTAAAATTTATCAAATGATCACAGCAAAATCTATCTCAAAAGTAGCTCGTTCAAAATGTCGTGCACAAATATGCTTAATTAAGGCTACTGAGTTTCTGGTCAGTGATCAAATGATTAAGCAACGCATTATATGCTTAGGTAAGACAAATCAGAGTTCCACCTAATAATTTTAAACCCCTGGCTTAAAAAAATAAATAACCGAGTGTGTTTTTATCAACACAGCTTATGAAGAGGAGATAGCAGAGGAACGAGAAATGGAAGGAGAGAAGGACCGAGAAGAACCAAAAGCAGAAGTAGTACAGGAAAAAGGACACGATGCAGACCGTGATGCAGATGAAGGAGTTGATGCACCACCTCACCGTGATGCAGATGGGGGAGTTGATGTACCAACTGACCGTGATGCAGATGAAGTTGATGTACCAACTGACCGTGATGCAGATGAAGGAGTTGATGTACCAACTGACCGTGATGCAGATGGAGGAGTTGATGTACCAACTGACCGTGAAGCAGATGGGGGAGTTGATGTACCAACTGACCGTGATGCAGATGGGGGAGTTGATGTACCAACTGACCGTGATGCAGATGAAGTTGATGTACCAACTGACCGTGATGCAGATGAAGGAGTTGATGTACCAACTGACCGTGATGCAGATGAAGGAGTGGATGTACCAACTGACCGTGATGCAGATGAAGGAGTTAATGAACCACCTCACCGTGATGCTGATGAAGGTGTTGATGTACCAACTGGCCATGATGAAGATGAAGGAGTTGATGTACCAACTGATCATGATGCTGATGAAGGGGTTGATGTACCACCTGATCATGATGCAGGTGATGGAGTTGATCTAACAACTGACCATGATGCACATGTGGGCGAAGGTGAACCAACTGACGGCGATGCTGATGAAGGAGTTAATGTGCCAACTCACCGTGATGATGATGAAGAAGTTGATGTACCAACTGACCGTGATGCTGATGAAGGAGTTGATGTACCAACTGACCATGATGCTGATGAAGGAGTTGATGTACCAACTGACCGTGACGCTGATGAAGGAGTTGATGTACCACCTCACCGTGATGCAGGTGATGGAGTTGATGTACCAACTGACCGTGATGCAGATGAAGGAGTTGATGTACCAACTGACCGTGATGCAGATGAAGGAGTTGATGTACCAACTGACCGTGATGCTGATGGAGGATTTGATGTACCAACTGACCGTGATGCTGATGAAGGAGTTGATGTACCAACTGACCGTGATGCAGATGGGGGAGTTGATGTACCAACTGACCGTGATGCAGGTGAAGGAGTTGATGTACCAACTGACCGTGATGCAGATGAAGGAGTTGATGTACCAACTGACCGTGATGCAGGTGAAGGTGTTGATGTACCACCTGATCGTGATGCTGATGAAGGAGTTGATGTACCGACTGACCGTGATGCAGATGTTGGCGAAGGTGAACCAACTGACGGCGATGCTGAAGAGGAAAGGCCTGGTGGTGATGATATACTAAAACCTCGAGCTCAAGCAGCCGAATTTGAGTCTGTACGGGACGAAGTAAAAAGTGAGTAAATAGCTCTCCAGTAGCTATAACAGCGTTTTGCTGCTGGGTTGACTGGCCACAGTGATTGTGACAGGTTATTTTAGGAGAAAGGTGCATTTTCAGAGTATCTTTATTCCTTTAAAAAAGGGACGTTTTAAGGCGTGCATGGTTTTGATCAGTTGAGGCATGACCACATACTAAGTATTACTAATACAGGAGCTACGGGATTTTATTTGCTTCGATTGTTATTCGATGCGCCCTCTACGTAAATGATTGGCTTATCAATCTGTCAACTACTGATTATTTCGCTATTTCATATTAAATATAGGAAAAGAGGAAGATGAAGAACATGCTGTTCGTGAATACCAGGCACCCCAAGGTGCAGCACTGTCAAAAACGGAGGAGGAAACAGATGTCTACGATACAAAACTGTAGTCAGCATGGGTAGAATACCTTCAGCAAAAATAGCACTTATAGAGGGCACTGTATTTCGATTAAGGCTGATGATAATCCACTTATCTTTTTTACATTGCAATGCTACCAGTTCGCCGACTTGTTACTTCAGTGAATCGAAAATCAGTAGACCTAATGGAAGAAACAGAACTTAACTGACTGAATCGTTTAAAAAACCAATGCGACTTCACATGGAATCTCATTAGCCCACAGCTGAAGTGAGGATGAAGCTTAGCAAGCTGAAAGACGACTTTTGCTGGTTTGAGCTATGTTATGAGGACAGCAAAAAATGAAAGGCGATTATACGATTTGGACAATACAAGGAAACAACTAGGTTTTTTCTTAATTATAGTGAGTAATTCAACTGGTTAAGGCAATTAAAAGGTCGCAATATGGGAACAACATATTGGCATATTTACGCCGGGCAATACCATTAATTGGCCAGTTATTTTGACTATAATCTCACGGTTTTTTTTAATTAAACGGTTTTGTGGCATTGCAAATGATTTTTCCTTATTTCATTATTTTGATTAGTCATTAAAAAAGTGCAGAGATCAGGGACTGGTTGAAAAAAGCCCTACATAAGTTAATTCAGTATTAGTATCATTTTAAAAGTTAACATCGGAAGTGATAAGAAAGACGTGGGCAACTTGTAGGGAGTTCTAACCGTTTTGGTGCAAATTGAGACTTTTAATCATAAACAATTTCCCATTCGACCCACAGCAAATGGAAATGATACGCATATTAACTAGAAAGACCAAAAGAAGTGCTTCTTTGAATGCCGTCTTGGCCAATAATCGCACTACCAAAATGTTTTCTCTCCTTTAAATTATAGAATAAAATCTAAGTGCTTTTGCTTTTTTCGTAAAAGGGATTATATTATCACCATATTACAGATGTGTTCATGTGGTGGACCCTAAGTGGTATGAGAAGCTTTGCAAGGAATGTAATACACTGAATGTGATAATAATCCCTTGTGAGAAACCAAGATGTATAATGTGGACAGTCACAGTTTTAAATATTGTAGACATGGTTTCATAGTTAACAACGCTGTAAATTTTCTAATTTGGTAAATAAACTAAGTTGAGAGAGACGTAGAATTACTTAGTCAAGGCCTTGCACCTGAGATGACCTTCTCTTCTCCTAATTTCTCAACAAATAAATATCGCGTATGTTTTATGCACTAGTAGATAAGAACAGGGATAATAAACAACTTAACCCAACCCCCCCCCCCCCCCCCCCCCCCCCCCCCCACCTATTATCATCAGCTGGTGGCCTTTTTGGGGTGTTTCTTGGTGTTGCGGAAGCCATTGTTGGTTAGCTTTTGTGTTGTGGTGTGGGTATTAATCAGTGTCTTTTGAATCTTTTGTTTCACGTCATTTGGTGATCACACCATCCGCAACACCAAGAAACTACCCCTTTTTGAGATTTACAGTGTACGTTGGAAACTTCATTTTGAGAGCACTCGTCATTCGGGCGAGTGACTCTCAGAATGAACTCGCCCGAATTAGTTTTCGCTCACCCAAAAGATACCCTCCACCCAAAAACAAAAGATACCCAACCCTCAAAAGATCCGCCCGGCCGCCGAGGTAACGGAAGCGAGAAGCGGTGTTTTGGCTTGTAATGAAAGTATAGATGAGGAAACTGTCTTAACTTTGGTTAAGCGGATTATTAATGTATTGCAACTTAGTTTGGCATGTGAAGCGTTAGGTTCGGAATTGTTAGTTGATTTACCATGCACAAAGCCGATAATATATTCAGAGTAGGTGTCGCTTCAATTTACAGCCGTTGTGTTTGCATTAAGTGTAGGCTGTATAATTCATGGTATATTCATATATTGTTTCTTTACAGCTCCGTGTTTCTCTAGATACACGGCAAATGTACCTCCGCACCCATAAAGTGATGTATTTTATTCTTTTGGTTGGCTTCGGATCATGGTCAGTTCAATCGTCTTGTGCATCGTTCTACAATACTCCTGCTAATTTATCTTTATTTTTTCAACTTTAGGTGGTTTCGTTCGCCTTACCGAAGGATTAGACAGTCCACTTGGGGAGGGGCGGTGCAATGGGGGTGGGTGGAGGGAGGGGGGGAGGGCGTGGGGGGCACCAAGGGGTCAGGCGACCCCCCAGATGACGCGATAGGCTAAGAGAGCCCGCGTAAAAGGAGAGAGAGAAAGGTGCTGCATTAGAGTCCACCGGGGGGGTCATGCGGGCATTTAGTCTATTGTAGACTGTGCTCCCAGGCGTATAGCCATTTACCGCAGTGACGCCACAAAAAGCCAAGTAAAGGATTATCAAAAGCTTGAAACGTAATAACAAAACAACTAAAATTATCCTTACGTTTAGTATTCACGAGATGGCTCTTAGATCCCTTTGATTTATCTTCCGAGATGTCCAACAAACTCGGCGCCGAAACTGACAACTTCGTCCTTCGTAAATAGACAAGTACGGTTCCTTGTACATAACGTGTGCACTTGTCCAAAGTGATACTGCTGTCACTAGCTGAGCCAGCGTTGATCAGTGCGCATTGAAGATGGCGCCCGAGAAGAACGGAGATGTTTGCTTGCAAATTAAGGAATCTCACGAAGATTCATCAATAAAAACTGTTTTGAAAATAACAGTAAGTGCTTTCATTGTTTTTGTCTTTGGGTAATGTATTTTAGTAGAATTTTTTATTTAAGCAATAACTGCCAGTCCCCCACGCGCTTGTTAATGTTTCTGGCATATACTCGCTCCGGCGTCGACATCGATCGTAGCGAACAGTGCTGTTCTCGAGTGCTGCTCTCTCGGGTGGCTTTAAATTTGCCAAAATGTGGAAATATCGCCCCGGAGTTTCGAAAGTATCGAATGAAAAAAAGGAAGATAAAACGCCAAAAACAGTACAATATCCCTCCTGTTGCCCCATTAGCATAAAATTAAGGTATGGGATAGCCCCCTGTTGAATAAACGACAGAGAGGAGCACAGAATGCTAAGAAGACAACAAGAGGGAGGGAGGGAGGTGCGAGTTGCCTTCTTAGCCTCTCGGGTACTCTGGTGGGTTCGGCAGTCAGAAATTCTCGCAGAATTTTCATTTAAGGCCTCTTTTAACCTCCTAAGAGTATTCGATCTTTGTTTGGAAATGTCAGCGATTCGAAAAATTAACAAAGTACAAACTTTTTCTTATGTAGCCGATGTGATTTTACCGCAGGCATGAAAATCGCCTGACGCAAGGTTGTTTCCCTCAGTGTACAAGCCATAAGAAAATGAAAATTTGAAAATCAAAATCATTTATAGGATCACTACTACTGCTGTTTAAAGATGTGTTTATAGCTTTAATGCTAAGGACAGAGACTAGCGCAACAACGTTTAATTTAAACATAAATAGAAAATGAGTACCATTGAAATACTCAGGATATCAGCTAATTATAAATTATTGTTAAGTCGAAATAAGAGTAATTCCTTTTCTTTTAGTAAAGGAGATCAACTTAGCGTAGTCTGTCAGAGCGGTTTTCATTTCAGTGTCGCAAAACGAAAACCAAAGTAATTATTCCGACCAAGCACAACAGACGCAGATAATCCAATGAACCAATCAGAACTCGAACCAACACACGTAGCCGACGCCAAGCGCGGAAAAACGCGTGAGATGTCAGAGTTTAACTTCTGATTGATAGGTTGATGGTTGAGAATGTGGCGCGAGATTTTTCAGCCAATCACAAAGCGTAGCAATGCAAAACCAAAGCAATAGCGAAATTACATTCGACTCTCAATTGAAAACCACTCTAAACCGGAATAAAAAAAAATAACCAGAACACCCTGAAACGAATGCGCCCGTAGTCTGTTAATAATTTCGTTTTGCTTATAAATAAGGTCATCTTGCTGTACAAATCAATATGCATACCATACATGGCTACAAGTAATATAAACACCCAAGTATTAAAAACGTTTCACTTCTTAAATAACACATTTGTTAAACTCGCCGAAATTTAGGAAAAGTAACACGGTCAACTCTATGTAAGAGCAAGCTCGGGTTCAACAAAGAAGAGAGTCGACGAGCATTGACGAGAGATGACGACATTTGACAAGGGTCGACGAGTGTTGACGATAAAAGACGGGAATTGACGAGAGTAAGTCGATGAGAATTGACAGGAGTCAACGAGAACTGACGAGTCAAACTCTTTGATAGAGAACACCAGTCGGTGATCAAACAAGATCAAAAGGTTTAACTTTGTCGATTTTAAGCTGACCCAAACTCTGTAGACGACAGTAAGAGAATCAGCGACCAAACAAGAGCGCGAGTGAATTCTTATCAATTCTAATGCATAGTTGAGCAAATCCCTCACTCTTTTAAAGAGCATGAGAGTAGCCTTTCGAACCAAATAGAAAGTTCGAACTCTTGTCGATCCTGATAAAACTTCGAGCAGACTTGATGTTTTGAGGGAACCGAATACATAGAGAAAGAATAGAACGTATAATAGCCAGCGATTAAATGGAAGTAAGAGTGTAAACTTTTATCTATTGACATGAAAAATCCACCAGACTGAAACACTTTAAGAGCGCCTAAGAGTTTGTGGTTAAACGAAAACGAGAATGAACTCTCATCAAATCTCGGCGAATCTCTTGAAGGTGGACACGTTCTTTTCCTCTAACACTGATTTTTTTTAGAGACCGTTGTAAAGCGGATGCGTGGAATTTGTTTTTGACTTGCGTCACTACATTTACGCGCATGATGAGGGGGTACTCCCATATATAATCGACGGGACCGAGCGTCGGACATTTTGAAAGGAACCCATAAAATGGTACCAGCAACCTGTTTTGTGGGTGTGACTCATTAATTATTACCCATACGAGGTACCAATTATTTCTAAAAAGTTCTTCCTGTCAGCATATTTTTCAGTCTGGTTTAAAACCCCAAAATGTATCAGAATAATTTTCACACTGGTCATTTTCGACTCTAACACCCTTAGTGGTATCAAACCACGCAATGTTACTACTAAAGGGTATGACGATCACCCCCGTCACTTTTATACGAGTGTCTGCTCTACACAGAGTTGACTATTTACATACACAGTTAAATAAATATTTCACGCCAGGTGAAACTGTTACGGAGACGTAGTTAAAATCTCTTTAGTCGAATTATCTATACTCAAGGAACGTACTTTGTACAGTTTCAAGTACAACTAAGAATATTTTACACTGTAAAAAAGAAGATTGGCTCTTTTTGAAAAGAAACTTATAATAAATAACATGATATGAAACACTCGCCGTGATTAATCCTGATTGTCATAAGAAAACATTACTTTACTTGCGTTACACAGTTCATATACATTGCGTTACACATTGCGTTATTCTTTAAGAATTTGGCGGTGTATGCAAGCCGCAGCGTCTAAATGATGATGTTCTTTATTTACATCACCTGTCGTCTTATCTATTAAATGACTTTGTAAGGAGAAGTAAGCTGGGAGTAAACGGCCACCCGATCTTTTTTGCTTTTGTTTGTTGCACATAAGAAACGCTTTAAAAAGTCACGAAAAGCTATTTGCCATCAATCAAGTAGCTTACGTTGCGGGTGCTGGAGAGGAGAGGGGGAAGGGGGAATTTGGGCATGTTTGAAGCGCGAAGCGACGGAGGGGGGGGGGGGGGGGGGGGGGGGAGGGGGGTTGTGAGGGGTCTTCCTTCGTGCTCCGCGCTTGGCACTCCTCCACGCGCGCGCCCTCATTCCCCTTCCGTCCCTTTTCTAGCACCTGTCACGCAGGCTAACAATCAAGTAGCGCGTCCAGTCAAAAGTCACGCAATACTCATCTCAAAGCCTAGCGCAATGACAGGTTGCGTGGTAACGCTTCTCGAAAACGATCACACACCACTCACCTGGAGAATCTCACATTTCCTTAGTAACAAAATATCACAATACCCCAAACTCTCGTCTCGCTTCCAAGCTACGGAAGAAAGTAGCTTTTGTTAAAAAATCTGTGCTATGATTTTCCCTATCTCTATGAGTCACACAACGCTCATCCCTGAGGTCTGTGGCCCTCGCATCACAGACCGAAGGCGACAGAGCGTTGCGTTGCACTCCTTTTTCATCGCTCTCCCAAAAGATCACCCAACATCCTGCAGCCCTCCAAACACATGTCATCATGCGTTACACGTTGTGTTTCACCGTGCATTACAAGTCACGAGATAACAAAAGAAGAATTGTGAATAACAGTTAACTTGATTTCCTGTTATTTACTTGGTCTTAACTTGTCCGTGGTCCGTCCCAGTTGCCTTTCGTTCTTCAATTCTGGCAAGCGCTGCGTGTACTCGGAAACTAAGTCTGTTCTCAAAGTCATACCCATTGAAATTGTCCTGTAATGGAGAGAAACAAGGAAGGCATTAAAACGAGCTAAGAATTTCACTCCAATCAAACAACTCGTTCACCCTTTAACCCTTTAACTTCCAAGAGTGCCAAAGATCAAAATTTAAGAAAAATCCCAAATTTCATTTATAAAATATTGAAAAACAAATGGTACCATGCAAACGTACTGCTGAAGAGGTTTCGTTTGAATGGTCACACCATAGGATTTCATCAACAGACTCAAAAGTTAGAACAAATGGTACCATGCAAAAGTACTGCTGAAGAGGTTTCATTTGAATGGTCACACCATAGGATTTCATCAACAGACTCAAACGTTAGAACAAATGGTACCATGCAAAAGTACTGCTGAAGAGGTTTCATTTGAATGGTCACACCATAGGATTTCATCAACAGACTCAAAAGTAAGAATAAATGGTACCATGCAAAAGTACTGCTGAAGAGGTTTCATTTGAATGGTCACACCATAGGATTTCATCAACAGATTCAAAAGTTAGAACAAATGGTACCATGCAAAAGTACTGCTGAAGAGGTTTCGTTTGAATGGTCACACCATAGGATTTCATCAACAGACTCAAAAGTTAGAACAAATGGTACCATGCAAAAGTACTGCTGAAGAGGTTTCATTTGAATGGTCACACCATAGGATTTCGTCCACAGACTCAAAAGTTAGAACTACACTACATGTCTCTATAATTTACTCTGAGAGTTAAAGCGTTGAAGTGGGTACAGAATGTCACCAAAGTGTTCCTTTAACCCTCTAAGCCCTATATCAAAATTTAAAAAATTCTCATTTCTTGTCCCTATACATTTCCAATAGAAGTAGCGGGGAGAAATTGTTTATATATCAAGAGAATTCATGTTGTGTGATCATGTCCTTAATTCTCATGACCTTTTGGATTGATTAAAGGGTTAAAAAGCCTAAAAACATTTTTATATCAGTGGAAAACCACACATAATGGTTCCGTTTAGTTTAAGATAGCCAGGATGAAAATGGATTGCAACTTGATGAAAAAATTGTGCCAAGTTTTTCAAGTTTATCGCCATGTGTCTTAAAAAACTCCCTAAAACTCTGATTATGGTTTATTGTGTTTGATTAAACGCATCTATATCTACATCTTTTACGCAAGAGGCACAAATAGCGATGATTCGCAAAACTTCTAGAATCGCCAGCTTTTTGTAGTTATTACTGAAAACAAATAAGTCAACATACCTTGACTTTTTTCAGCAGTTCTTCTCCTTTTGCACTCATCTGAAAATTAAGTACATGTTGTCTATATCAGAAGCTATTTCTTGGATTAAAAAAAGAAACGCAATTTTTGACAAAACAAACAAACAAACCAGCCAACGTATTTCTCCATATTGTCTTCAGGGCCCGGTTGTTCAAAAGCCGAATAACGCTAACCAAGGATTAAACGTTAACCGAGGATTTCATTTCTCTACTTTAAAAATGCTAATTTTTAGCTAAAGATAAAGAATAGTTAAAGTAAAAACTGAAGGGTAAAATAACTTTGGAACAACTTTCACCGATCAGTTATTTAACTGGATTCAAAATTGACGCTAATCCTGGGTTAGCTTAATCGCGCTTTGAACAACCAGGACAAGAGCGAGTTTTAATTGAGAGTTGTAAAACTGTTTCACTGCTCTGGCCAATCACAACAGATGCTGACAATCCTATGAACCAATCAGAAGTCAAAGCCAAAAACGTCCGGCGCCAAGCGCGGGAAAAACGAGTGCGAGCAAGTCGCAAATGATTTTGGCCTAAATCCTGTGCGAGCTATTGCAAAGCGTAGTAATCCAAAACCAAGTCATATGCGGACAATACTTCGGCCCTGCCATATCTTTAGTACTGCAGCTCTGTACGAATAAAAAAGCTCGTTATATCCAACTCAACGCTCTAAACCAATCAATACATGCGTTCTATTGTAACTTACCTTGTCAGTCTGCGCATAGAGAACACCAAGTTCATAATAAGCAAACGGAGGGACGTGAGGGTCTGGGGGAGAGCGACCTGATTTAACAACCGCTTCCTGGAAATGCTGTCAATCAAACAAACATAATCCAACTTAACTGGTTTCCTTCTGGTTTTGCAGCTTATTCATTGAAGAAGAGCACCTTTGCTCTGATCAAATTGAGAGTCTGTCATGTTGCATTAAACATGTAAACGGTGTCAAGCGCGGGAAAACATGTAAACGGTGTCAAGTGCGGGAAAACATGTAAACGGTGTCAAGCGCGGGAAAACATGTAAACGGTGTCAAGTGCGGGAAAACATGTAAACGGTGTCAAGCGCGGGAAAACATGTAAAGGGTGTCAAGTGCGGGAAAACATGTAAACGGTGTCAAGCGCGGGAAAACATGTAAACGGTGTCAAGTGCGGAAAACATGTAAACGGTGTCAAGCGCGGGAAAACATGTAAACGGTGTCAAGCGCAGGGAAACACGTAACCGATGACATGCGCGGGAATACAGTGTGAAGAGCGGGAAACTTCATCTAGATGAGCGAGAAATGTTCTGAATGTTTCCGTTTTACGCACCTGGACAGCTAAGTCGGTTTTCTTGAGTACTTGACAAGCCGCTCCTTGAATAAGAGACTTCAGTGGAATAAGACTCACGCTAACTTTACACTCTTGTAAAGCTGAAGTGAAAGAAAACGAAAAAAAGAAAACATTTTATTTTTTGTGTCTGTTCTCCGACTAACAGATTAAACACAGTGCAGTAGGAGATGTGAACGAGTTTATCCACATTATGGAGTTTATCCACATCTCTGTTCTGTGCATGACCAAGGACACAAACAAGAAACTCCGACTCACCAGAAATAATTCTATTTAAGACAGCTTCGCTACAAGTGTAGAATGCGCGCCAGACATACAGCAACTCCAGTGCTAACAACAGACAATCTGCTTCTGACGGAGGTGCTTTCTTGTAAAGAGCAGCCTGTCAAAACAACAGGAAAGATAAAGTAAACATAGATTACTTCATGGACAGTGCGGGTGTACGGTATTCACGCACGAGTTGGTTTGTATTAGAAATCTAACGAGCAAGGCTTTGTGAGCGATTGAGATTTCTGTTACAAACCAACGAGTGCATAAATACTGTACAAAGCACTGCCCATGCTGTAATTTGTTTATTTTATACATACTGAGAGCTGTGATTGGACGAAACGCTTTTTTGACTGTAAGAAAATCGTTTCGCCATTCTGATTGGCTGCGAACCCCGAACGGGGTTTTCACATGCAAAATTTCAATAGAAAATCTCAGTAAGTATGAAATAAAGGCATGTTTTCACTGGCGACATCATAAGAATAACCATAAATGGAAGAATAATAATTTGCGTCAAGTGAAAACAAAGATTGACATAAGCATAAGATGGATCTTTATGCTTATGCATAGAGCGGTTTTCAATTGAGTGTCAAATGTAATTTCATGATTGCTTTGTTTTTGCATTGCTACGCTTTGTGATTGGCTAAGAAATCTCGCGCCACTTTCTAATCCAATCAGAAACAAAACCAAAACCAATCGTGACTTGCTCGCACGCATTTTCCCGCGCTTGGCGCCGGCTACATCTATTTGCTTCGAGTTCTGATTGGTTCATTGGATTGTCTGCGTCTGTTGTGATTGGCCAGAGTGATTGCTTTGGTTTTGGTTTTACGACACTCAAGTGAAAACCCCCTATGTCGCTAGTTGAAACCAAGCTTTAGCCTATGTGACAAGCCCTAGTTTCCCTAATTCCCGGCTGCCAGTCAGGATAACTTTCTGCAAACACGTTGCAAACAAATGTGACAATCATACTGCTTTCTGCTAAACCTAGATTTGTGGATTTGTAGTGCATGCATGGAAAAAAGTGAAACTAAACCTGTCATACCTGCTCAATACAATAAAAATAGAATTAATAATGCAATGTATCAGAGAGAACAAAATTAATGGAAAACAATACCAAGTCCTGGGGCAGGGCTCTCCAATATAAAAATGACGGGCGTGCTCGTAGGAAATTTTCGAAAAACACTCTAAATCTTGTTTGATAGGCGTGGCTCAAATATATTTCCTAAGCGGTATCAGTCTACAAATTTCGACCCCTAAAAGGCACGACAAGCACCCATGTCATTTTCATATCAAAGTCCCCCCCTCCCGGGAACCCAGTCAGTACCATGTTCGTGAAAACCTGTTTATGTGTGAAAGATTATAATGAAACAATGATCATTTAAGTTTTTATAGCATTCTATTCTTACGTGTAGTTTAGTTAAGTTTTATAGTTCAATTTTTAGTTTAATGTAGTTTGATAAATTGAAGAAACCTTGATCGTAGTTTTCACTGTACTTTATCTTTCTTAGTTAAGAAGTTTTATAGGTAATGTACTCTAGTGTAAATTCACACGACTCCTAGGAAGATCATGTAAATATGATACGATTTCATTTCGTGTATAAATAAAGATTGATGATGATGATGACAAGTAACTGGTGCAAATGGCAGAAAAACGTCTGTCGTCTGACTGTTGCAAAATGTCGCAAAACAGGCAACTTTTAGCAAGCACGGGAACATGCACGAAAGCCAATGCAATGTTGTGTAGTCACTCAAAAAAAATTCTAGTGGATTTTAAATGGTGGCTGACTCATTAAAACCTTTGACTCAGTTTTAAGCAGTCATTATTTTTATTTACAAATTTATAGAAAAGCGCTTACCTTTCTCACAAGAAACAGCTCCAAAGGAGTTTTCTTCTTTACAAATTTAGGAACTTGTTTAAATTGTGCGTGGGCCTCTGTTGTGCTACCTAAAATACCTATTGAGACTACAAAGAACAGAAAACAAAGGGATATATATTAGTGGTGATTGTACCATTTTAGTGGCTCATCCTCGGTGTAAAAACCTGTCTTTGTTTTTTACCTATTTCTACCTATTGTTGTCTTGCACTCTTTAGTTTTATATTTTTTTGTATTCTACGTCACTCGTGAGTTCCGCACCGAGGTAAATATATTTCTGTGGAGTGGGAAAGCTGGAGCAGGAAGTCCCAACAGGAGGTGGGTAAAAAAGGGAGTGAAATGTTTGGGTCCCCTGTCACCCCTCCTCCCCCTTCACCCCGCATTTTTGGGATAGAACTGGGAGTAAATGGTACAAATGGAAGTTGGACACCTGGATCCCTCCTCCCCCTCTCATATGTTTTGGGATGGAAATGGCAGTAAAGGGTACAAAAGGAAGTTGGACATTTGGACCCCCTCTTTTTCCCCCTATATTTTTGGGATGAACGGTACAAAAGGAAGTGGGAAGTTTTGGCTTCTGTCTCCCCACCCTCCACACTTTTATGTCATATACATGTAATTAACACTGTACCCTCCCCCTCCCTCTAAAGGGAAGGACTTAAAGAAATTACCTCCACAGAGATAAGCATAGTAACTTTGTGACCATCTAGATTCTTCCTTCAACCTGCAAATTAACATGGACAGTACACATAAATAATAATAATAAAAAATAATAATATTTACATTTTTATATAGCGCGACCTTCTATATAATATAATCAGTTGCGCTTTACATTTTTATGAGAATGAGATCGAACGTCAGCTCATGAAGGCGCCTCTGGCAGCCGCTATCAGTCACACTGAGGGTGGTCACAGCCAGGGTTTTGTTACGTCCTCAGTGGTTCTTTAACGTCCCCTACTATTAGTGTGATAAGATATAGGAGACAAGGCCAACGGCTTAACGTCACCGCCCAATGATGCAATCATCTGAACTGAGGCAGATGTTGAGCACACAGCTAGCATGATCTTACCAGTTATCAAGACCCTGGTTTTTGATCCGGCCGGGGTTCGAACCCGCGACCTCCCGCACGGTAGTCCGGCACTCTACCAACTGAGCTAACCGGTCGGCGGTCATTACATTAACAATGTAATGCAAGCTCTTCTGCGTAAGATCATCTTAAAGTAGGGTTAATGTACTGGTATAAGTACTCGCATCCAAGTTTGTTTCCCGGTCCCCTGTGACATTATACATTTAAAGTTTGTTATTGATTCTGCACGTTACCTCCCTTCATGGCAGATACATGCGCCAACATTTTCAAATATAATCTAATTGTCTATGTAACACTGTAATCTGGATATAGAGGACCAAGGCACCATTAGCGGTTATTGAGATATGGACATTAATTGGGGCGAAAATTAATAGATGGATACTAAGACTTGTCATATATTTCTGAAGAAACAAGGCCTCAGGAAAAAAATGTGCATTTTTGTCAATTTGTAAAGGCAACTTAGCATAATAGCTATTCTAAAAGATTGTATTGTGAGCTGTTAATTAACAATTGGTTCATGCTTTAGCGTGCACTATCGAGTTATGGAGCACGTGGGAAGTTTGGAGAGCACAAAAGAGTTGCCCGAGGCGATAGCCGAAGGCAACTCTAGCTTCTTGAGTGCTCTCCAAACTTCCCACGTGCTCCATAACTCGATAGTGCACAGCTAAAAGCATGAACCAATTGTTTTATAACATAGCCGGTGGAATTGTGCATCTAATCCGACGCGAATTCTGGTGAAGCGATTTGCTCACGCTATCAGCGTGCACTATCGGGATTTTGAGCACGCTTACGAATACTGAATTTGATTGCGCGGCTCTGCTAGCTATGTTATAAAATGAATTGAAAGAGATGCTTTCTTGGATCTTTCTGCAGTTGTCACTTTGTTTCTTATAAAGATTCAATTCATGTTTGGGTTGTTACTCATGGGATCATTACTTTAGAGGAAGTTGTATGCTACTTTCATTTTCAGTAGTTACGTTACATTTGGAAATTTCTAGAAAAGGAAAAGCTGCTAATGAAACATGTAAAACATACCTAAAAAATGCTGGAAGAGCATATTCCCACTCTAGTCTTAACATGTGACACCAACCTGAAAGAACACAATAATTATTTAATAAAAATTTCCTTTTACCACTACATTGCTATTTTGATGTCGCACACTATGTAAACTGATAACCATTTGTGGTACTAGTAACACTAGGAAGTTTTGTGTAAATCGTAGTAAAGGAAAAGGATTTAGATGGGGAGGGTAGTTGGCAAAAGCCTTGCAGAGCTCAATTTGGAATCAGAACGCAAAGTGCAAGTAAGGGGGGTGGTCAGTTTTGAAATTACCAGGTTGGTGCAAAATGCTTTGGGCTCAACAATATCAGTGCCGTGTGGCTAGTCACCAAGGGTTCTGGAGTGTGATGGGAATGCTTGTCACGTGACTTGTAGGCGCCCAAACCCAGCACCTGACCCAAACCCAGCTCTAATCCAAAGAACTGGCAAAGGTCACTGGAACTGACGTTATTTCTGCAATCCCAACCCTAACCATACAGTTAAGTCGAGGCTCGCCATATTACTCTTTCCTGGGGGTGTCAAATACCTTAGTCACGTGATATCCATTGTTCCCTATTAAAACATATAATTATTTTCTAGCAATAAAAAGTGTAATAGAAATTATAGATAAAATTCAAATGATGTAGCGATATTATTAATATTAATCTAAAATTATAATAAAATCATGAATATGATGCTGTATCTACTCACTCAGAATAGAGCATGTAAAACGAGTAATACTTTGTGATATTGTGTATGTTTTCTGGCAGTGCATTGCATGCAATTTCAGAGTAGCCATGCTAAATTAGCCCTATCTTCAAATGAACTGCAACATTTTACCCCTAGGATGCTGTACATTGCATGATTATTAATAAGAATTAGCTGGTGATATCGTAAAACTTGTAAAAAGGTTTGTTGGGTGCACACAGTTTTTTAAAGGCGCGTCGCACTGTAACATAAGTCCAGGGGGAGGATACTCCGGATTTAATTTAAGTGACCGCGATGTGCGAAGATGGGTTAAGTTTGAAATTTTTGATTTCAGGATATTTTTGGGTAAGAACATTTTGGCAAGTATTATTTGGGGTGGTTTGAGTGAAGTAGGAATTGTTTTGAAGTATTCAAAAGAATATGAAGATTCATGGTAAAGAATCGTTGCCGTGCATAGTACCCTCATAGTGCTACAAATATACACTGTAGTACAGCCAAACTTGAGAGTACCATTTAATCCCTTCTGGGTATTTTTAAGGTTCGAAAATTCAGCATGGGATTTTTTTGGGTTTATATTTTGGTTCAGGGGATTTTATTGGATTTAGCTGAAAGCCCTAGGGATTTTTTTTTGGTTTTGATTTTTGTCCCCATCGGCACATCCCCGTCACTTTAAATCTGGAATATCCCCCCCCCCCCCCCCCCCCCCCCCGGACAAAAGCTTGTTTCACTTGCTCTTTTTTAAAATAGACAGTGTCCAGATGTTGATAAGCTGGCAGCCAACTTTGATTAAGGGCCTGTTTACATGGAGGGAGGGTAACCCTCCTAGCAGGGTTACCCTTCTAAAGGGTCAAAAGATAGCCCTCCTTTACATGTGTAGGGTTATCCCTAGGGCTATCTCTGCCAACAAAGCCGCTGAAACCTGAAACCATTGATAGATTAGCCTCGAAGTCGACGCCATTGAATTCGCACTTCGTCTTGTACTCTTTGATATATTGAGAAGCAGTTCAACGGCTTTGGGCGTCCATGCCCATTTTTTCGCCTTTTTCTACGAAGAGGCTGGGCGATTGGCCGCTTTTCTTTTCCTGTTTGATTTATTGCGTGACTGATCATGATCAAGTACAGCTCCGTCTGTCGAACCTTCGTTTGTTCAAGACTTTCGCCTATTAATTGGACACCAACACGAAAATGTTCTATTTCAGCCGCCAAACTGTTGCTGTATCGTCCCGGTTTGGATTCACCGCTCTTGCAAGCATAGTTCTCCGAAATAATTCTCCAGGTTTATAACCGCGCGAAGCCATGTTTATAGTTAGCGGTGATGTGACAGTAATCTGATCGCCCTAAACTTGACCCTCCTAGGAGGGTAACCCTACCTCGAGCTTTTACATGGCTTAAATAAACAAAAAGTTGACCCTTCTAGAAGGGTAACCCTTGCAAGCAGATAGGGTTACCCTCCTCCTAGGGTAACCCTAGTACCTCACATGTAAACGAAACCAGGAAAAACTTTTTTTTTTTTTTTTTTTTTTTTTTTAACTTTATTGAAAACATCCAAAACTTACAACAAAAGTTACATCATCACACTACTTTAACTTACATGTTACATTACACTGCAGCATTACTAACCTATAAGTATAGTTTACAAACTGTGTACAATACAAAACGATACACGTTCGTTATTAAACAAAATCATAAGGTCTACAGAAAAACCAAGGAAGAAAGAGGGAGAACAATACTGCTTTACAAAATAAAAGGGGAGCGTAATAGTTTTTGTTCAGATGTCAATGTGTCAGATTTTCCACTTTGTATTTAAGATAGAGTTTGTTATTAAAATCAGTCAAACAAAGTAAACTATTGTTTAGCTTACTTGCATATATATAGTATTTCATGAAGAGAAGGGTGTAATTGACTTTTCTCTCTAGCACCGGGTTGTTTTGGTATTTACAGGATGAAAAAAGCATCTCCTTCGAATCCGGTTGGAAGCTAGAGCCATTTTGAACATTAAACCAATCAATAACATTATCAGCGAAGGTTCGAGTAAATGTGCAATTAATGAAGGTGTGATCTATAGAATCTGGTTCGCCACAATATATGCAATCACTATCTGTGTGGATCCCATATCTAAAGAGTTCTTTCTTCGTGACGACAATCCTATGAATGAATTTGAACTGAAATTCTTTTAACTTATTTTCCTTGCATAATTTTGAGGTTATGCTAAAAATTTCTTTCCAGTCTTCTGTATCCATTGATAGATCAGTGCCCCATCTTTTAGGGCCAGTAGGGGGTGATTGATGTTTCTTGGCAAGAAGTAAACGGTAATAGTCCCTTGCTTTAAACTTTTTCAGATCAATTTGGGTGTTTTGGTTCAGTAATATCGATGTACAATTTTCTCTGTAGTTAAGCATCGGATTTTGTCTTAGAGTTCGCGCTTTTTCTTTCAAAGAACCGGGGATTGCGCTCAAGATTTGATAAAACTGGAGAAAATTTGTTTTGCAATGAAATTTTGACTGAAATTCGTTGAAGGTTAGATATTGACCGTTTTCATTCAAGAGCTCTTGGATCGTATAAATACCTTTATTAAACCATTCCCTAAGAAATATAGGCTTTCCATCTACTAAAATATCTTTATTGTTGAAAAGGATAGTGTCATTTCCTTGATCGTAGTTATACAAAGTTTTAATTTCGTCAAAAGCAATAAGTATGTCTCTGTAAAATTCTGGAATGTGCCCAAGGTATTTGGTATCATAGTTACATCGGAGCAAAAAGTTGAGGTCACCATGTTTTTTAAAGAAGTGGTCCGGAACTATTTTCCAATTACCTTTATTTCCAAACAGAAGTCTTTGAATCCATGCTAATCGTAACGATCTTATTGTTAGTTCCATATCAACCATCCGTAACCCTCCATTGCAAAAGTCCTGATAAAGAAACCGGGAAAAAAAAAAAAAAAAAAAAAAAAAAAAAAGAAACCGGGAAAAACAGTAAAGGAGGGTAACCCTCCTAGAAGGGTAACCCTTCTAGGCGGGTTACCCTCCCTCCATGTAAACAGGCCCTAAGAGACCTTCAAGATTGTATTTAAAATAGAATACCTGAGTCTGTGGTACTGCTGATTATACAGTAAGTTGTACAACTTCAATTAATCAATGTATAATATTTTGAACTCACCTATTTCATATTGACAAATTAGTGCTATTTCTTTTTGCTCTGCGGCAAATCGCATGGCCTGATGAAACTCATCCAGAGCTTCTCCTACACGACCCTAAGAAATTGAACAAAACACAAAGTGGATAAATAATACTGATACAATTGATGACTTGTACAGTGAAACTGAATTGAATGTGGAAATTCACCGCGAGCAGAAAACTGTTGAAACTGATTGGCTAGTCATGCACATTATATATAAAATACGAGAATTTAGTTTTATCGACTGAGTAGATAAGGTAAATTGACCACCGCAAAAAAGATTCAAATAGCTGACGTTTCGAGCGCTAGCCCTTCGTCGGAGCGAATCAAGGAATTATGGGTAGTGTGTGATTTTATATAGTAAGCGGTGGAGCTACGCTATTGGTGGAAATTTGGTGATGTGAAAAACAAATGTAAATTAGTTGACTGGCTGCCAAGAATATAGGAGCACATTAAATAAAACTGAACATGAGTTGGATATGTTGAAGTTCAAGTTGTATCCTTGGTTCAATTTTCATTTTCCTTTGTTATACATGTATATTCATTATCATAATTATATTAACATAGAATGAAAATGAAAAATGAAAATTGAACCAACTTTAAGGATAAAATTGAACTACAACACTACAGATCATACAAAGTACCAGACAGAGTGCAATAAATCCATTATACGCTGTAGTTGGAATAGGCAAGTCTTCATAAGCCTAATGGCTCACAACTGCCGGAGCTTAACCCGGTTTCTGTAGCATGAAGCGACTGAGAGTATTACTACTCCAGGGCTCGAAACTGCGCCCGTATCGGGCGCATTTGCGACTAAAATTTTGCTTTTGCGACTAAAATCTGTCTATTAGTCGCGATTTTGCAATTGTTTTACGGCCTAGTTAATAAAGGAATTATATTCAACAATCTTGTGTCTCATTTGTAACTGGTAGTTGTATTTTTATCCGAACAATCCTGCGAAATTCACGTTGAATGTTGCGTGACTTAATCGTTGCATTTAAGCTCCATTAATGCGGTTTTCAAGAAGTGTATCACGGGTGCACTTTTTCAGACTTTCTCAGAAATTTCTTGTCCCTCATTTTCGGTTCCGATAGTAGTATTTAGTTGTTTTTGTTTTTGCAACTAAAATTTTCGAACTTGCGATTAAATTTTAGGAATTACTCGCAAATTGCGATTGACTTTTTTTTAATTTCGAGCCCTGTACTCCCCCCTGGATGGGATGCTAGTCCACTGCAAGGTTATACCCCCCAGCATTATGTCGCCGGTACCCATTTATACGGTGGGTAGAGAGAGACAATGTGGCACAAAGTTTATGGTCTATTATAGGAAACAACACGATATCAGAGACCAGGCTCGAACTACCGATGACCTTCAAGTTAAAAGTCCAACATGCTATTATAAACCACCAACACCTAGACTGTAATAACTGGAATAATGACAGTTTGCAATTATGTAGTACAGCTGTAAGAGGCTTGCAGGCCAATAATTTATTGTAAATCAAGCAACTAAATTACCTACCTTGAGTCTTGATACAAGCCCCTTGAAGAACAGAAATACTGCAGAGCTGGGGTACTCCTGGTAGGATTCATCTAAGATGGCAGTTGCATTCGCCAAACCTATGAGTTGAACACATAATGAACAGACTTATTGAGCTATAGTCATGCCAAATGCCTGGAAAAAAATCTTCAAGTTATTTAAATAGTATAAATACCCATTTCAGATCAAAATTGCATAGAGACCAATAATCCTCTGGGTGTAAACCACAAAACGTTTCACACAACAGTTTTGTCAAAGAAACTGCTTCTTTAATTTATTCCATCTATTAAAAGACTTAATCAAATGACCCTATGCGCCAACTCATGACTATGAAACAACATTTGCACTCTCCCCTCTCATATGCGATTTGCTCCAACACCCCCCCTCTCATGCACCCTCTGCATCCAACTCCCACCTTCCCCTCCCTACAATGCCATTTCTATGGGTAGGGCAGGTGACCATTACCTATCACATTTGGAACGGGAAAAATACATGCACGAGCCTAAAATTCACTGGTCGGTGGAATTACTAAGAACAGTTTACAGCTGATAAATGGAAGGAACAGAAAGGAGTGAAATTTTGCATAATATTCGTCTGTCTGCTATAACTCGTTCAAATTAATTTTGCTTCATGTAATCACAAGTTAAAAAACATATTTTGGCAGTGTCTATAATTATTTTTATTAAATCAGAGGTAACTGAAAGTTATATATACAGACCTTCCTCATTGCTTCCTTCATCAAGGGCAACAAATGGTCGAATCACTGCATGATACCACAGAAGGGTGAGCCTGAAATTACACATCAAATAGATGCATGTGCATTATTAAAGCGGCTAATTGTCACCATTTTTTTATAGTGTACTTTAAAAAGCCCAAAACACATATTTATATCAGTGGGAACCCAAATATAATGGTCCATGCAGTTTTGTTTAAAAGTGTTCTACTAGTGCTCCATTAAAGAGTAAACATAAGTGTCTTGGGCTGCAGATGGCTAGGATGGAAAAGCAGTGCAAGAGAGTTGTCGCAAGCACATGCACTTAAATTGAAGAGTTCCAGGCTTAACCTTGCCACAGGTGCTTTCATATCCTCACTCTGACTTGCCAAGTTCAGTGCCTGGACTCCGACGTCCCTGTTTCCTGAGAATCCAAGAAGATGACAGAACTTCAACAGTTTGGGTGGTACTAGTGAGATCGCTAAATGAAATAACCCATAACCACACGAAACAGCAGCTTGCAGGTGCTTGAGGGCTTCAGGACTGACTGTTCCAGGGCTCTCCTCATTTATAGTGAGGTGATCCATGGGAGATGCTACGTCATCAGGGTCCAGAGGTGAGACCACGCCCACTCCAACTGACTACAAGAAAAGGGCAGTAAATACAACAACTATTTCATATTAACTATTTCACTCCAGCTAGTCAATAATGGAGACATGTACATGTAGTGTAGTTTTAACTTTTGAGTCTGTGGATAAATTTCTATGGTGTGACCATTCAAATAAAACCTCTTCGGCAGTACTTTTACATGGTACCATTTGTTTTTCATTATTTTACAAATTAAATTAAATTTGGGATTTTTCATGAGTTTTGATATGTGGCACTTTTGGGAGTTAAAGGGTGTGGCTACATTAGTCGCTTGTGGCCACGAAAGTGCAAATAAACCTTGACCCAACAACATTATTAATTTTAATAATGTTGTTGGATCAAGGCTTTAACACTTTCGCACTTTTGTGGCCACTACACTTCTTTAATATGTATTCAAACGCCATCAAACTTTGTGACTTTTCCTAAAATTTATCTGGCAACAATTTCATATGACAATTTTTGGATCACGTGACTTGATGTTTCCATGGCAACAAGATTTTGACAGCCATGTTTTTTGAAATTTGCATATTTATACCTTTCAATGAAGAAAAACAATGTTTATTGCTATACATGTAACTTTTATATTTTTACGTCATTTAGCATTTATTTATTGGTTTTGATTAATTTTGAGTGAATTTGGACGGTTTTTAAGAGGTTTCAAAAATTTCAGAAATCCAAGATGGGGATCCAAGATGGCGGCCGTATTAATAACTAATTACCTAATAATTATCTCATATGACGTCATCGTTCCATTGTGCGGACCACAAAGGAGACAGTTTTGGATCTACGGCTCAGAAACTCATAAAAAGCCCAGGCTGAATAGGGTTAAGGTTAATAACTACCTCATCTAGAGCTTCTTCCCCTTCATCCATAACATCTTGAAGAGCACCGTTGCCCTCACCCCTCAACTCAGGAGCCCACATAAGGAATGGTCCACCAACAGCACTGATCTCACAGTAACACTTGTCATAAAGTTTCCATGCACGTCGCATCAGATAGCCACCCTTGATGTAATCAGTGATGCCTGCAATTAATTAAGACCACATTCATCACATGTAGGCTAGGGCCATCATTTGACAACCAGAATAATTTTAATTATAATCAATATAGCAAACAAGGAATTTGACGAAATCAGTTGATGAGTGGTCCATCTTATAGCGGTCCATATTGGAAAATTTGGACTTGGAGTTTGGATTGGACTTGGACTGAGCCTCAGGGAATCAAAATGCTCCTTTTCATCACCAACTAGTTTGCCATAATTATTATAATAATTTAAAATTCCCATACAAACCTTTAACATTCAACACTTCTGTAAAACACAATTTAAACTATATATAATGTATGTACATGTAATGTAATGTATGCATCTGACGATAGCATTTACAGAGATCAAATTTTGCAATACTGTTATCATGAGCTTGGGCTGCCTGTGGCATGACCATGAAAGCAGCACTTTCGACTGTACGCACGTCTCGGAACGCCTCACAGGATTGGCTGAGAAAACAATAGAACAAACAACAGAACAATGGACCCTAGCCCTGAAAACAATACATGTGCATGATAACCAGGTCCAATAATAATAAAAGAAGGGGTGTATGGAATAAGGCCCTCAGTGACTTTTGATGTAACGTCAAATTCTCCCTGTGTTTCACAAGGGAATACAAGGTAATTTGAAATGAGAATCTAGCAGTTTATCAGAAGTCACTTAGGGTTTTTTTCCAGGCACCCCTTCATAGAGGTTCTGAAGAGGTGCATGTTTTCTGGCACTTTCCAGTGTACATTGCGTGTAGCTTCTAAACATTTTTAGTCCCCTGTTATAGGGTAAATTCCGATGAGCAACATTAAATTTGGTTAACATGGTTAAATTTTGACTAGTGTCGTACACAATCCCCTAACACAGGGCCTCATATTTTGACTAGTGTCATACACAATCCCCTAACACAGGGCCTCATATTTTGACTAGTGTCATACACAATCCCCTAACACGGGGCCTCATATTTTTGCTCACTTTACCTTGTTTCAGGAATGTAAGAAGAGCCATGTACAGCTCGCAGTCAGCATACAAAATCTGCCTCATGAGCTGCTCATCTCGTCCCAGTTCTGCAGCCTTCCTGGCTGTGTTTTCCACGTAACAAACCCTCTGTGCTCTCTTGAGGTTTTCAAGAGCTCTGTCCAGTTGGTCATCTTCAAACGTCAGGATGGCTTGCTGAGGGGAGAAAAAAAGTCAAAAACATAATATAAGAGTCCCAGTTTCCAAGGCTGCAAACAACAACCTATCATCGGACAACATTGTCCAGTACGTTGATCTGGCATTTTGACTGGCGAAAGTAGTGGCCTAGCTGACACATGGACTGGGTAGTTATGCAACATTTAAATTCAGACAGAACATCTGTTCTCTGTGTGAAACATCGAAAACTTTCCAAAGTTAAGCTTTGAACACCAGGCACTTTTTAGTAAAGGTTAACCACGCAGAACAAAATTGTCCAACCGGACTGACTTCTTGTCAGGTCAATATTGTCCCTGGACTGACAAATTACTTAGTTCTTTATTAAAAAAAATAGGGTTCAAGATAATTATTTCCAGGCTTGGGTTTTTGTACCATAAGCTGAGGGCATAACAAATTTCTTCCTGCATGTTATGATAGTCCATTGCAAGGTTACATGTACATGTTTACTCCCTAACATAATACACTGGTACCCATTCCTACACCTGGTGGAGAGAGAGAATGTGAAGCTACTTATTTTCTATGGAAACAACATGATTCTAGAAATAACCTACTGAAACAACCTTGTTCCTATAAAAGGTTGCTTGTGAAACACACCAACTAACAGTGTATAAATTATTAAATTAAATTTATTTTGAAAATTCTTTTTCTGACATTGCATGCGAGTGGGGGGGGGGGGGGGGGGGGGGGGAGGGAGAGGGAAGTGTAAAGCTCATTATCCTGTAGGCAGTAAAAGGTGGAATAAAAACACTGAGCTCTTTTGTCACTTACAACAAAGTCTACCATCCCTGAGCCTGCACTCATTAGTGGGCTGCCATCGCTGAATGAAACAGAAAAATAACAGTCACTATCAATCAATGGGCTCCCCGTGGGGGGTTGGAGATGGGGGAAGCAAAACGTCTAGGAGGGGGGATGGTCTGAACATTCCATATTCACCCGTTGGCTCATACAGTAAGAGCCTTTGATTTTGCATTGTACTGCTAGAACAATCCTTTTTTGTAGAAATGGATAAAATCCTTAGTATGACCATTCAAATGATAGCAGCCTGCTATTGCTCAAGCAGTACTTTCCTGTGGTGCTGTTTTAATTATGCTACAAGGTGGTTCTAACTTTTGAGTCTGTGGATGAAATCCTAAAGTGTGACCATTCAAATGAAAGCTACTGAGCAGTACTTTCCTGTGGTACTGTTTATTATGCTGTACAAGGTGGTTCTAACTTTTGAGTCTGCGGATGAAATCCTAAAGTGTGACCAATTCAAATGAAAGCTACCGAGCAGTACTTTCCTGTGGCACTGTTTATTATGCTGTTCAAGGTGGTTCTACCTTTTGAGTCTGTGGATGAAATCCTAAAGTGTGACCAAATCAAATGAAAGCTACTGAGCAGTACTTTCCAGTGGTGCTGTTTATTATTATGCTGTACAAGGTGGTTCAAATGTTTGAGCTGTGAAAAAATTCCTAAAGTGTGACCATTCAAATGAAAGCTACAGATATTGAGAAGTACAGTTTCCTGTGGTATTGATTTAAACAGTACCACTGTTAAAACCTGAGTTTAACTTTTAATTTCCTTTGTCTCAGAATAATATGGTACTAATAAATCTGAGACAAATAAAAATAAAAGTTAAACTGGTTTGAAAATTTTCAAACCAAAGAAAAAAATAAAATTGAACTACAACATATGTACATCATACAGCCCGGCACAAAATTGTGCCTGATACAGTCGCCAATGCGCCTAAGTTTTCCGTGCTGGAAACCAATATTCGAAAGTTAGTCAACGCCACATTGGTGACCAGAACCCTTTGCTTCATCCTACCTTTATGTATTGTGCAATTAAATAAAGCTTGAAGGTGGGTGAATCGGTGCGAATGATGAGGTTTGTAGCAAAACCGCCACGAACTGTTCAAAGTGAAATGTTGACCCCAACATTCACCATCTTGGATATTTCAGAGGCTACATGTACATTGTGTAATTATTGTGCATTCTAATGTCCCTTTTGCTAACAGTGCATGCATATTGTGGGATCAGAATATTCAGCGTCGCTCATGCTCTCATTTGTCTACATGTATGTTGATATGTTTTGTTTTCGTTTTTGGAAAGAATAATGGCTACTAACTTTTTGGACTTGAAGATCACTTTGGAATATTTAGGAGCCAAACGTCTCCTTGAGAAAAAGGTTAATATTTTTGTGCCCTGTCATACACTGTACATGTACATATCTCACCACAAATTGTGATTAAAAGCTTATGAATATGTTCATATAGACAAACATGTACATGTATGCTGTCTTAAAATATTAATGCTGCCCAAAATGTTAATAAATTATAATAAAATAAAACAGAACATACAATTGCACTCGTAAACAAAACTGTTTTAGGAAAAAATAAAAATTGTCAATGGTAATTTTTGCTTGCAATGGATTCATTATTTGGGTAACCAAGGTTAGTTTTGTCTTTTTACCAGTATCTGTCTCATATACTGTATGGTTTGTTTTAATAAGTACATGTACAGAAATACTGGCTAAAGACAGATTATCTGCGAAAGACAGGTTAATACTGATAAGACACTGATTATCTGCTAACTAAAAACAGATTATGTAGCAGATAAACTTTTGGTATATAAAGCTCATGGATTGTCTGTCACATCATCTGTCTTGTACATGTTTTGGCAAGATTTCTTTATAATCTAGCCAGTACATTAATAACTTTTAGTAAACACTGCGGCCATACCTTCAACAGTTGTATAATGAAATTGGCAAACATACAAAATCATATTTAATAATTAGTCCATGTACATGTACATGTACACGTACATGCACATGTAAGACTACCTGGCAGGTGCAAGAAAGGGGATCGACTGAGGTGGGTTTTTTAGACATGAACCACACATGCAAAGTGTGTGGAGAGGATATCGAGCATGAAGGGAGGGGGGAAGGAAGTGCCTGCAGTGAAGCCATTGTTTTTGCCATTCCGCTCCTAAATAAATATGCAAATATGACATGTCTGTAAAACGTCTGGTTGTCAAAAATATTTCATCAGAAGAACAACACTATAAATTAAAAATTAAATGTATTAGAATTGTGCCAACAGGGTTCTTGTATTTCATGCTGACAAAAATACATACATGCATTAAACAATAACAGTTATGCAAAACACCACCTCCATTTAAAAACAGAAAATGGATGTCAATAAATTGGACTTAAATTTAAAAAAAAAGAGAAAAAAGAAAAGAAAGTCACTGTGGTAAAATGAAAAGAAGACTTTTACAAGTTTTTCCCACTGGTTCCGGCAGCTTAATTGTGTCTGTCAGTTTGCGAGAACAGAACAACCTTGAAGCTCAAACTGGAAATTTGGTGCGTGGTTTAAAGTTAATATTTCACTGACAAGACCTGCTGACAAGTATTTCATGTACAGGAGTTCACATACAAGAAGGAAGGGAAATGAATGTGTCTGCCTGTAGTATAATGGCAACAGCATGATAATCAGGGGCAGATCCAGGAATTTTAGAAAGAGGGGCCATAAAAATTTGTATGTGAGATAATGGGTTCGTCAAGGGATCCAGGGGTATGCCCCTCCCCCCAGCTGAATTTTTTTCTTATCTGAAAACAAACTTTTTTGGAAATAACTCAATTTCCACTAGCATATATATTTAGCAAGATAGATTTTTGACAAAGTGCCAGATAGAAATTTAGGTGCTCTTTTCAGAGAGCTATACTGTTGCCATGGTAATGGCTATGATGTCATAAGCACTCTTAAAGTATTGCCTGAAGATAGCGTCATATACATGTAGATGTCCAAAAGTTGTCCATATAATCGGTTGCATCATTTTTCAATATTTCATCATTTTAGACATGCTACTGAAAGTAAGAAACCCTTATGAGCCTATCCTTTGTGAATTTAGACAGTTCACATACATGTATCTTAAATTTTGTTATCTCTCAGCAACATCAAATTAACACATGTCTACATCATGTACGATTTATCAGCCGGAATCATGAAGAAATATGACATTAAACCACAGACCACACATATGGACATTACATATCGACGCAAAATATTTTGATCCAGAGTTGCTCAAATGTACTTGGCTAAGCTGGCACACTGCAGTGCGACTGTTTAATGATATTTTGTTTTTCACATTCCCGGCAAGAAGGTGGGAAATAACGAGTTAAATCAATCATCAGTTGATCAATCAATCATAAAGTTGATTATTATTATTATTATTATTATTATTATTATTATTATTATTATTATCAGATGTTAAGTGACAGCTGACAGATCAAGTACATTTGGATGACAAAAAAATTATTCTGTCCAATTAGAACTGCATATCAAGTCCTTGATTGACACATTAGTTTTGACCAATTGCTTGGCATCGTTTGGGGCAGGCCAGCTACTCATTCCCTTTTATGCCCATTAATGCCCTATTCCCCTCTCCTTTTGCAGGCTATGCAAAAAATAAACCTTTCAATGCTTTTGCTACAGTGTAAACAGCTCAAAAAATTACTGAAATGTTTCATTTAAAAACACCATGATTCAAACAAACAATTTATCACTTCATTTGCACGTTTAAATTCAGTATGAATTTAATCAACTTAAAATTGTCACACCATATAAATGTCATTTCAAATACCTTGCTCTGAAAGCTACATGTATCTTGCAAACGTCTGTTTGGCTTTATAGAATTGTTAAAACCAATATTCGAGACTGTAGATATAATAAAGAGATAAGTCTTAAATCATAAATTTTTTATGCCTTGGCTCGAAAAATTTTACTCCTCGATTTCGTCCCTGCAAGATGAGGTTGCGAAAAGGATAACAAAATTTCCCGCTGCTAAGTGTTTTGTGTTTTGATACCAAGGCTTTGATAAGCAAAACAAATTCCATTTAAGAATTAAACTGTAGTTTTTCAGAGTATTAAAAAAGCGATGATTAATGCGACATTCGAAGGCTTAGTTCTCCTAGACAACGTAAATATAATTTGCTCATAAGCTTAAGCTTACCGAATATTTAGAAAATCTAGACAGGATGAATATAATAATAGCGAAATAACCTTTTCGGAGACTATGATCATTATTTTTACTTTGATAATAAAATTTACTTGCCAAAAAGGTTGAACCGGAGGTTACAAGACTGGACCACCAAGGGCGAGAGTATTTTTAAAACAAACAGAATTAAATATTGTGCGTGAAAGAGCCACCGGTTTCTTACACGTAAAATTTTCGCGAAACAGACAAGATCGAAAACAAACAAAAAACACTTGTTTAGGAGTTAACTGGTGCCCAAGTATTTAACACAAATCGCATAATAAAACGGGGATCGGCTACAGTATGACAAAAACAGCAATTCATAGCACGCATTTAGAGCGAGAACAAACCTGTGACTCCGAAAAAGCTTTTGTGATTCTTCAAAGCCATTGTTTAGGAGCAAATTGATCCCATCTCTTGCCAGACCATGATATTCCCAGAAACCTGCGGATGACTTTGAACTTGTATCTTTGAGATCTTTGCATTCATTTTTGTTCGGATTCATAAGGACACCACGTCTGCAGCGAATTTCGATAAATGCATGCAGGCTAGAGCAAGAAAAACGCTAAAGTATACACACAACTCCCGCCATGTTTTTCTTCTGCAAATTTTGTTATATGAAAAGCTGAGAAGTGCAAGGCGTTCTTTGATTGGTCGGCCGATTCGCTTGAGTGCTTCCGAACAATTTCCGAAGATTCTAAATAATTTCCGAAGATGCCACGAAAACTGTAAAACTATTATGGGATTCACCTCATTGCCGGTCACCAATCCAACATGGCTTCCGTCGCCCCGAAGGTTGCAAGGCAGTTATCGTTTGCACAGAAGTTTAAAGTCGCTTTTCATAACTGGTATATATATGCTTGTGGCTACAGGCAACTTGGTAAGTTATCTTATCAAAGAATAATTTATTTTATACAACTCTATGGGTTCTAGTGGCGGCTATAATATTATCGTTGCATAAGTCAAACTTGATATTATCGTACTTTAACCAGCAATAACTATGATTTAAGGATGAAAGTTTTAATCTCGTTGTTTCCCTCGACTTCGTCTCGGGAAACATCGAGATTCTCGGGAAGCAAAATCAGGGCTGTCACTAAGATTTCAAGGCAATTAGTAGGCGGGGAATCATACAGCTGGGGACTGGGAGTTCTTTTGGTTCTATTTTCTTTCTATTTTCCTATGAAAGTAGCTGGGGGTCACGCTCATAGTAGCCAGGCCCCGGCCCTAAGTGACAGCCCTGAAAATTCACTGTTTCCCTCAGGACCAGTCATTATTAAAGTGTTTAATGCATCACCCATGAAGAATGAAAGCTACGTGTACGTACATGTATCATTGGCTACGGTCACATCTAAGACGTAACTAAAGTTTAACTTTAGTTAGTCTCAAGTTACATGACGTCATACCTAACTGTAGTTAGTGCTTTCGGTCGACTTTGCGGGCACGCCACGCAGTTAACTAACAGTTCTAATTAGCCTATGGATGACGTCAGAATTAAAAGAGGTTCGTGACGGCCCTTATTGTTGATCCGTTTATCAACATGGTTGACCGACGTAAAGTGTGTTTAGTTTTTCTTATTTATTTTTGTCGTGCGACAAACCGTAGGAGAAAAATGAGAAAAATAAGCTGAGAATTTTAACGGACGCTCGATGCCGGGTACATGTGTTGCTACATGTACCTTGTTGTATGTAAAGTTTTTGTTTGTTGTTTTTGGTTTCCCCCTCGCTTCACACTTGGTTTTTATTTTGCATATATATATATGCTCATCTCGCATGTGCGAAAAGAATTGTCACATTCTGATTGGTTGTTTGTTTGTAAACTTAAGACTAACCCATGAACCCTGCTTGGGTATAACTATAGTTAGTCCGTATTGTTTTGGATCACCAAGGCATCAATTTTCTAACTATAGTTAGACAAACAGAGAAGCGGTCACATTACCGAAATAGCTAACTATAGTTATCCCCGTCTTAACTATAGTTAGTAGCCCAGATGTGACCGCAGCCATTATCTCTCTACCTTGTTTCCTGTTATAAAAGTGTAGAGCCAATCTGCATATCAAAATTCGTGCGAGTGCTGAGTTTTAAAATAAATTTAGTGTTTGGTTGTCTGGAACTGGTAGATAAAAGCAAATGGTACACACATTTCCGTTCGGAAATTCCAGTTGGGAATTTTGGACTACCTTTCACAGGGGGTTCATTAAGGTCAAATTGACTGGTTGTGAACACGATTTTGCCCTGCTGCTTTGAACATCTAAACCTAATGTTTTTTTGCCAACAAGTTAAATAATTTACTAACTTGACCTTTTTTATGTGTGTTCTAAAAAATAAAGCATATTCAGGGGTTTGATATTTAAGATTTTGAACAGGAGGGCAATGAGTTTGAGCAGGTAGGTACATGTACACGATTGGAAGGGCCTTCCTCTAGGGGGGTCTGAGACATGCCCCCCTGGGAAAATTTTTAAATTTTAGTCTCCCGGAGATGCATTTTCCTGCATTTTGAAGGATGAACTTAAGTATCTTACTGTTGCTTGAAACGTTGTATTCACATGGCTGCCTGTACAGAAGAAACATGACAAACAACTAAAATTGCCCCCAATGCATTGCCAGCTTAGTACTCTGTGTTATGTTCTACATGATGTCACTTAATTTGCAAACAAGTTCTACGTGTGGACTATGGATGTACTCAGAATAAAAATTCCAAAAGTTAGGGGTGGTCAATGGCATAATAAATAGGAGGGGGCATAATTTTATGCTTTTAATGAGCAGATCTTTACAAAACAAATATTGGCCAAGTTATGACAGACAAATCATGTTCCTAGAGGTGTCCATTATATTGGGACTGTGCAGGGCTTTACTGACTGCATTGTATATTCCAGGTCTTCGTAAGGATGATTTGTTAATGGATGACCATCCTGATGTGGTAGAGGCCATAAAACGTCTTCCTCCCGAGGAGCGGGATCTACGAAACTTCCGACTGAAGAGAGCTTGTGATTTGACAATGAAACATCACATTCTCCCAGAAGATCAATGGACGAAGCCAGCAGAGGTATATTTTCTAGTGCTGCAACATATACATGTACTGTACTATGATACCCATACATGTACATGTACTGGTACATTGCAGAATTATTTCTCATAATACAAATACAGTACACTTAATTTTGCTTCCACCATAACACAATTTCTAATTCACCTTACGAGAACCTTAAGTGAAAAACACTAACAACATGTGGCATCATAAAACACTGTTTCGTTCAAATTTAAGAGGATATATCACTTATTATGCTGTGTTACCAAATACAGAGGAATAAAAGATATACCTGTTTGATTTCAAGACTTATACATGTACACTGTACATGTATGGTGCTTTGTTAGTGTACTGTATCATGTATTTTATCATGACAGCTGAGCAGAAGACACGATCTAAATCGAACTGAAGTCAACTTCAGAGTCATGCTAATTATGAACCATCAGTTGATGGTATTAATGTCTGGTTGTTGCTGTCATTGGTCAGTTTAGCCATGATGTTATTGGCTGTTGAGACTTGTGTCAGCGATTGGTGCGTTTCGATCCATGTATTGATTCTGAATAATTATGACTTTCGCTCAGGTTGTGGAAACGTAGGTCAATGTCAACAACAACAGTTCTTTTCACAACTACATTGTACGCTAACCCAGATGATCACACAACAGACTACTGATACTCCTGGGTTCAAACCATTTGCAATTTCATTAAACTCTCTATAAGGCGGACACCTCTCTAAGGCAGACACCTCTCTAAGGTGGACACCTCTCTAGAGCGGACACCTCTGTAAGGTGGACACCTCTCTAAGGCGGACACCTCTCTAAGGCGGACACTCCTCTAAGGCTGACAGCTGGAGTTAGCACTGAAGGTGTTCCACTTAGTAGGGATGTAGCTAAGAGCCGGCTACCGCCTAATTTCACCAGCTGAAAGAGAACTTATCACCGGCTGAAATTTCACTAGAAAACAAAGACTTGGGTTGATTTTGAAGGTGCACAAGCCAGAAAAACCAGCTGAGCTTGTGAATGAGCCTGCTCAGTTTTTTCTTAGCTACACCCCTGACTTAGGTTGTTGGTTTGTTAGTTTGTTGTTGGTTCTCTCCTTGCTCCAAGAGTTTTTTCTCCGGGTACTCCGGTATTCCCCTCTCCTCAAAAACCAACACTTCCAAATTCCAATCAGAGCTGGAAAGTGTCCAAATATTATTAGTACTCACGTACTAAATACTTTAACACTTAAATAAATTGATTTGATTTTGATTTTTGAGTTCATTGTAGACCTTTTCAGCGACGTTTTGTGTTATTCCGTTATAGGACACAACATACCTGCGCCCCTACATTGATCTCAGCAAGAAAGAGAGGGTCGAACGAGAGCAGTGGGACCACCAGTGAAAAGTGATGGATGCAGGCTTTATTGTACTATTTTCTTGGCTTCTGGATTTCATTATTTTGTGTAAATTCAATTCAGTTGTGAAATTTTATACTTGAAACAAGACTTGTGTGAGCTTAACATGATATGTGCATGAATGGACTGCAGTCAATTCACAGCACTATCAACAGTAAATTATTGATGGGTACCACAACATCATAAGTGCTGGAAATGTTTGTGCTTGAACTCTTAAGTTCTGTACACCAGTCAGTGCGATTGTGTTGAATAAAGAGAAAAGTTATAAAAAAGAAATATGCTTGGTCTATTTTTTTGCCTGAGGTTTGTGATGAGGGCATCAAAGCTATGTCACCAGATTTTAGATTTTTATCATTATCTTCCAATATTTTTTTTCTGTATTTCAATATTCTTCCATATTGCGAAATTATCCTTGTACGTATATTACATTGAATAATAACATCTTGTGTCTGAAGACGGCTGGTCTGGCCAGCTGAAATAGTAATAGTGATAATTTATTTAAGGTCGATAACGTACGGAGTGGTCACCCAATCTCTCGAGCCAGAGGCTCATGTAAAAAACGCTTTAGTTATAAAACACAAAAAATAACTAATGTAACTAGTACTTCAATATACTAAACAAAAACTTAAGACAAATGTTTAAAAAATACACCTATAGCTATATTAAAAAGTTATAAAAAAGTGAATGTTGAATGCATTGTGTTAAAAATAAAAAGCTAAAATAGACAATATTCGTATTCACGGTATTGAACTGGAACTAGCGTGCAGTCGAGGCTCATGCGGGGGAATCTTTTCACATGCAAATATTTTTAATGATATTTCCCCGCATTAACCTCGACTGTAAGCTAGTTCCAGTTCAATACTGAGAATACGAATATTGTCTATTAGGCGAATACATGTACAGTAGATTAAGGTGACTCGCTCAAAATGCAAAATGCGCTCATCTGTGACCTGGATGCAATTTCCCAACAGCAAACTTTTGGTCGTAACTTCTTTGTTTTTTACTCTATTGCAAGAATTGTTTTTGTATCTCCTAGTTAAATGAAGCATGGATTAATAAATATGAACCGATTTTCTTCGAAATAAAATACTGGAGTCAAAATCTGGATTTGCGCAAACCCTTCATTTCATATTGAGGCCCTCCTACATGTAGAAAAAAATTGGTCCGTTTTATTTGGCTCAAAATTTGCGAAGACTTCCTTTGTTAAAGTCTAGAATGTGGCCAAGTTACAAAAAATTCGTCGGAACAGAAACGCTGCAACAGAACTGCAGTCAACTTAGGAGCTTATATCCACCCGAGATGAAATAAATATTTATTGCGCCTCGAAAAATAATAATCATGGACACTCAACACCAAGAATATGTTGTATAGGCTCAACACCAAAAATATGTTGTATAGGCATGCGTTATATCTTACATCAATTTCGATTGCGAATGCTACAAACCATAAAAATTTACTGACTCAGTCTTTTGACCAACACACATGGCGAAAACGCACTAAATATGTAATATTGCTCTCCTCTTAATTTTACCGAGATTATATATTACTAACTATCAAATTTAATTACATGTACCATTCGTAAACAACGATGCCTAAAATCAGCGTGCAAGACTATATGACGAATGCCGCAGTTTCGACAAGTTGTTTATCAACAAAGAAAACATCTAGAGTGACCAAAACCGGTTTGTAAGTTGTACCAATACTACCAGTTTCTTGTCGTTATATGTTTTAGGAGCAAAATAATATATAATCTCGGTAAAATTAAGAGGAGAGTAATATTACATATTTAGTGCGTTTTCGCCATGTGTGTTGGTCTAAAGACTGAGTCAGTAAACTTTAATGGTTTGTAGCATTCGCAATCGAACTTGAAGTAAGATATAACGCATGCCTCTACAACATATTCTTGGTGTTGAGTGTCCATGATTATTATTTTTCGAGGCGCAATAAATATTTATTTCACCTCGGGTGAAAATAAGTTCCTAAGTTGACGGCATTTCTGTTGCAGCGTTCCTGTTCCAACGAATTTTTTGTAACTTGGCCACATTCTAGACAATATCAAAGGAAGTCTATTCGCAAATTTTGAGCCAAATAAAACGGACCAATTTTTTTCTAGGAGGGCCTCAATATGAAATGAAGGGTTTGCGCAAATCCAGATTTTGGCTCCAGTATTTATTTCGAAGAACATCGGTTCATATTTATTAATCCATGCTTCATTTAACTAGGAGATACAAAAAGAATTATTGCAATAGAGTAACAAACAAAGAAGTTATTACCAAAAGTTTGCCGTTGCGAAATTGCATCCAGGTCACAGATGAGCGCATTTTGCATTTCGAGCGAGTCACCTTTTAATAGAGGCATTTGCTACACTGACAGCTGTTAAATTTGGCGCTCTTAATTAGTATGAACATACGCTGACAAAGAGGATAAGGGAGTTGGACGCAGAGGGTTGGGGGGGGGGGGACGAGGGGGGGGGGACGAGGGGAGGACGAGGGGGGGGGACGAGGGGGGACGAGGGGGGGGACGAGGGGGGGGACGAGGGGGGGGACGAGGGGGGGGACGAGGGGGGGACGAGGGGGGGGGGGGGCGAGGGGGGGGTCGGTGAAGCAAAACTCGTGTGAGAGGGGAGGGTCAAAGGTTGTTTCGTACCCACGAGTTTGGCGCGAAAGAGCCTTTGATTATTCTTTATACACCTGTTTGAAGAATCGTCGAAAAAATAAAACCAACTAAACAATACGACACGGTGCAATTCTGGAAACAAGGTAAACTGAAAGCTTGATAACATTCCGCTTGTTGCTGTTTAACGTTTTATTCTGCTCTATGCCCATTAGGATTTGCAAGTAAATCATGTAGATGTACTGTAGATGTTAACTGTTTTCCAGAGGATGATTAAGAGTACACTTTGTTTTTTTTTTTTTTTTTTTTTTTTTTATTAATCTTCATATAGTGATACATACATATAGTGCTATACGATACAATATAATACACACAAAACATACACAAAAGGTCATACAGAGTAATTTAGTATGCAGTTAGAGCATTCTATGTTTTACATTGCTTATATATTGTATATTTGTAGATATTGTTAATATAATGTATTATGTATTTCGTGAGAGGTTAATCTGAAAATTAAGGCGAGACCATTTCTGTGCAAAAGGCTTTGGATCATTATTATAACAAGCAATTTGTTCTTCTATTTCCATTGAGTTTATAACTAGTTGTATATACACCTGCAGCTTAGGAAGCTTGTTTCCAAGTTTGCAGGTGTATATATAGTGTCTAGATATAAGGAGTAAATGATGAAGGAGAAAATCTTTTGTGTTGTCAATAAGACCAAAACAAAGAGACAAAGAAGGAGTAACATTTTCTAAATCCTTAACGTTTTGGGAAATCCACTCGAAGATGCTCTTCCAGAAATCTTGTGTATGTTTGCAGTTCCAAAATAGATGAATAAGGGTTTCTTTTTCTCCCTCGCAGAAGGAGCAGGAATCTCTTTGTTTAATGCCTATCTTGTACAAAAAATCATTTGTAGCAATTTTTCTGTGAAGAAATTTAAATTGGAAGACCCTGAGCTTTGACTCCCTTGTACACAGAAATGGCAGACAGTACGTGCTTTTCCAATTTACTGTTATATTAGAATTACAAAATAAGTCTCTCTCTTCCAACCACTTACCCTGACTCCTAGATGGCATAGAAGCTTTGTTATTTATTAATTGTTCATATATTTTTTTGGAGACTTTGGTATAAGACAGAAGGTTGTCAACTTGGTCCTTTGGAGTTACATTGTTGCAGGCCGTAAAGTATATCTTCTTGTAATGAACTACGGCTGATATCACTTTGTAATATTCGAGATAATTGGTTTTGATTCTGTATTTATCAATAAAGGCATTGTAGGTTAGAAACTTCTGGTCATTACCTAACAAATCTCTAATCTCCTTTATTCCCGTACTCAACCATGATTTGTAAAAGAATGGACGGTTTTCTATTCTAATGTGAGAGTTACAGTATGTTGCCCAGTTTCCGGCCACTTTAGTTTGTAATCGCTATAACTCCTTTGTTTTGCACGGAAAATTTCTCAATTTCCTTTCAAAGACAGTTCATTTACTTACCTTTAAAACGTTAAATGGTTGGCGACCTTCCCCAAGTATTAAAGAAATTATACCATTTTTCGCAAAACTAGTAAGTTGCCCAGTTTCCGGCCAGCTAGCCCAGTTTCCGGCCACCGACTTAAGGTAAATTTTCCTTGAAACCGCTCGACGTAAACCGACTTGTAAGTCCCTTGATAATAGTGGTCGCCTAGTTATAAATATCAGGTAAGTTTCAATATTAAGCTTTGTCGCCTACTGTTTTACTATTCAAAATACGTATGACCTTAGTGACCCGGAAGCGTGTCTTCCGCAGTTTGTTGACAGACTACTACAAAAACAAATCATGACTTACGTACTTTTAGTCACGCTATACATGCATAAGCTGTTGTTAATTCGTAATCTTTGTTACACTAACACATGTATCTTTAATTTCTCGACCAGGAAATTTTAATATTCGGTTCTTTCACTTAATAAAAAATAGGTTTTGAGCAATGTGTCTTTTAGTGGCCGGAAACTGGCACACTAGGTCGAAATCTTCGCTGAGAGTTGACTGCTAAAATTTCAGGAACAGCCCTATTCCAGCTGACGATGATAGATTCCCTAATCTCTTTCATCTTTAATCTAATATTTGTCCAAAAATTATGAAGCTCCTTGAGATATTTCCTGTGAAACGAGCTATTTGTTTATCTACGGTAGTTTTGATGTGCAGTGAAACGAGCCAAAATTAATCGCTAAACGTTCCATCACCTGGACAAAACATTTCCTTCCTCAGCCGTTCCTTGTTCAAAAAGAACGCCAAAACCACCAATGTGTAGCGGAAATGTTCGTCTTTCTTTCGGAACGCTTCGGTGGACGAAAATTTAAAACTCCGACGAACATAACCGACGTAATTGTTTTTTGGCCGGAAACTGGTACTGGCCGGAAACTGGGCAACACACTGTATACCATATACATGTGGATGCAAAATCTAGATTCTCATCTCTGTAGTTGAATTTGGTCCAATGCTGTATGATTTCATTCAAGAACGGGTCCTTGAGATTGAGCAGTGTAGTATCTTGTTGTTTTAAATTACTTCGAAACAATAGTTTACCGCCATATTTCTCTAAGTAATGTTCAAAAAAGAGTTTCCACTTCCCTTTATTTTCTTCATTTAGATATCCTTGAATCCATTTCATTTTCAAAGCTTCGTTAAAGCTTTGAATATCTAACATCTTAAGCCCTCCATTCTCATAATTATTTATTATTGTCGTTCTTTTGATTTTATCGCCCTTATTGTCCCAAAGGAAATCATATAATATGGAGTTGATTTTCTTGATTATGTCAGGAGGTGTTGGAAGAGATGACAATATGTAGACGATTTGTGATACGGCTAAGGTTTTTATAATTGTAATTTTACCCAAGAGGGTTAGTCTTCTGGCCGACCAATTATCTAATATACTCTTTATTTTTTCAATTTTCTCAATAAAGTTTAAATCTAGGGAGCGGTCTTCTGAAGTAGAGAACCAAACTCCCAAAGCAAAAACCTTCTCATCAGCCCAAATTATAGGTTTGCTTGAACAAAAGGTAAAGTTAGAACTTTTAAGGGCGCCGATCCAGAGGGCTTCAGTTTTGTCATAGTTAACTTTCAAACCAGATATGGAGGCAAAGGCATCGAGTAAGTACAAAGATCTTGAAAAGGAGGATTCAGAGCCATCTAGAATCATAGTCGTGTCATCTGCGTATTGGGATAACTTACACTCAGTGTCGAGAATTTTTATTCCACGGACCTCCTTATCATTTCTCACATCTATTTCGCTATAGATCTGAATTTTCTCATTTTCAGAGAGGTTGTTTTCTTCTAACTTTTTTTGGAGAGATAATATTTCAGATTCAAGGTTTATCTCAAGTGATTTCATTTTAGCTTTCTTTTTTCTTGCGTAGTTTAAAGAGCTGGACCTAATTTGCAACTTCATGGTGTCCCATAATAGGATGGCATCAATCTCATTATTGTTCGCATATTCGTTTGCTACATCAGTGATTGTTTTCTTAATTAGGCCAACATATTCTTCATCTAACAAGAAAGAGGTGTTCAGTTTCCAAAAACCTGGGCCCCTGGGGTTTGCGTTATATGTGAGATGTATAGATATTAAAGAATGATCTGTTTTGTATCCCGGTAATATATCTGCATTAATAATAGTTGTAGTTAAACTAGAGCTTGTCAAAAAGAAGTCTAGACGGCAATGTATGTCAGGTTTTCTTCTTCTCCAGGTAAATCTTTTAGCTTCTGGATTAAGACAGCGCCAAATGTCTATGAGATCCAATAAATTGGAGATGTATTTGACCTCTTTTAACGAGTTAAAGAGTACACTTTGTTACAAGAATGGGTTCTTTCTGTGTGTACCGGAGCACAGATGACGTAAAACAAAAGGAACAAAGAACGACAATAATACAAATGCAAAACAAGACCAAAAATACAATACCTCACAAACAATAGAAGACAATGAGTACCGGTACACGCAGAAAGACCCCAAAAATGTGCAATTTATCTGAGAGCACACCGAATATTTGTCCGTTTCCCAGAAAACCCGGTTGGTCGTATCGCACATGGTTTCTACTTTTTACCCGAGAGCATTTTTTCTATCAGGTGAAAATATAGAAAACTTACAAGGTAGAAAAACTTAATAGTTAGTAATAAGGAGTATTTTACTAAGTACATACACGTGACCTTTGTCAATGATTTGATCGAGGGACTGGTTATGAAACCTTGCAGACTTCAATGGCGATAACCGTGAAATAAGCTACAATTTATGTTTAAAAACTGTACTTGACCGTGCACATCTTTTGTTTTTGGATCACACGCTATGACTGAATAACTTAATGGCAACATTTCTATTGGTCAGTTGCTCGAACAAACGTTCAACATCTATTGTGGTTGTGCACGAAAACCGATAAGAATAGCCTGAGTAAACCTAACGTACTATTCTCAAGATAACCCGCTTTTACACGTCTGTTTTTACAAGACTGAGCATGTTTACAGTTAAAATTGCTTGCATGCAAAAGTAGCTAGCACTTAATTCATATTGCTTTTATACTCTAGGTAGATTGTTTAACAGTTAGTGTTTTTACACTAGAGCTTCTAAGTATATCCAAAGTGCACTTGAAACCAAAGGGGGGAAAATACACATACTTGAGCCCCACTTTGTGTACTTGGAAACGGGTCCATTTCAAAGATCTTAGGGGAGGGCCGAGGGGAAGGCGGGGGTTCGGGGGCGGGAGGGGGTGGGGACGACAACAAGTATTTTCTACACCATACTTGAGAAAGCGCGTGACCAATAAAAAAACGGAAGCTAGCCGAAATACACTTAAGGCCGGCACACACTAGGGGACACGTTGTGGGGACATGAAGCGGGGACATGTTGCAGCGACAGTTTTCCCCGTGTAACATCCCTGTTTTTGCGAAAACGTTCTGTTGCGGGGACACAATTTTGTCCCCGCAACATGTTGCACGAAATTCAGCTGGTTTGAATTCGTGCGTCATGAAGCGGGGGACAAAATGACCGCCATTTCGATGTCGTATCGTGTGCACTGCTCTTGCAAACTGTCCCCGCTACAAAATGGGTGTAGTAGGCTCCTTTTTCTTCTCTTCTTTTCAGCCACTTGCGTATCCATCGTTTTCGGTCAACATAATTACACATTTCTTCATCTAGTAATATCATTGACAGTAGTAGAAGCTTCTTTTTCCTAACCATAGGGTCCGCCATCTTTCTTTGCTCGTATACTAGTTCCCAGGCGCCCTTAGTGATTTATGTGATTTTTACACCTCAATTCGCTTTGTGTGCACCAGCTTGCATACTGTCCCTGCAACATGCGCCAGTATGCTGTGCACACGAAAGGGCTTGTCCCTGCTTCATGTCCCTGCAACATGTCCCCTAGTGTGTGCCGGCCTTTACTTGCACCGGCGCAAAGTATTGAAAGTGATTGGCAACTGATGTTCTTGGTAATGCACTCTGTCCTACGGGTTTGAATCCTTAAAGTGCACCTAAACCCAAAATTGTGTTTTCGCGCAATCGACTCTATGTACGTTGAAAAGTTGAATAGTTAAATATTTCTTGTTTTTAACGTTGCGCTAGTGAATTATAGAGGTTTGAATTTACAAAATGTAAATAAGATGTCGTCAAATCAAGACTCGTTTATTATACAACTACTTGTTTCCACCTCCAAGTAATATTTTTTTACAAATCAATTGACTATTAACAGTTTTTATTTAGTATTTCTTAAATTGATTATCCTTAAGCTGTGAACTGCGTATCGTAAATTGAAGTAGAAATAATGGTAAAGTCTTGATTTGACGTCATCTGATTAGCATTTTGTAAATTCAAATCTCTATAACTCACTAACGCGACGTTAAAAATAAAAAATATTTTACTATTCGACTTTTCAACGTACATTGAGTTGATTAAAAGAAAAAATGGGGGGTTAGGTGCACTTTTATTTCTAAATCACAAGTGCGCTTAACCCTCGGACGTACAAGGCGGGGAGGTTTACAGTAGCTGTTCATTTATCCTTAGCGAAAGTGGAACAGACTTCCATTTTCGAAAAAAATGGCAGCATTGAATATGCCAAGTTGGTTCATTCCTTTTGACTGTTTTGAGAACAGTTTCATTGAATATGCCAAGAAATACTGACACGCCGAAATGCTTGGCGCCTTTACGAACGCCAGTCCAATGCGAGGCCACTCTCCTCCCAGGCTGACATTCGTTTTCAATGTGGTTTATTTTCTTCCTTTTCTGCGGTTAATGTTTTTCGGAGTTTTTTATCCTTTTCAACCTTCTGGCGACTTTTGTCCTGACGGAATGTGAATAACAACAACCACTCTGCTTCCAATCCCTTCAACTAGGGAAGAGACCTTATCTTGCAAAAACAAAAAATACTTCCCGAAGGCCCCAATTTATTTACATCTACATCTACAACTTTAATCCACAAAGACTATGGTCATCACGTGAATGTAGTGCTATTTGTTTTCAGTCTGTAACATGTTCATTAGCATATATTTTGGCAATAGACCATTTTACAGTTGTCTTCTTAGTGTCCTGGCCTTTGAGTGGAAGCGAGGCTGCAGTTGACCTTGTTATGATACAGACCTTGGAGCTTTTCAGATGTAAATTTAGCTAGTTAGCATGAGAAAAGCATTATTAACATATGAAAGGCAGAAAGGTTTGTATCAAAGCAAGGTCACCTCCAGCCTCGCTTCCACTCAAAGGCAAGGTCACCAAGCACAAAACTGTAAAATGGATTTATTTATTCCTCCGTTTTCTCTGTGATTGAACAATGAGTTTGAAAAGCTATTCAATTCAGACACATCATTGATTAAACGCTCTTCCTCGTTTTTGACATACAGTATCACATCAAACTGTTGATAACGCCACCGCCAAGACAATACACAGCCGGTAGTGGATCCACTCTCCTGTTTGTAACAATGTGTCTATAAAGCAGGGTTTGACTATAAATTCGTTGCCAATTTTCAGTGTAAAACGTGCAAAAATTATGTTCTGTCCTTGTTTAATGCTAAGAAGAACAATGAAGATTTACCGGTACAATATTTTGTAGTACACAAATTTAACTTGGTTTTGACTTACTGATTTTACAGAGAAAAAAACTACACCACTACACTTGCAAGTCCTAACACCCACTCAATCTATAAAAAAACTACTTAAAAAATAATTACACTATTATTTTTATGCACATGACTTTCAAAAATATAATATTTAAAATCAGATGATTACAATTTTTACAGAGCAGAAAGCTCATACTTGGAATAAGCTGGAATAAGCACTATATTTGTACCCTCTCGTGGGGGGGGGGGGGGGGGTGAAGGGGGACAGGGGAGCAGGAAGTGGGGAGAAAAATGGGAGGAAAGTAGGAACGAAGGAAGCGAGATCATCCTGAGGTGACAGGAAGCTGAAGAAAAAGAAAATCATCTGGGAATATTGCATATTAGTATATACTGAAACAGTGGATAGCATTGTTGGCGCACTCTGATCGGCTACTGAAACTCGGAATAGCAAGTGCTATTCACCTCCCAGCAATTTGCGTGCGAAAATTGTAATCATTGACAGGAATAAATGAGTTAAAAAGCATCATTTTCGTTATATTATCTCACTGTTTCAGTATATACTAAAACAACTATTCACCTCAGTGTAGGTGGGTAGTAGTGGATATTTACCTCGCAGCTTCGCGGCTCGGTAAATATCCACCACTACCCACCTCCACTTTGGTGAATAGTTGTTAAATATTTGACAAACAAAACAGTGCAGACACCAACGCAAGGGACTGGGTATGAATTGGGAGTACAGGGCATGGGAAGTAAGAGGCCTGACAGTCTGGGGGGTGGGGGGGGGGGGGGAGCTCTCATAAAAGTAACAGGGATGCTTGTTGAACCTTTTAGGGTTTAAAAATAAGGTTTTGGTACCTTTTAAGGTTTTCAGTGTTAAAAATTTCCCAGTTTTAGCTCTTAAATACCTACCAGGATAAAGAAACTGCAAGGAAGAGATCTAATAAGTAATGACTTTCAAATTTCAGTGCAAGTGGAACATTAATGATGACACTGAATTTATCATAATAAAAACAGTGAAAATGCTTGTTAATGTTTTCTTTTGTGCCCCTTTATAGGGAAATAGTTAAAATTACAAGCCACACATTTATCACAAGATTCTGATAGTAGTACCTTTAATGGATTATTATCAAATCTCCAACAAGCATCCTTGTCACTTGTATATGAGAGTCCCCCACTCCCTGGGGTGGCAAGTCCCCCATTCCCTGGGGTGGGAGTCCCCCACTCCCTGGGGTGGGAAGTTCCCCACTTTCTGGGGTGGAAAGTCCCCCATTCCCTGGGGTGGGAAGACCCCCCACTTCCTGGGGAAGAAAGTCCAGAACCCCCCTGCATCCCTCCAACATGCTAAAGTGTCATTTCCAAACTTCTGAGTTTAAGCTATCAGATCTACATTGTATTATCCCAACAAGAACGTCGCCATTAACAGCAGCCACTCTTCTGTGGTTCAGCAGATGGGATGTTCTTAAAATCTTTTGTTGTTGACGAGGTGCTACTTGTTAGTGTTATTGAGTCTGGGTCCTTTTGTGCACTTGTAAAATAATTGTTCTCCTTTTCATTCTCTAAAATCTGTGAAAGAAAAAGTATAAATCAGTGTGAATTAACTTTTTTGAATGGGCATACTTTATGATTTCATCCAGACTCAAAACATTAGAACCACCTTGTACAGCATAATAAACAGTACCACAGGAAAGTACTGCTCAATAGCTTTCATTTGAATGGTCACACTTTAAAAGTTTATCCACAGAATCAAACATTAGAACCACCTTGTACAGTGTAATAAAAAGGTACAACAGGAATTACTGCCCACGATAATTTTAACCCTTTCGCTCCCAGAGTCAATTATGAAAACATGTACTGCAGTTCCAACTTTTGCATCTGTGGATGAAATCCTTTGGTGTGACCATTTAAATGAAACCTCTTCAGCAGTACTTTTGCATGGTACCACTTGTTCTAACTTTTGAGTCTATTGATGAAATCCTATGGCGTGACCATTCAAACGAAACCTCTTCATCAGTACGTTTACATGGTACCATTTGTTTTTCACTTCAATATTTCAACAAAATGAAATTTGGAATTTTTCTTAAATTTTGATTTTTTGGCACTCTTGGGAGTTGAAGAGTTAATTATAGCTTGCACTTTATGTCAGTCACTTTCTATAGAACATACCTTTGATACAAGAAATTTTGCAGCATCAGAAATGTTAATATCCTCTTTAGCTGATGTCTCAAACCAGCTGAGAAATCCCTTGTCAGCACAATACTCATCCATCTGGCTTGAGTTATTAACTAAACCCTCCTTTGCTTGGTCACACTGTGAAATACATGAAAAATAAATAAATAAATAAATAAATATGAATACTTTTTGCACTGGTGTTACACTTGAACTGAACACTGAACTGCTCTTAGCCAATCGGAACTGAGTAATGTTTTTATGTATGTATAAATTTAGGTAATACAATGATTTCTAGGGGTAATTGGGATAAAAACTATGAGTAATATTTCAAAATTGTCCCAAATATCACAAGCTGCTTCATCTTTTGATCTTAATGATTAGAGAATTTGGTGACTAATTTCCAAGGCAACAGGAGCTCTTTAGACAGTTACAAACCTCCATCTTTGGCAGTCAGTGCTCTCACAGACAGAAAAACGTTGCACACAGAGGAAGCAACCTTTTGATGAAACTTTGAACTTTTTCCCACTTTTTATGATTTCTCTGTGCTCAAAATTGGAAACACCACTGCCCACTTACTCAAGGTGATGGACAAAGCAGTCTAGACACTACAAGCAAAGTGTCTGGCTCCAAGTTTGAACCATCTTGATTTTCTATTACTCACTTTGCAAAGAACGTCTCCATTTGCTCATCGAGTTGCCTGGCATTGTAGCTAAAAATATCCACAATGTATCCTTTGCTTTCAGCCCAGCTCGTTCATACAAGAACCTATACATCCTCATACCTTTTCTCACGTTGACAATTTCTGCATTTTCCTTCAGTTATTGTATTTCATTGTTATCAATTTGGGAAAGCTATCCACCATTTTTTCAACAACAAGACAAAGCCGTCTCCATAGCCGCAGCAACTATAATTTCATGTAGGTATTTCAAATTAGGCTGAAATACATGTACAGCTTGTCTCACCTAATCACAATCATTTCAGAAACTCCTCAGCCAGTGTACACAAACCTTGTTTGCTAATAGCACAACAGGGACAGGACCTCCGTTTGGTAGCATAACTTTATTGTCCAAATCATTCTTCCATTTCTGCACTGCTTCAAATGTAGATGCTCTGGTGACATCAAACACAATGAACGCTCCAACGGCTTCCTTGTAATAAACCTATAAAACATTTACCAAAGGAGAAAGTAACTTTAGTTGGTGAACCTCGTTCATATTAAATTTCAAACTCTGCCATGGTTTTTGTTAAAGCAGGGACACCAGGACCTTTACTCGGCTATTTCAATTCTTGTCCTGGCTATTTCTCAGGAAAATGTGCTAAGATATCTGAATAAAGAACTGCTAAAGTTGATCAGCTTTTTTTATTTTTATAACAAGTGAAATAAAACTGTGCTTCGTTGTAATGCCTCTTCCATAGCAGTTAAAACAAACACCCAAATTGTTCAGAAAAGGCCTAAAATGCACCTTCAAGATGAAAAAATTTCCTGGGGTAGCCCCAATTCCCCCCATTTGGAGGAGGGCACCCCCCTTCCACACTTACCCCAAATAATTTGGTTCCTGTTGTTGCAAACCTTAAACAAAAACCCTGCCTTTTACCCAGGAATTTCAAAAGTGGCAGTTCTGGAAGCTTGTTCCCCTGTATACAATTTTAAAACCCTTGGTTGATTTTCCATGAATTTCTAAAAAATCTGGGCATCCTGACACCCTGCTGGCTAAAAGCTTGGTTTGAACCAAGTTATGTATGGCAGTCCACTCTCTTAAAGCGGACACCCCTGTTAGGTGGACACCCCTGCAAGGCAGACACCTCTGTGAAATGGACACCTCTCTTCGGCAGACAGGGTTAGCTGGTCCTGGCCGAATTTCACTTTTTAGTCTTTAATCAAATTCTCTTTAAGGCAGACACTTCTCCAAGGTGGACCACAGACACTTTTAGAGCAACTGCAGCACATGTCCTTGAATAACCACAAATTTATTCATTAGAACTGAATTTATTGTGTTGCTCCAGAAAAATATCCATATCTCATACATGGAAGGTTTTTTTTTTTTTTCGCTTAAGCTCCCTACCCCTCTGAAAATAAGCTTCTTATTTTTCTTTAAAACATTCCGCTTTATAGATCCCACTCCCCTTTGGAATTTCCAATGACTTTTCATGGGAGGAATGTGGATATTTTCTGGAACCACACAATTATGTTTTTAGTCAGTGACAACAAAAAAAACAGTTTCTGATCATCATGCATGACTATAATTATAGTTGCGGTAATTTTTATAAGAATGTACTTTGTCAAGAAAACATGTCTAGAAGTAAACATTAGCCAAGCTGCCTGGCATGTACTGTAATTTAAGATCTACTATTCCAGTGCCCAAATGAACTGCAAAATGTACATTACTGAAGCGAGAATAGACAGACTTACTCGTGTCATGTTGCCAAATCTTTCTTGTCCTGTGTCCAAGAAAAAAAATCAACCACATCAGGTGACATGTGGGGGAGGGGGGGGGGGGGGGGGGGGGAGCGGGGGTTCTCTCTATAATGGAGTATCAAGGTTGTGCTCTAAGCAGGGATTCTGACAGGATGCGCAGGTGCGGGACCGCACAATTCGGTCAAACCCGCACAATTCCTAAAAATCCGCACAATCCCGCACAATACTGAAATATTTGATTAAAATTTTAATTAAATCAGGTATTTCTATTGATTACCCAGATTTCGAGAAACGTTTTAGGCTATTTTCAGTCCATTTTCCTTCCAAACAATCGAGAAAACCCTCGCTTTCCTCGAACAGCTCGAGAGGATCGATATAAAAACAACAAGGCATTCTCTTTGCCGTCCTGGGAACTAGTCTCAGTTTTACTTCTTTCCGACTTCCTACCGATTTTTTCGCGTAGCTTTTTAGTTGTCGTTTTTCAGACATTATGTCGTTTTTCTTAGCGGCCTGTTGATATTTTTTCGAGCGCTTTCGCTTTCTCTTTCAGTTTGATATGTCGGGGACCGAAGAAGAAACACCGAAGAAATGTACCCGGTCACGCCGAAATGAATGTCACTCTGTCTGAATTATTTTCGCAAAGAACTTATCAAGTTTGCGAATCGACAAACAAACTATTAAAGCGCTGGAACTTCGGATTGATAGGAGAAAATTAATAAGTTCTGATCGGAATACTGGATTTGATTTTTTCAATCAAGCAAAAGACGTTTTCATTCAGGAAAATGCAAAACAACCATGCTATCAAATTACATTTATCACGCAATTTGCATACATCTCGAGGTTGTGTTTTTGCGGCAAACTTTCGAAGAAATTGTGTGAACCTTTAATGGAAATTATTCAAACTACATAAAATGTACGGATTTTTCATAAAGGAACTCGCAACAGATCGGAAACATTTCATTTAAATGTGGTATTTTGGTTTTACTCGATCGAGTTCATCGTGTCACGCAATGTGATTTTGTTGAGACAAATAAACTTTGGTGAAGAAAAACAGCCGCAAATTGGCAGTTGCTGGGTACATTTTAATCCCCAAAGTAAAACATCTATTTGTATTTTTCATTTATGCAGAATTTTCTTCCCTGACATATTTTTCTGGCCTGGCCACAGGATTGTGCAATCCCGCACAATTTCCCGCACAATCGACGTTATTTCCCGCACAATTTGCCTCAAAACTCCCGCACAATTTTAGTTTTTTCCCCGCACCCTGTCAGAATCCCTGTCTAAGAGCTATCATAAGGAGCCCAAAGAGAGTCCAACTATAAACTTTAGGGTGCCCAGCAGTTAAGCTATGTGCAAAAACTCAGTTATTCTTCATGTCGCCTGAAGACTTCCTACATTTATTTTTTTGTTCATTGTTTCACAATCTGTGGAAAATTAGTAAAGAAAATTATCTATCCAAAAAAGTAGGGGTCACTGACCATCCAAGCGAGTTACTGACTAAGTCTCAGTAAAGTTAGCGCAACAGCTACCATTTCTTCGTTGGCATGCACATGGCATAGATGGCGATTTGACAGGGGATTGCGTGTGCAGTAAAGGATGGTTTTCACTAATGATGGAGTCAGAGGATTTCGTAGTCGTAACCAGAAGTGTAGACTTTCTCTAAGTCCGTTTTTGGTATTTTCATTTTGGGTGGTTGGGCGGAAAACGGACTTTTCTCGCCTGCAGCGCGCCATTTTTTACCGACCTGTTTTTAGGTCGGCGGTGTGTCGGGGGTGTGGCAGCATTGATGTCCAATCAGAGAGCGCTAAGTTTCATGATGTCATTTTCCGGTAAACTTGATCCTTTGCTTGCTCATGCGCTCACGAGGTGAAGAACTGCGAGGAAAATGAATGAAGAGGAAGCTATAAACTTCGGTTTAAATATGCTTGGTTTTGAAGAAATTCGAGAAAATCAACGCAAAGTAGTTGAAGTTGACATTAGTGGTCGAGATGTGTTAATGATTGCGCCGACTGGTTCAGGAAAGTCTCACATTCCACATCGCGCCATTTGTTCTGGATTTCTTTAAACATGGCGAAAGAGATATTGTAGAATCAGTTTGCCTCGTTATTTTTCCATTTGTTTCACTGATGAAAGATCAGCTATCATTTCTTCGCGAGAAAGGAGTCAAGGCTCCTTGGGTCCAGAAAGTTCCGAGTCGGGTCATCCCCATTCATTGTGGAATTCAGACTATCCAGTCATTTGGAACTGTTTATTTTACCAGCCCACCCATATTTTCGCGCCAACAATATGCAAATTAAATTTGATTTCGTGCAGACGAAACAAGTCGACTCGCGACTTCGTCGCTCGCTTTGCGCGACTTTGTCGCGCTCTCAAGGGCTTCGCAGTCGACTTGTGTGCAAGTCTACCAGAAGTGCAGAGCGTTGAAAATCAAACTGACAGAATAGGAAGAAGATTACGGAGTCATAAGCGGAATCAGAAGAAAATGGAACCATTCTGATTCTTTCAACTCCGATTCCGTTGAGCTTGTGCCTCCGCTTACGACTCTGATTTTCGATTTTCACTAGGTCCGAAGCGTTCTTATGACTCCGACTATGACTCCGACTCTGTCGCCGGTGAAAACCAGCCTTAAGAATGCACATAAACAATTAGCAAGTACGTCCTTAATACTGATGATGCTTCATTTTCTTTTGAAAGGGCTAATTGGTCTGACTGGAAAAATACCCAAGTTTCTTTTTAGTGGCACAAAAATTTTTACTGTGCGAATCCAAAAACCGTGAACACTTTGATTTGATTTTGACATTTCCCATTGTGCAGCAACCAATCAGGAGCGACTCAAAACCGCAAGAAACCCAAACAAACGGTTAGTCACGAAACCACAATGCTCAGAGTAAAAGTAATACTCATTTATATTTTGTACTGAACCAAACAAACTGTAATAAGAACTCACTTTTGAGCATAGTCAGGGCTTGACACTAACTTTTGACAGCACTTTCCACTTTGGAAAGTAGATTTCAAATTTTACTTTCCATCTCAAAATTTTACTTTCCAAAATGGATTGCCGTATCATAGTTGCTAACCATGATAATAAAAAAATATTTCTTACCATGTCTCATAGTATTTATTATTTGATATTATTTGATACAATGTAATCTTTAGTCATTGAAATTGGGGCGTCTCATCCTCGTTCCACCAGCCCACCACATTTGCAGTCCAGGTTGAGGGTCAAACTCAGCAACACAGGGCCCTTCAATGTGAATCCTCATGAGACAGTCTAGAATGTCAACAGATAAGCATGATCTGCAGTCTGACTTAATCTTCCCCATTACTGAAAAGCCTCGCTCACAGCATGCTGTTGACAGAGGTAGAATCAGCAGAATTTCAACCAACATAAGGATGTTGGGAAATCTGTTACTATGGTGAATAAAAACTCTCTTCCACAAAGCTTGGGGATTGAGGTCCAGATAGTTGTTACAAATGCATGCTTTGAGACCACTCCATTCCCCAAACACAGCATCAAATTCAAAATCGTTCTTCTCAAGTAAGGGCCTGAAATGTTCCACAAGATGGCGGATTTTGTCTTCCCCATATGTAGCTAGTGCCATCCTATCATCTGGCCAGAGGGTAGTATCAAATACTGACATGGCAAGCAAAGTTTGATCTGCACCTTTGATATTCTGAAATCGCTGTTCCAAATAACTGATAATACAATTGATTACTCGTGGCTTAGTTGTTGTATTGAATCTAATCAAGTCTTGGTCACCGACACCCTTTTTCAGTGTAATGCCTTGATAGTCGCTGCCATCCCCAATACTTTGAACAGTCTCTTGAAGGCATGGACCTGGTCTTGCTATCATTGCTGTGAGTTGAAGTATGGTGTTGTCTAGACCATCCTTTGCTTGAGTTAAGGTGATACCATCTTTCTGAAATAGAGAACTTAGCTTGGAGAGACAATCCAAGACATCCACCATGAAATTTGCAAAGATGACTGTTGTAAATTTCTCTTGCTCTTTCAGAATCTTCTTTGCTCTTCCCTGCATTTCAGTGCTACTAGTTGCAGCTCCAACAGTATTATTAAAATGACCATAGATCACTTTGTAGTCCTTGAGAAAAACCTTAAGGGCACGATGCAAATGTGGTACCCATCTTGTTCCTTTTAAGTTTCCAGGTTTCTGGATTTTTTCCTCCATAACATCTGCCAGTTCCTTGAGTTCACGAAGTGCCTTGGGGGAGTAGTGGTAATGTTTATAAATAGATTGAAGCATTTCCTTTACAGAAGAAAGTAGATGTTCCTCCTTGAGTCCATCAAGGATAGCCAACTCCAAGTTGTGAGCAATACAATGAATTCCAAGCAACCATGGAATGGATTGTTTAAGCTTTGCAACTACACCATTGCGAACTCCAGTGTACACTGCAGCACCATCTGAACCCAGTGACACTATAGCATTTTTCCAGTCATTTACTCCAACTTTTCCCATTGCCCTTTCAAAGCTTTCTATCACCCCATCAGCTGTGCCATTGGGCAGTTCAACAATAGTCAGAAACCTATTTACGGGTTCCCCATCACATAGCATTCTGACATAAATTATTTCTAAATCTTTGTTACTGGTGTCAGTTCCACCATCTCCCATTAAGGTGAAAAAGCGTGGCTGAGCATTGTTCATTGTCTCCTTTTGATCCCGTTTCATCACCTCAGCAATTGCTTCTATAAACTCACGACATCTTTTGTCATTTCGATAAGTTTCTCCTAATGTAACACCATTCTTAACTTGAAGAATGCACAATTGATCGAAGTCTGAAAACGGTCTTCCGCTCTTAGCAATGTAATAGGCAGTATTAAACAACTTCTCAAGTTTATCTAGAGTCTGCTCATTAAGATTTCTAATTCCAATATGTATTGGCGTAGCCTCTGGTACTTCTCTTGCTTTTTTCGCTTCTACACACCTCACATGTCGACGGCTTTGGTCGTGGCCTTTGATATTGCCCAAATGAAAACTGTTATTTCCGTTGAAGAAAGAGCTACTCTTGTCTGCTATGTTTGGGAACTCTCTGCAAACTCTGCAGTGCATCTTACCTTCCTCTTCGTTATATTCCAGCCATGTATATTCTTTCATCCAATCTCTACGAAACCCACGGCCGAGCATTTTCCTTTTTTCTTCATACCTCTCTTTAGATGTTGCAGTGCCTGAAGTGTTTTCGCCAGTTTGGCTTTCTTCAACTTCTTTATCTCCTTCTGTAGGCTGAACATCACCACTGCGTTCTGATGTCGCAGCACGGGAAAACCCGAACCGAAATAAACTCATTTTCAAAATGGCGGATTCAATTACACCATACCATGTGTATTTATCGTACCCAGACCTCCTCGGGAGCTCTTTCAATCCTCCAATTTCCTCCAATATGGCGGACAGCAAGAACGGTGGAAATTCGTCTTTTTAAAGATAGAATATCAGTCTGACGGTTGTTTTATCATTTTATTTGCACACTTTTTTTCACTTATGCCTTTTAAAAGTAACATTTCCTTTCCAGCATAGCCCAAAATTTACTTTCCAGATCGGGTAAGTATTTTGGTTCATTTTCGTTTTTTTACTTTCCAAGACGAAAATTTACTCTCCAATGGAAAGCGGGAAAGTGTTAGTGTCGAGCCCTGATAGTAGCTGATAGATCGTCTCAATATTTGAAGCAGCAAACTTCTGTTCTCTTTTGCAGTTTTACCGTTGTAAAATTTAAAATTTTTGGTTGTGATATCAGATATCATCAGCAAATAAATTCAAGCCTTCAAAGGCCGTATTCGGCAATTAGCCACACAAGGCAATTAGCCACACACGGCAAAGTAGCTAGCGGCTGATCAGCGAGAGATCAAAGCAAAAGAAACGTTGTGTAGTAGCTGTAAAACTAATAAAAGTTGGCAAGTTTGCGGCAAGTTTATAGCGGTACTGTAGTTACATATTTGCATGCTGTATTAAGTTAACACTTTCATTTGCCGGAGCAGCCGATTTTGTCCTCGCTCAGTAGCTGTTTCGAAAATTCACTTCCTCAGGAACTCAGGAACTGTCATGTGTTATTGTCCGGCTTTTTCGCTAACGATGGACAAGTGTTGTGTACAACACTGACAAACCGATGTCAGAACGCGACAACTGAACATGAGGCAAGCGTATAGCTAAACGTCTGTCTGGTTTTTAGCCGTTACAGTAAAATCGCTCAGATTTCTACTTCATTTACAAAGAAAGAAGAAAGATAAACTAGCAATAGAAAAACTACAGCAAGGCGATGACTTTTCTTTTGCAAGAAAACAAAGAAGCGTGGTTTCGTGACTAACCATTTGTTTGGGTTTCTTGCGGTTTCGAGTCGCTTCTGATTGGTTGCTGCACAATGGGAAATGTCAAAGTCAAATCAAAGTGTTCACGGTTTTTGGATTCGCACAGTAACGAACTTCCTGCAAACATAGTAAACTCCAAAAACATACAAACTTTCTGCCGCTGAGCAAAACATTTTTTCGTATCCTAATTTTTTAGTAACGTACCTTATTGTTATTAGTATTGTAATTAGATTTTTAATGTAATTTTAAATTTTAATGTTACAGTATGTACAGGGTTCGTACACTTTTTCAGACCAAAAATTCAAGGACTTTTCAAGGACTTTCCAGGACCCTACTTAGAAATTTCAAGGACTTCTTTTTTCTAGTGTTTTACGTATTTCGTAAGCATTTTGAGACTTTCATTCCATCTGCATTTGCACTTACTACTTAAAAACTTAGTACATTTAAAAGTCTTGATATTTTAGATGTTCTTCAGTAAAAAATCAAGGACTTTCAAGGACCAAAAACCAATTTCAAGAACTTTCAAGGCCTTGAATCAGACTCCAGAAATTCAAGGGTTTTCAAGGGTTTTCAAGATGCGTACGAACCATGTATGTATTTTTTCAGATGCAGGGCCGCTATGGATAACAGCCTTTGAGCTGAATGCAGGGGCCACCCTGGTTAAATAAAGTTTTACTTTACTTTACTTCTAACTTGTACATAAACTCTGCACAGTAGAATGTGGATCGACTAAGTGTTTACATACCACATAAATCACCTGCATACTATGTACTTATTGACTGAGCGGGAGGGCTGGATGGGAAAATATTTGGATTGAGGTCATGGTATATGGACCGAGTGCAGCGAGGTCCATGCACCATGACCATGAGCCAAATATTCTCACAACCAGCCCGACCTAACTCAGTCATATGAGCAATTTGGGGACAAAATTGTTTCAAATTTTAAGGTGCAAGGTTGTATGCTTTTCTAGCTAGGCTGTATGTTTTTTTTTTCTGGCCTCGCTCGCGCTAATGTGTATGTCACGCATACCAGAATTTTGTAAATAGTTTTGAAAAGAACATGCAAGTGGGGCTGTACTATTCATATGATAAATGTAGTTAGTACATTTTTACCTCTCGATAATGATTTTCTAGATTTCTGATTGGTCCAACCGCTACCGATCTGAGTCTTTATTGGTTAATTTGCCCAAATATGGAAAAATGATGATGAATTACGCGAAAAAAAAAACCGTCGCGGAAAAAAAATGGCGACATTCGGGGAGCACATTGTGCACGTGCACGTGGCAGGCAAATCTTTCCTCGTCCGCAATATAATTTCCACAATTCTAATGTTCAAATCCATAACCATTTCGGCTAGTCTGATTAAAACCTATTTTTGAAGGAAACTACTTTTGAAAGAAACATTCTCCTCAATCTCGCCGCTTGTTAGCATTTACTTGCTTTTGATTTGCGAAGCGGTCATGTGACACTTGTTCACTGACGTGACAGTCATGTACATGTATTTTTTTGGAGCGGAAATAATTTTTTTTCCAATTTCCAGTTATTTGAGTGTTTGAAAATTTACTAAAACAGTTATTCATCTAGGCCTCGCCGAATATGAGCTGATATATAACCAACGAGGCGCTGCGCCAAATTATATATCAGCTCATATTCGGCTCGTCCTCAATGAATAACTGTCAATTATTACCTGCAATATCCCATAGCTGTAGACGGATCAATGTATCTGGATCCCAGTTTATAACCTTGAGTGCGAAGTCCACTCCAATGTATGTAAAGTCAAGGAAAAATGTAAACAAATATATAAACAATGGAAAATATTTCAGCATGTTTTGACTGCAGCAAAATTAGTTAGGAGAAAGACATTCCTGAATAACAGCGGTACTTCGTGTATTAAAAGATCAATTACGTTTTCTCTGAAAAAACTGAAATAAAAGACATAACAAAACTTTAAAGCTTTGTATGCGAGATCGATCAGTAGAAAACATAAGCTTAAGCTACTATAAATAGTAGTGAGTACGAGGGAAGGTACCGTGGGTACAAATATTTAAGACTTAAGCTTAATGTTTGCCGGTAAAAGCGTGACATGGCTAAATTACATGTCCTAATGTGCTCAATTATATTACGAGATTTTAACGTCGATTTCTATCTAACAAAGGATATGGTTGCTCTGTAATGCACAGAGAAGAATTGATGTACATATCGTTTTATAATACTAGTCTTTCCAACTCCAAGATCGCCAATAACAAGTACTTTGAATAAGAACTCCTTCTTTTCAACTCCTGAAGGCTCCTGAGAAAAATAAAAAAATCCGCGATAAAAATTACATCCCAGCAGAGCCTTGTGGTGTGATGATATCGTTTTTGACAGAATTCATCTGACAAAAAAGGAATCCTTACCATATTCTGCGATGAAAAGCGCTAAATGTGAACATGAAATAACATAAACGCTACTTGTCGGCCATCATGTTGTCGTCATGTGATGGGTAACGATATATGCTAAGCGTTTTGATTGGTTGTAAGTTTTTCATTGTGAAGCTTCCGCCAAAAATAAATAGTAGCTTGCGTCTTATTGGCTAGCTTTACACAGAAAAATTCTGGGAAACTTTTGTGGAACCAAATCCATCCTCGGCCTCGGAGATCCAAGGGCAGTTAGTCGGGGCTGGACGACGAAAAAACTCAGCGAAAATCGGCGCGACGAAAGTTTTCAGAGCGAACGAACGAGCCCCTGGTTTTCCACAACACATAACCGGTTCCAAGACCATATTTGAAATCCCTGTCTTTGATTGGGCAGAACATTTCTAGCATTGTATTTTTCTGCCTAATCAATGAGCAGCAACTAAGGGAAGTTGAGGAGAAAAGAGAGCTTGCTCGCAGGGCTCCCCACAGGGCGCCCATACAATCTGTTTGTGTAACATAATGACCGTTTGTAATTTTATAGGAAATGTATGGGATTTACCTAAATTTCATATTATGGCGACGTATCGCCAAATGTACGTACTGATCAACGCTAAATAAACGTTAAATTCCTTATTTGTTGTGTGTTGTCGTACAGTCAACGGCGAACTCAGAAACCTTCAAAATCGCTCAAAATATCACTTTTACGGCAAAAGGACGACAACACACAACAAATAAGGTAATTTAACGTTTATTTAGCGTTAATCAGTACGTACATTTGGCGATACGTCGCCATAATATGAAATTTAGGTAAATCCCATACTTTTTCTATAAAATTACAAACGGTCATTATGGACATTATGTTACACAAACAGATTGTATGGGCTCCCTGTGGGCTCCCACGCCCGAGAGAGAGCTTTAGGCTACAGATCATATGGCTTCTTCACGTCCACAAAAGCGACAGCCTGCGTAGCAGCTTGGGGAAGAATGGGAGACTTTTTTTTTTACCCCCTTTGGCTTCATAATATTTTATTAGGATACCAACTTCACTTGAGATGATTTACAGAGGGTCATATATGTTATGCAATGCTGTTGTTCTTTACTCTTCTTAACCCTCGGACGTACACGCAAACCGTTATACCCCCACCGTGGTACAAGGCCTAGGAGGGGTTGTTGCAACCCTCCCCCACCCCCCACCCTGGGTTTTTGCGGAGTTACAATATTTCGAAAATATTTACATCCATTAGATAGCCTGTGATGTGCTCTACAAGAAAAGGTAAATATTATGGGTTGTATCGCTGCTGGGGTCCGTGGCGTCATCCAAAATGGCCGACAAGATGGCCGCTATCTTGGCCTTTTACTAAAATTCAACTTTATCGGAAAAATGCAGAAATTGCTCTTTTTTTGGTAGAAATGCAAAATATGATACAATTAAACATTTTGCTGCTTTTGGTAGCATTTTATATGTTTGTTTTTTCACCGAGGTGACCTCATGCTACTTATGACGTAATATCTTGTTACCATAGCAACCGGTTGTCGCCAAACTTTAGCAAAATGTGCCAAAAGGATAAACGAACAGCTACTGAAGACGGCGTGTGCCATCAACAAATGCTCTTGAAAAAATCGAAGAAAATCTTAAGAGGGAGTGGCATCCACCCCCCCCCCCCCCCACACTTGTACATCCGAGGGTTAATAGACAACAACATGCTCGACAATATATGCGAGTGTAAATCCTTCCAACGGTCTCATGTTAGTTACGTAGGATTTCATAGATGGAACTTATGAGGACAACAAGAGTTACATTACAACATAAAAAAAAAAAAGAAAAAAAAACCAGCCGATCGCGAGTCAACTGCCCGTCGTACATCTTTCGCTCTTATGTTTTTCCACATAAGACTTAACCCCAACGGCATCAACAGGGATATAAACGGAATCGAAATTCTCGAAGTGTGGATGCCAACGGTCCAGAAACTGACAACAACGGGAGAACGGTACTACAGCCGGGACCGCAGAGAAAACATTTTTTCACCCGAAGTGAATGAAGATCGAGATCACCAATCACAGCCGATCATCGTGCATCGTGATACTAATGGTGAAGCGTAATAGGTCGATCTCATCGCCTGACGAAGACGGAAACGTCGCGATCTGAATCAAAAGTGACAGCATCGTGAGTTTACTGTATTAGCTCACAGCTATTCATTCTTCCCAAGAACAATCAGAGTCTGAAACTTACTTCCTTCAGAAGTAGTAACATCTTTATTCTTAAATAGCTTCAAGCGGCCAACCATGCCAGTTTTAAGATCTCTAAAAGTGCCAAGGCACTTACGTAGGCTTTAATCGCAAACCAACCCGCCCAGTATTAGAGAAATCTATTTGGGTGTAATTGATTCTAAGTTCGAATACACTTGATAAGGATTGTTGAAATTTGCAAAATCAATGCTTTATCAGTCATTTATAACTTCGTTCCCAGTGCTTTTTGATATTCTGGAGAGCTTCAAAAGTAATTGGCAAAAAGAAACAAGAAGAAAAAAAAAACATGTGAGGACAGTGGGTGATGTTTGCTAACACAGGCGATATATACCATTCTCTGTTCGTGTGGCCTGTGCATCTGTAATGGACTTATTGGTTCACAGGCTTACCATCCCCTCTTTTTGTGGGGTGCTGTGCATCTGTAATAAGCCAATTCGAAAAATACCATAATAATCTTTTTTGTGCAAGCTCAGCCTCACCGGGGTGTAATTATTCAAGAGTCTCCTTTTGTGTTTAGTCTAGAATAGGGTTGCAAAATGCAGCTAAAGTGGCCTAGTATAGGTTAAGGGTCTCAGAGTCCCAGCACCACACCCCCACCCAAAAATTTGCAGAGTAAAAAATTACCATAAAATAATATAATTATTTTTGCATTCGTGTTTCCTCGGAAAGCCTTCGGAGGCGTAAAAACAAGCAATTTTGTGTCCAAGAATTCAGCGTGGATATAGAATTTCGGCAGGGAGGTAAACTAGGTGTATTGTAGATTGTGATATCCAACGCAAAATTTTTAAATAGGCTTTCAAAGGGAAATATGAAACTTCAAATTCTAACATGGACAATTTTACTCCTTTAAAAGCTAATAACTTTTAATTAAAGTTGAAAAAAAAGAATCGGCTTCAGATATGACACAATAGAGGTTTTCACGTATCAGTGATTGGTGAAATCAACCAGGAGCCTATTAGACTGCAAAACAGTGTTGTTTTTCTTTTTTTTTTCCGCTGGCTCGCTCGCAAAGGCGCGAAGCGCCGAAAGCGTCTGAAGCGTGGATACACGCCCGTAGTTCGTGTGAGGCGAGTCCCACTCTCCATATTTACATTTTGTTCAAAGACTGCGCGCATTCGTGCGACCAACGCAAAAAGTACGACTGTTTGCAGTCTAGGAGCCCATGGGCTCCTGTATCAACTTGCTTTGCGTTCTTCTAGAGAAGCAAACCTGGACACAAAATCATGTTTTTCAAATTTTAACTTACGTACATTACAGCATTACCATAAGGAGCGATTCATTAAATAAAAAATAGTACTGATGAACTCCCATTATTCCCCAATATATCTGTCGGCACGTTTAAGCGAAATCGACTTCTAAAGGCCAAAGATATAAATCTTTAAAAGTCACACCCCTGCCAAAATTTTACCTTATGAATTTATTCATGGCCAGGTATCCAGCGACCTTAATGAACTGAGTAATTTCAGTAATGAATTCATTAAATTAATTTTATTATTTGATCAACATTTTGACTAACATTTCTAAAACTCATTAATAATTCATGAAGTGACCAACCAATAAATGACGTCCATTTTGGTCAGGTGGATAAGTCTTGATACCCAATGAAACACCAGATGAAAACACGCCGTGTTTTGATATCAAAACACACGTGTGTTTATATCAAAATTACAATAACAAAAGCAAAAATCTCAATACTAATATTTATTGAAATCAACTTACTACTTAACAATACTGATGGCTTTTACATTACTCTTTCTTATTTATAGTAACATTTACGTTACAATCAAAAAACATTCCTGATGACAGTATTTGGCATTGGCCATTTGCACATGCAGCCGAACTAACACTAGCGCAGATAGCTGGTTGAGCGCTTTCTCCATCCTTACTAGTTGTAGCAGCCGTAATAGTACTAGAGCAAGGTCCTAGCAATTTAGAAACTTCACTTGTTTGATGATCACTTGGCTTTTGATAACTAAACAAAGCATTGGACCTGTGTCCCGTCCTTTCACGAATCATTTTTTCCTCCACGCCTGAAGTAAATAGTTTAGTGGCGCATGTCACTCTCAAACAGTGGGCAGTTTTTACTTTAATTCCGACTTTCTTGCACATATCTGGCAATATAGCATTTAAAGAATTTACTCCAACAGGTGATTTAATATAACTGAATTTTTTCATACTCGGTCTGAAGTACAGTGCAGAAGTATCTTTCCCGATAGATTGTACGAGGCCAAAATACAATTTATACAATTCGAGAATACATGGCTCATGTTTTTCCCCTACTTCATGGCATATATGCTTGATTGTTTTAGGAACGTACTTAAGATCTGTTATCCCTCCATGAAACGTCTTGCTCAGATTCTCTTCAAATTTAATGTAATTCGAACCAAGCTCAAAATTTATCAAACTTAAATTCCGGTGCTCCCCTCCCCTCAAACCAAAAATCTTCCCATTATAGAAATAAATAGTGTTCAACAGGGACTTAGCTGTGCTTTGTCCTAACAATCCATTCCTCCAAAACAATTGTTCGTCTTCGTCAGATACTGCTTCTTTATCCTCTCTCTTCGTCTGAAGCGCCACACCGGCACGAGTGCCGTCTTTCATCTCTGCGTCCAATACGCGGCGAAATATTTGGAACCTTTAAATTACAGTAAAACAATTTTTTTACTTACAAAGTCAGGTTAAAAATAAAGACAAACACTGGTCACTTTTATATGCACATGCCTACCTTTTGTCCTTATAATCCAAAGGATTAAATGCAGATGCGCCCTTCACCTCCTCTAAATGCCTCTTTAGACCGCACACGATACCATACAACGTTCGTGGAGGATACCGGCCGCCCTTCTTATTCGCCACCTCCTGGATCAGAAATTTAGCAAGCCAGTAGTTGAGTGATAAAGCATCCATGACCTCCAGATTGTCCTCGACACTACACACGAGGTGAAAGTCGTAATCTTTGAAAACGCTTCCAACTTCCAATTCCGGAAATTTAATTCTTCTGGTGCTTTGCCATTCGCGAAAAATTTCCACCGCCCACTTATCTTTGTATTTCGTACTACTTGGTCTACCTTCACTGACCAAAGCACACTCTTCTTCAATAGTTCTTGGAACTCTAAAACGGGAATTAGCTGTGCTTGCATCCATCTCTCACAAGCACATGCGAAAATGACTGACCAAAAAAAAGTGACGACCAGGCCAACTTTGAATAATTTACATACTAATTTTGTAAACAATACAATACAACAACACAATAATATATTACAACAATAGATACTTTGAGAAGCCATATCAAAAACTCGTGCTTCGGGTTTCATCAGGCGTTCCAAACACCTCGAAACAATAAAAGCACTCGGCCGAAGCGGCCTCGTGCTTTCATCTGTTTCTCGGTGTTTGGAACCCCTGATGAAACCCTCGCACTCGTTGTTGATATATTACTTAACAGTTAGTATAAAGCAAGCGAACGCGCAAAATGTGCGAGCGTATTATATGCCGCAGCACCTTAAGGAAAATGTTCTTAAAAATCGGAAAATTAAGCAGTCGAATAATAAATCCGTTGCCGTTATTTGATGGTTCGACAGATAATAAGCGCGGATATTTTATTTATCAGCTCGCATATTTCCTGACCTCCACAGGGATCAGGCTTTGCAACTCGGTAAAAAAGCCTCGCGTACTAACTGTTAAACCATCAATAACGTGTATGTATTCGACTGACCTGTTTGACTGTAATTGCATTTTTGTTGCACGACCACAAACAAAGTAAATTACTATGAGTGATATCAGTACCTGTCAATTTATTTTATTAAGCAAAGGATAATGTCAACAATCTTGGCAGTGTTGCCGTCGTCAATAGGCAATTTTTAAATTTTTAAAAGACAGTTAAAATGAATTTCAGCAATCTTGTTCCGAAGTCTTCGTTACCCTTAACAACATCTAGCCTGCGCGCAGACAAAACAACATCGGGCTTTCGACAAAATGAATGCCACTGCAAATAGGCTACTTTCAATATATCAAAATTCAGCTTGAGAGTGAGGAACAAAGGGAAGGGAAAAACATGTTTATTCATTTCTTTTGTTTATGCCCTCTAAGCCTCATTATCAAGTTGAATTTTAAAATATCGATCGAAATAAGATTGTTCTTTGCCGTAATAGGCAATAATCTTTCAGTCACTGTAAATAACGCTGACGCAAGGAAAGCTACCGTGACGCTTTAAAGGTGAGCGCTTTTTTAGTCGACATCCATCTTGTTATTGCAACATATTTGCAGAAAATATGTTAGGCGAGTATTATTTGATCCAGTTGTAAAGTACTATACATACATATTTGCGTATCGTACAGCATTAGTGAAGAAAAGGATGAAGGTTATTGTTTTATGTGCCTTTCAGTCTACACACTGAGAGTCTTAAGACGGATTTCATCTTCCACAATTTGAGTTTTTTCGAGTTGTGTTGCGGTGTGTATTCTCGTCAAGAATTTTCTCGAAAGTGTTTTCCTAGAGATAATCAATTCGGAACTTATTGTTCAAGATCACACAAGTTTAAGGCTGGTTTACACAAGCGACATAAGCAGAAGCAGAAACAGAAGCAGAAGCATTACAGCGCATAATTATCATAAGCGCAAGCATAAAGGCTGTACAAACGAACGCAACATGTTGGCACAACATCACCCAACATTGTTGGGTGATGTTGTGCGTTTGTCCGTGCAAACGAACACAACCACAGGACGAAATAACGACTTTAAGTGCAAGTAAAGGTTCATTAAAGAAAACTTAAAGAACAATTTCGACTATCTTTAAGTGCACCGTAAATTACTTAAATAAGCCTTTACTTGACAACACTTAAAGCTAGTAATGAACAATTTAAGTTGCCTTTAAGGGTCTTTAAGTTGTTGAAAAGTTGAATTAAAGATAACGTAAAGGTTCTTAAACACATTAAAGATACTTACTTACTTTAATACATTTAAGAGTATTTACGTCTCAACTTAAAGATTTTCGATACCTTTAAGTAAAATTTAATTTTCTCTTAAAGATTAGTAAATTCATTATTTCGTCCTGTGAACATGTTGCGATGTGTTTCACTGACCACGAGAACAAGAGAACAAAAGAAATATTGGCAGATGTTGGGCGAAAAGTTTGACCGATTTCAAACTTCACGCAACATGTACCAACATCTTATATGCATGTAACATAACATAACATAACATAACATAACATAACATAACATAACATAACATAACATAACATAACATAACATAACATAACATAACATAACATAACATAACATAACATAACATAACATAACATAACATAACATAACATAACATAACATAACATAACATAACATAACATAACATAACATAACATAACATAACATAACATAACATAACATAACATAACATAAACCCAGAGTTTTCTTTAGCAAAATGACGCCTCAAATTTTCGTAACATCAGAATATTTACTGTGCGAATCCAAAAACCGTGAACACTTTGATTTGATTTTGACATTTCCCATTGTGCAGCAACCAATCAGAAGCGACTCGAAACCGCAAGAAACCCAAACAAACGGTTAGTCACGAAACCACGCTTCTTTGTTTTCTTGCAAAAGAAACGTCGTCGCCTCGCTGTAGTTTTTCTATTGCTAGTTTATCTTTCTTCTTTCTTTGTAAATGAAGTAGAAATCTGAGCGATTTTACTGTTACGGCTAAAAACCAGACAGACGTTTAGCTATACGCTTGCCTTATGTTCAGTTGTCGCGTTCTGACGTCGGTTTGTCAGTGTTGTGACAGTTCCTGAGTTCCTGAGGAAGTGAATTTTCGAAACAGCTACTGAGCGAGGACAAATCGGATGCTCCGGCGAATGAAAGTGTTAACGGCATGCAAATATGTAACTACAGTACCGCTATAAACTTGCCAACTTTTATTAGTTTTACAGCTACTACACAACGTTTCTTTTGCTTTGATCTCTCGCTGATCAGCCGCTAGCTACTTTGCCGTGTGTGGCTAATTGCCTTTTGTGGCTAATTGCCGAATACGGCCTTTGAAGGCTTGAATTTATTCGCTGATGATATCTGATATCACAAACAAAAATTTTAAATTTTACAACGGTAAAACTGCAAAAGAGAACAGAAGTTTGCTGCTACAAATATTGAGACGATCTATCAGCTACTATGCTCAAAAGTGGGTTCTTATTACAGTTTGTTTGGTTTAGTACAAAACATAAATGAGTATTACTTTTACTCTGAGCATTGTGGTTTCGTGACTAACCGTTTGTTTGGGTTTCTTGCGGTTTTGAGTCGCTCCTGATTGGTTGCTGCACAATGGGAAATGTCAAAATCAAATCACAGTGTTCACGGTTTTTGGATTCGCACAGTAAATATTCTGATGTTACGAAAATTTGAGGCGTCATTTTGCTAAAGAAAACTCTGGCTTTTTGTTTAATAAATTGTGAACTTTTATGGTGACTGAGGCCCTCCGAAGAGCTTTTTCACTGAAGCGATTTATTCACTTTATTACAGGTTTTTCCTTGCACATATCCTCAGTAATGCGGATCGCAACTCTAAAGGAAAAACTCGCTACAATTTAAAGCATTTTGTAAAACTGATTAAGTATGGACTATTACACAACTCCTCAGTTATGTAATTGATTTATTCAAGTTTTCTTCTCAAATGAAAAACTGTTCTTTTTATGTCTAGGTTTATCAATTGGACTTAACTGAAACAAAATGCAATCATGGAATATTCGAACGAAGAATTGAATTTCTTTCGAATTTGCTACATCACTACCAACATCATCACAGAAGGACTTCGAACTGTCTTCAAACAGGAATGGAACCGGCTGTACAAGCTCTTCTCGGGAGACTGGCAAGACACTGCCAAGAATGGGCATGATTTTTACAACAGGGAAACACTGGCGAGCCGGAAAAGAAACCAAAAATTATTGAATAAGATGATAAATGGCAACACCAAAGAGTGGGACTGCACTGCCCTTTTTCACAGCATCTTATACTCAGGCAGTATTGGTGCCTCACGCAGTTTGCCAATTAACCCTCTTGGCAAAGTGGGGATTTACGTTAATGATCTGCGGGAATTTCGCAATGACGTCTTCGCCCATGTTTCAGAGGGTCGGATTTCCAATCGTGACTTTAATGTTCTAGTTCAAAAGGTAGAGACAGCATTCATAGGTCTTGGTTTACCTGTGAATGCGGTTAGAGCAATTGCAAACCAGGTTGATTTCCCAACGGTTGAAGTGAGAAACCTTAAAAGTCAGTTACTGAAAGAACTAAAAAGAGTAGACAATTTACAAACAGAGAACGTTGCTCTTCAAGAAAAATCTGATGCTCTTGAAGAAGAACTCACTTCTACACCAAAATCGTTCCTGGACAGCCTTCCGCCTAAACCTTCACACGAGGTTGAAAAACGACCGCACGAGGTTTCTATGATTATTGAACAATTGCAGGAACTTGCGAGTTGCAGTGATGGAGGTGTCACCACTATTTTTCTCTCGGGTAATCCTGGTTGTGGCAAAACGCAGCTTGCAAGAGAAGTTGGAGAAATATTTTACGAGCAAGGTTCGCGTGATAAGCTTTACTTTGTGACAACATTAAACGCAAAAACTCCAGAGGACATGGTGTATTCATATGACAGCCTCAGTAGAACGTTGGGATGTACAGAGTACTCTGTCAGTGCAATTACGGCATCAACGAATTCTACAGCACAACAAAAGTTGAAGCAGTTCAAAACATTAGTTGTTCCCAAAATGAAGGCTTTTTCTTCATGGCTGATTATAGTGGACGGTGTTGTTGATCTCGAGTCTGTCCGTGAGTTTTGGCCAGCTAGTGGAACAAAACAGCATGGGGAAGGTCACGTAATTGTCACTACACAAAACAGCAGCGGTATCCCCGATAGCTGCCCAAGGAGTCGGCATATCTCTCTTAGTAAAGGCATGCAACCTGATGATGCAGTCAGATTGCTTATCCGCGTCTCTCACACATCCAGTCAAGAAACCGTTCGAGATGTTGCAAAGGCGTTGGATTATCAGCCGTTGGCCCTGGCGTGTGCTGCCTTGTACGTTAAGAGTGTGAGTTTGCGTGGTTCTTCTGATTTCAACTGGAGGAAATATTTAGAAAAATTAGAACGAGGAAAGGAAGAAGAGATGGGTAAAGTTAAAAAGAAGTGCGAGAGTGGATATTCGGAATCAATGCCCGTGGCAGTAAAAATGACTCTAGAAAGAACTATCACAAACAAACCAATACTTCTACATTGTTTCCAGTTGCTTTCTATCTGTGCATCATTGCCCATCTTACTCGACATTGTTGTTCAATATGTCCGTAAGCGTGTCACTAACTACGACGATGAAGACATTCGTGCCGAAATAGCAGATTGCTCTCTTTTCATGTTTGATCAGCGGGAAAAAACTTTGAGTTTTCACCAAGTTCTGTACCGAGTGGTCAGAGATAGCAAAACTCTCTGCGTAAACCCCGAAAATACATTTGAAGTCATTGTCTCCTCAGTCGAGCCTATTCAATCTTTGGTAAAGGAAGAAAGCCCGAGAACAAAAGTTTTTGTTGAACATGTCAGTGCTGTACTCGACTTCATTATCTCTCTCCAGTCAACACAGAGAAATTTCTATGACAAAATAAGCAAATTTACTGAGCTCCACGACTTTTTAGAGTGGTTTACTCGCTGTGCTGAAACCTGTCGTATCTACGGCAAAATGTCTATTTACAAAAAGTGTTTAGATTTGGTTATTGGTTTCACTAAGGAAACCAATTGCATAGACGAGAACAGCTCTGTGGATCTCAAATTGTCTTCTCATCTTTTTTGGTTTTGCGGCCGTGCCTTGAGTTTCATCTGTGACTACAACAGCGCATTGAAATACTTGGAACATTCTTTAGCTTTAAAGAGGAAGACAAACGACAATAATCACTCAGACGTGGCACTCTGTTTGTGGGGTTTGGGAAGAGTGCACCGTGAGCTATCTCACAATGAAGAGGCAATGAGTTGTTTGGAGGAGGCGCTTTCTATCAATCGTGAATTATTTGGTGAAAAACATCCGCAAGTGGCACATTGTTTAAACGCTATAGCCCTAGTTCACCGTGATTGTGGTCGTTTTGATCAGGCACGGCATCTTCTGGAGACGTCGTTACAAATCCATAATGATCATGGTGAAAAGAGATTAGCCAGTGCTTGCCATCACAGTCTTGGTGCCGTGTACGAAATGCTTAACCACATGGAAGTCGCCCAGACGCATTTTTGGAAAGCTCTTGAAATAGAGAAACTGTTTTATCCAGAAGATCATCCACAAGTCTTGGACTCTGTTAAAGGACTAGAAAGAATATCCAGAAAAATTGCTGAGGAAAATACCAACACATTGCGCCACAATTTAAAGCGAAAAGCCGAAGACTGAAGGAGAACTGCTTGAATAGGAATCGGACAGCCAACAGAAGAAAGATGAATAGAAATCCGAACATGATAACCCTTACCCAATATATAAATCGTGGTTTCTGATGTCATCAGATATGGAACGTAAGAATAGACGTCAAATGAACCAAACTCTCTTCCCTTATTTGTTAGGGAAAAGACAGCCAGGCCATACCCTCCCAACTCTTGGGGTCATTATGTACTAAGTGAGCTAGTGTACGTTACATGTATAAACCGTCCTGCGTGACCTCCTCGAGCTCTCACTTAGGGACTGTGCAATAATTATCAGGAGGGGGCGGGGGTTGGAAAATGGGCTTCAAGTAGGAAAATATTAGGTAATACCCCCTTTCTAAAGCAGTGAATTTAGTTATTGCCCCCCTCCCCCTTTGATCCGTCCGAAATTTTGTATGGACCCCCCCCCCCCCTCCTTCACTCACCTTTTATATACAAATACCCAGCATTTTCTTAATATACAACCACCTGTTATTGCTACGAGGTAATGTTTGTTCCAGACGTGGATATACAGCAATACTACATTTTTACTTGTTGGACATCCCTATCTGAAACAAACATGGCCTCGAAGCAGTGTTCAACAAAGCCATCCGATTCCACTTCTGAAACACTTGATTGCGAATCCGAGTTGTTTGCCCTGAAACACTTTTCCTCGTTAACGTTCTCTTGGGTTTCTCGTGGGATGCAAGAATGATCACCACGAGCGTACTGGAGAACTCGTGCAACCAGTGCCACTTTACCTCCACTGATCTTAAGACCATGCTGATTGAGGTACATCTTCAATCTGTTGCAATATGATTATCTATGTTGTATTGAAATTATGATTTTGTTGCAATTTTGTCTGCACTGGTTCAATTTTATTTTAAACCAGTGCAAAATGTTTGAACTGGGGCAAACTATTTTCACCAGAGCAAAATATTTGCACTGGTGTATAACTATATTCTTCTGTTCAAATGTTGTTGACAATTCAAATTTAAAAAGCCAGAAACGCTTCATCACAATATTCGTCTCTATATTATAGAGATGAAGAAGAATAGATAATCGTATTGCAACAGATTGAAATTGCAGTTCAACCACAGAACAGATCATCAAGCCTTTCAGTGAGAACTATAAACACATGAAATAAAGTGTTAAGCCCCCCCCCTCCTCTTGAGTGACTTATTTTACTTTGAGCCCCCTATCCTTGCTTTGATTTTACTTTATGCCCCCCCCCCCCCCCCCCCCCCCTCCGCCCTCTGGTTTTCCGACCCCCATCTGATAATTATTGCACAGTCCCTTACATTATAACCCCAAGCGTTGGGAGGGCGCATATACCTAACCCACCTGGCGGTCTGCTCCCTAACCAATCAGGGAACAGCATTTGGGTCACGTGATACCTACTTTTTATATTCCATTCTGCTGACTTCACAAAATCATTTGCATAACCAATCAGATTCCAGGATTTAGGGAGGTGTGACGCATCAAAACTTGTTTGAAAGGTTTGCAAATGAGAGTTCGTTTTCGATGCGACCGGTGGCCAGTTGTTCTCAAAGTCCATCGTCACTTTGCATCTTGTAAGGTGGAAAACCATCTGGACTTGTTTGTCATGTAACTGAACCAAAAAATAATATTGACCACTTGTTTTTCAGTATGGAATTCCATACGCTCGCACACGGGTAAAACTGATAGATGGTGAAAAGGAGAGAACCGAGAAAAAAGCCGTCTTAATAAGAAAGCGGCAAGTCAACGGGGTTCAGTTTTAAAGTGCTACTACGATCAAATTTTTGATTTTCATTTTTTTTACATTTTCGTATACTATTAGACTTCCTTACTCATCTTACCAAAATTCAATTCATTACGAACATCAGAAGTCATTTAATTTTAACATTTATTTCCCAGAATTTACGGCCGCCATTAAAAAACCTTGTTCCAAGGCTTGGTTGCGAATGGGAGAAAGTGACGTAAAAGACTCAAACATACCTCACGGGTTGAATTTATAATAACAATAAGTATTGAAAATCACGCGAAAAGCAAAAAAAACTTTGGACTTGTTCTTCGTGCAATTAGCCCTTTAAAGGAAGCCCCCACCCTCAAAATGGCAAATTGTACTAAAGGTGGAAACATAAGAAGCACACCGAAAGGAACAGTTCATATATTGCCAAAAGGCATAGCTGTATTTTTTTCATCTTTGAACATTTTTCTTTCCATCTCCGGAACTCTGGGCAATGTTCTGATCCTGACTGCTCTTCGTAAAGTTTCCTCTGTTAATTCATTTACCAACAAAACTGCTGTTTCGATGCCTGGCAGTCACTGATCTTTCCGTTGGTCTTATTTCACAGCCGCTGTTTTCTGCCATTATGCTGAATGATGTTACGATGAACATAAACTTGAAAATGTCGAACTACATTATGCTTTAAGTTTTATTTTGTGTGGTGTATCGATCTTCACATCGACCGCGATCAGTGTGGACAGACTTCTTGCCCTAATATTAGAGTTGAGGTACAGACACGTTGTAACTTTAAAGAGAGTCCGTGTAGTTATAATTTGTTTTTGGCTAATTGGTCTTTCTGGTGGTATTGCAAAGTCATTTGCCTGCTTTCGTGTCTTCTTGACCGTCGCCACGATTTTGACATTACTTTCTCTTGCCATCTCAGCCTTTTCTTACATGAAAATATTTCTCAGATTACAACAGAGAAAAACTGAAGCACAAGACCATTGTCACCAAGGACAACTGAACAGAGGCGGAATTCCGCTGAATGTGGAACGATATAAAAAGACAGTTTTTAGCATAGCTTGGCTGCAGTTAGCGGCTGCAGTTGGCATCAGCAGCTTGCTATGTTCCAAATGCAACTGTAGCGATGTTTCGCACACGTACATATATTTAATGCAATTTAAATATCGTTTGGCATATTGTACTTACCCTTTTTACTTAAACTCGTCTCTAAACCCGTTTGTTTATTGCTGAAAGATCGGAGAAGTAAAGCAAGCAGTAAAGGCCACAGTTCGGTACCCTGCTGTTCTTCTACGCATGCACTGTTTTGTGAGACTCACATGATGGAATGTCAGTTTACCTGCCACTTTACGACTGAGAACATCCGTTGAATGTGCTGTTGATGATGTTATCTTCTACTGTCCGATCTTTAATCGTTCAATACCGCTTATTTTGAACTCATCGACAGTAGAATAGAAGCTTATACTTTCGCAAGCTTTTCCATCCATAATGGCGGACATTCAGCTTCTGATAAACTGACTTGAAATTTGCGTCATGTGAGTAGTTACATAATGTAACGTGGGGCTACGGAATGGTCTTTGCGAGCGTTTGCGAGCGTGCGAGCACAGTGTTTCTTCTTGCGAGAACGAGCAGTCATCAAATTTCTCTTGCGAGCAGCGAGCGCTTTAGAGAAAACAACAGGCGAGCAGCGAGCACTTCGTAAGTTTGCAATACTGTATTAGCTTGTATCATTATAATGAAACATTTCATTTCTGAGACCAACCTGTCCCCCGGGCCTCTCCTACGTTATTCAAATCAGAATTTGTATGCCCCATCCTTTCAATCCGTAAACGCCCCGTGAACTATTGTTCTCTGTTAGTCTTTCGATTGAATAGTATATTTGATGGCATTCAACAGAACATTTATTTCTGCACCAAGAAACCTACAAAGCACAATTTACGAAATTTCGAGCAATTAGCAAATTTTAACGAGAATCCGAGCATCGAGCAATTGCGAAAATTTTGCGAGCACAAGCAGCAAGCAAGCACTGGTCTAAATTTTGCGAGCAAATCGAGCAAAGGCCACATTTTGCGAGCACTTGAAAATTTTAAGGGACCATATGCATTCGATACCCCTTAACGTATCCTCGAAATCAAAATCAAAACATGTGAACAAAGTCCAAACGTGCGCACTATGGGCTGCAAGGTTCTCTGCAAAATATAGAAATTGGTCGATTAACATGACGGGACAATTAAATAACCGTTCATTGTACCGTATATGCTCGAATTAGCGCACAGCTTCAAAAAAGCGCCCCCTTCGAATTCGAGCCACTTCCCCCAAAAGGCTAGATATATTAAATAAGCGCCCAAACGCCTCCCCCAAGAACTAACGAAACTTAGTGACCACAGGACGTTGAAAACACAGTTTAAATATGGACCAAACACACACACAGATACCAAACACACACACGGATACCAAACACACACACGGATACCAAACACACACACAGATACCAAACACACACACGGATACCAAACACACACACGGATACCAAATACACACACATATACCAAACACACACACAGATTTGTGTTTCTACTGAATTAGAGCAGTTTTCAATATTGAGTGTCGTAAAACCAAAACCAAAGTAATTACTCTGACCAATCACAGCAGTCGTAAACAATCCAATGAACCAATCAGAGCTCGAAGCAACTACATGTCGGCGGCGCCAAGCGCGGGAAAACGCGTGCGAGCAAGTCACGATTGGTTTTGGTTTTACTTCTGATTGGTCGAGAAAGTGGAGCGAGATTTTTTTAGCCAATCACAAAGCGTAGCAATGAAAAACCAAAGCAATTGTGTAATTACTTTCGATACTCGATTGAAAACTGCTCTAAAGACGATGTCATATTGAAGCTGAAATTTAAAAAAAAATGAAATAATTCGAGCATTTACGGTATTCAAGGAATAACTTTCAGCTTCCAGTAGCGTTTCTGCAAATGTTTCAGTTCCGACTTAAAAAGAACACTGCATGTTTCAAGTGAATGGAAGAATACAAGACCGGAAAAGTGACATATTTAGTGTTATAGGTAGTAGAATGTGTTGTTTTTGGGTAAGAAACTTTTGCCGGTAAAATGCTTGAGGCATCTAAGGCCCCTTCCACACGTATCCGGATATTTTTGAATCCGCAAATTTTTTGTTGCGGATAAGAAAATATTCTTGTCCACACGTAGCGTATTCGAATCGTATTTGTCCGTCCACACGTATCCGGATTCGCTCTATTACTCAGGGCTCCTCTTTAAATTTTGTCAACAGAGCATGCGCAAAGACCAAGTTCAAAGCCAAGTTCAACTGTAAACACTAAATTAGACTAGAAATAAGTCCAAGTAGAAGTGAAGCGATACCATTTCGGTCGGCCATGTTGAATATTCGCGCGGTTAAAGACTGGATCCGATACTGTTACGTCAGCGTATTAAAAAATATTCGACCGTCCACACGATGCCATACCCGTAGCGTATTCAAAAATGACCATTCTGGAGAGCGGATTAAAAACGTTGCGGATTCGTAAGCCGAATATGGCGGATAAGTGTGGACGGAAGGCCAATCCGCAACAAAAAAGTTGCGGATTCAAAAATATCCGGATACGTGTGGACGGGGCCTCAGAGTGCAATAATTAATTAATTAATTAAACTGGCGGCGAGTGATGATTAACAAAGGCCGAAATTGAGGTAGCTTGTAGACTCTTTTGAGACGATCGCCGACAAAATGAACCAGCTATAATTGCCACGTATTGAAAGAATAAACAATGCCTTGTTGATCAGTTTATAATCGCTCTCGCATACTGTGATGTTGTTTTATTATGCATTTGTAACCAGTAGCTTTTCCCTCGTCAGTCTCGTATTGCACGCCTCTAATTTTCTTTTGTTAATCTTTTATATATATATATTTATTAGCCACCTTAGCCTCATTTTAGAGTAAAAATTATTTTGAATCGAGGTTAGAGGGCTAATTAACATATATATATATATAAAAGAATTATAAATCGACCGTCATTTATGAATACGGGTTGTAGCTGAGGTGCAGATGGCATTAGCCACTTACTATGTTCTATTTGAAATTGTGGCAGTGTCACAGGCATAAAGAAATATTGATATCGATTGGCCGGGCATGCTACAATTACTCCTTAAATTCGTACAAACTCATACGACGCTTCATTTTATCAAACAGCGGCGAATGGTGGAATAATAATTTATGAAGACGAATTTAAGCTGCATCATTAAAAAAAAGTAGTTATGAAAAAATAAAGATGTCAAACGATATTGACAGCGATATTTAATTGTATAATTATGACGCACAAAGCCACACTGGTAAAAACACACAAGAAGAAGCGACGATCTATCTACCTTCTACCTAGCGTTATTGCCATCTTAATCAAAATGCGACAACTCGACAGCAAGGAAGGTATCCCAAGGTAGCCCCCTAAAATGGCCAATTGTACTGAAGATGGCACGCTGAACCAAACAGTTATATTGCCAGCAGGCATAGCTGTATTTTTTTCATCTTTGAACATTTTTCTTTCCATCACCGCAACTCTGGGCAATGTTCTGATCCTGATTGCGCTTCGTAAAGTTTCCTCTGTTCACCCACCAACAAAACTGCTGTTTCGATGCCTGGCAGTCACTGATCTTTCCGTTGGTCTTATTTCACAGCCGCTGTTTCCTGCCGTTATGATGAATGATGTTACCATGATGATAAACTTGCAAAAGTTGTCCCACATTGTCCAGATAAATTATGCTTTAAGTTTTATTTCGTGTGCGGTGTCAGTCTTCACATCGACCGCCATCAGTGTGGACAGACTTCTCGCTCTAATGTTGGGTTTAAGGAGGCTCGAAAGGGTTTCTTACAGCTTAGGTACATGTCAGAACAATTAATTATTAAAATTTTATGGTTTTAGTCTCTGAAACAAATTATAGATAAGCTTATGACAGGGTTGTTAAAGTTTCCTTCAAGACCATTTATGACGTCATATCTGTTGTCATGGTAACAGTAACCCTCCAAAGACATACCCCTCAAAAGTCAGTTTTTTAAATATATCTTTAAAACTAACTCGGTGACCTATGTTTTTTATAAGCGTTTTTAAAAGTTTGCAATATTCTTCACTTCCTGTGTAAATTTGAAAAAAATCTGTATTGTGGAAATCGAGATAAATCGAAAAAGGCCTTTTAAAGATTTAAAAAAATTCCACTGTACAGTTTTTTTCTAAAATGTCTCAAATGTTAGATAAAGTTGAATGCTACTTGCATGCAAAATTTCAACATAGGTCACCGCGCAAATTTTTGAGATAAAAAAGAATATTTTACGGATGATTTATTTCCGGTTCGCGCGATTTTACGCAGTATTTTCATTTCCGGTGAGCTGCGCGAGCTACGTTTTGATAGGAAAATCAGCTGACGCGTGCGTCAATGCATGACGAGTGCAAGTCGCGCGCGCACGCAGCTGAAAACCCTTTCGAGCCTCCTTAAGGAGGCTCGAAAGGGTTTTCAGCTGCGTGCGCGCGCAACGTGCACTCGTCATGCTTTGACGCATACGTCAGTTGATTTTCCTATCAAAAAGTAGCGCGCGCAGCTCACCTGAAATAAAAATACTGCGTAAAATCGCGCGAACCGGAAATAAATCGTGCATAAAATATTCCTCTTTATCTCAAAACTTTGCTCGGTGACCTATGTTGAAATTTTTCATGCAAGTAGCATTCAACTTTATCTAACATTTGAGACATTTTGGAAAAAAACTGTACAGTGGAATTTTTTTAAATCTTTAAAAAGCCTTTTTCGATTTATCTCGATTTCCACAATACAGATTTTTTTCAAATTTACACAGGAGGTGAGGAATATTGCAAACTTTTAAAAACGCTTATAAAAAACATAGGTCACCGAGTTAGTTTTAAAGATAGATTTAAAAAACTGACTTTTGAGGGGTATCTCTTTGGAGGGTTATAGTTACCATGACAACAGATATGACGTCATAAATGGTCTTGAAGGAAACTTTAACAACCATGTCATAAGCTTATCTAGAATTTGTTTCAGAGACTAAAACCATAAAATTTTAATGTGTAATTGTTCTGACATGTACATAAGCTGTAAGAAACCCTTTCGAGCCTCCTTAAGATACAGACACGTAAATTTAACGCGAGTTCGTGTTGCTATAATTTGTTTTTGGCTAACTGGTGTTTTTCTTGGGTTGATAAAAACCTTCGCAAGTTTTCGTATCTCCCTAACTTTAGGTACAATCTTAGCCTTGTTATTACTGGTCATCTCAATTTTCTCTTATGCGAAGATATTTCTCAGACTTCGACAACAACAAGCTCAAGTCCAAGACAATTGTCAGCAAGGATAACCGGACGAAGGAAGATCTAGAGTTCCACTCAATATATCACGGTACAAGAAAAGAGTTTCTAGCATAGCTTGGATTCAGCTAGCATTTGTTGTTTCCTTTGTTCCTTTTGTAGTTGTGGCAATGTTACGCACGTACGCATGCAGTACTAGTAATATTAAGATTGCTTGGCAGGCTATAATTATCCTACTTTACTTCAACTCTTCTCTTAACCCGTTTCTTTTTTGGTGGAAGATCGGAGAAGTGAAACAAGCAGTGAAGGACACAATAAGACAGTTTTGTTGTTTATGAAGTTACACAGATCGACATATTCTGCGGTATAAGTTTACAGAAAGGGACGACTTACTTGAAAGGACAAAAGAGTATCCATAGACAAGATCAATTATTAATTAGTGTTTAGTTAACCATTCAGCTTAGCAGCGGTTTACAACTGAAGCTAGACTTCTCAGTTTTCGTAAAGTTATATAGCAAGATCACTGACAATATGTAATAAAAATATAAAACAATTCACTGTCGTAATACGCAGGACAAATCTGTAAGATATTAAAATACGGTACATATAAAGAATAGCTTTAAGCGCAAAAAATGGTCGTATTAGTCTTAACAGGGCAATGTAAATATTAGGTGTTTTTGCCAGTCTACAAAACAAAGGCGTTAGACCAGAGACGTTAAGTGGAAACGTATTAGACTGCAAAACAGTCGGTTTTTCCCTCTTAAGCCATGCGAGGTTCGAAGCAAGAGGCGCGAAGCGTACGTATCCACACTCGCTCCAGTTCGTTTCGGTTGCGCACTTTTTTCGGAGGACTCGCGAAAAAATACGGACTGTTTTGCAGTCTAGAAATGTATAGGATGTTTCATCAATGGGATGGCGGTGAATTAGGCCGAAATTTATGTGTATTATTAAAACAGGTAGTTCTGACGCCAATTAAAGATGCATGCCAAATAATATTTTAAAAACATCTGCTAGTTTTTTCAGTGATGTCCTGAAATTATCTTAGTTTACTTCAACTCAAATGTAAACTCTTTTACGCGAGTACAAATAAGGGTTATAAGAATTCTTTATTTTAGTGTTTTTTTTTCACTGGCTTTGGGTCATTTTCGAGCTGTAATTTTGAACTGTCGAAATCAAATATGGGTCTTTTTCATCTTTTGGAGTTGAAAGAGTGATATTTTTTTAGCCAGCAAAACATCACTTAAAATTGTGTCTCCAGATGATTGATGTACGGGTGGTGGTTAATAAGCTTTAAAATAAATACTATATATACGCAGACAGGATCGAGCATAATATAACTTAAAAAATATACAGATATATGCAAATATCAGTAAGTTTCAGAAGGGTAAAAAAGGACACACATAATACATAGAAACTAAAAAAGACATTTCGTTTGTACTATTTCTTTTAATTTTTGGTAACAAAGATATCTTGCTGAACAAGAAAAACTGAGAATATTCTTTTTCTACTTTCATGTAATTCATTGTCCCGCACTTTAATTTCTGCGCAGAGTCTTGGCTTTTCTCTTACTGAAATGCTCAGCCAATACGATAGAAAAAGTAAACGAAAGATACCATTCGCTTTGTTTTTATAGCGGAGCTCTGCGGGCCAAAGGCCCGCGGGTAGCCCCATACTCATAGAACCTATGCCTGTCATTTTTCATGGTCATGGCTAGCGGAATGTTTCGCGGGCGCCACACGCCCGCCGCCGTGCGCCAGTGTTGGACAGGGTTAGTTCGCGGGCGCGTATTACGTCGCAAAACGTGCGCGTATGACGCCACACAACATCCGAGATGTTTGTTTTCATTACGGATTTCACAACCAAAGAATTAAAAGCGGAGATTTAAAGAATTTCCAAGCAAGCGAGGGACTTAAAGGTAAAACAGATTACATTTTCGATGGGAATTTATGTTGATATCAATCTGTGATTGACTTTTTCTTTGTCTTCTCGCTAGTTTTGGAGAATTGTTTATAAACGTGCTTAAATTCAGTCGTTTTGATTTCTTTCATCGAAGACAGCTCGGCCTTGATGAGCTATGAATGGTTCGCGTTTTGCTTTTAGGGAGCGTTCATTATTTATGGGGAGGGAGGGGGAGGGGGGGAGGGGGGGGGGGGGGGGCTGGCAAATGGGGAAACTTAACGTTTGGAACTTTTTGTACCCCCTCGATGATCAAGGATAACTTTTTTTACCTCCCCCAGCGAGAAAATAAAAACTTTTTTGACCCCCCCCCCCCCCCCCGCCCCTTATCGTAAATGGAACCCATTTGTTGTGTAAACTATTGGTGTTGTATTTTTAGACATGTTTTATATAGATGTTTGAGATTAGATTTTGGAATACTGTTAAATAAATAAAAAAGATGCAATGAATGGGTTCTATTCGATGGAGTTGCGTGGCAAATATACTTTGTATTTTTAATAAGTCGGACATCCACACAGCTGTTACTTTCAGTCGATAAAAGATCCACCGTGACAAAGGCTTTCTATAGCATTTACATTACCATAGTCAAAATTGTATGCCCAATCATCAGTAGCCTCGAGTATTAATGAAGTAACTGTAGAGTGAAGAGATTGAAAGCCCGACTGGTGGCTAGAGAGGAAATTATAATTCATGAGAGAGCCAAAGACCTGATCGTAAATAATTCTTTCGAAGACCTTTGCCACCACTGGGATAATAGAGATGGGGCGTTTAATAAGTCAGCGTGATCCCCTTGTTTGAATATCATCGGCATCACTTTCGAACACTTCCATTCTTAGGGGAAAGTGCAATTTGTGAATTTAATTACACACAAGTTATGTTTTAAGAAGTACATTTTGTACATAATCTTGACACAGAGATCAATCAATCAATCAATTAACTTTATTTAAACACGGTAAAACGGCTCAGTAAAACTGGTTTTCAGACATGCCGTGCACTTAAATATAATCTAATCTAATAATATAATAATAATATTATCTATTTTATTTTACTCTTTAAAATTTGTAGACTTTTAGGGTAGCATCGCTGTATATTATGGTTTGATTTAATACTGTGTTGCACGAAGGATATAAACCATCAAACTGTTTTGGCCCCCCTCTTCCCCAGAGTAAAACCTTTCTGGCCCCCCCTTTAAACTTCGTTTGCCCCCGCCCCCCCCCCCCCCCCCCCCCCTTCCATTAGCCAGCCCCCCCTCCCCATAAATAATGAACACTCCCTTAAACATAAACTTATGGAGATTTGAATAAAATGTTTCGAAAGAAACATTCATTACATGTTCATTCATTACATAGGTTGAAAAGCGATTTTATGTAAACAAAACAAGACTTGGATTTTATAGTTCTAAACTTCACTCGCGTCAAATATGTTAGTGTATTTTTTGCAATTTTGATTTCCAAATCAGTTTCTCGGACAATTTTTGATAAGCAACAGATGTATTTTGTTTGGAAATTAGTCTTACTAGTATCTAGACGGAGAAAAAGTTGTTTTTGTGAACTTTTGTACGGTCTAAATGTACTGTGCAGACGGTCGCGTAAGTCTGTTTTTGAGAATTGCTGAAATTGAAAAATAGCCCAGTCTTCAATCTTAATTCTTGTGTTTCCGACCTTTCACCTTAGTTAAGTTTATTATCGGCTTTCTGTTCAGAAAGCGACGCTGTTATAGGCTCAACCTATCTATATATATTAGAAAAAAGTACTTATTTCAGGGACTTTTAAAAGCTCTACATACACCAAACTTTGCAAGTGCTGGTTTGGGCACTATTATATTTCATTTCATTTAATTTTATTTGCTTTTACTTCTCTTTCTGTTTTTCTGCCGTCGGGATATTAAAGTTTGCCGTTTCGTTTGTTTCACTTCAAATACTACGATTATCAGTTGAGCAAGGCACGCGCAATGTTTGGTGACAAAGTTTTGCCGTTAAAACTACGTTGTTGTCAAGGGCAACTTGCTGCGTTTCAAACGGTAACTTGTCTGTCATTGGACGTCATCAGTAACAAAACGTGTTACCGTTGGAAACGTAGCAAGTTGCCCTTGACAACAACGTAGTTTTAACGGCAAAACTTCATCACCAAACATCGCTCGTGCCTTGCTCAACTGATAATCGTAGTATTAAAGCACTTATCTAGGTCTGGAAGCTAAGATTCGGTCATTATCAATGGTACACAGCGAAAGCCGGAGGCAGTACGTAGCTCTTACAAGGTCTCCTCTGATTTGCTGAGAAAACAATAGAACAAACAACACAACAATTGACCCTAGCCCTGAAAACAATAGAGCTGCGTGATACCCAGGTCCAATGAAATTAAAGGTTGTAAAGAGCTGCGTGGAATCTGGAAAGCCGAGGATCAACTGGTTCCTGGGCCTCCCCCACGTTTAAAATGGCCGGCGGAGAACAACATGTTCTCCTCTCTGAATTTACGATTATCGTTAAGTGTCAAATTGCTCTGAATTTACGATTATAGTTAATTCAGAACACTGTTTCCCAGGACATTTCATTCAAAGTAGGTTTCAAGTTCTCTTAGGATGTACTTAGAAACCCTATATGTGTTCTCTATGTCTTACAGCCATGCTCCGTCACGCGTGACCAGTAATCACAAGACTGAAATGAACATTTGAATATTTCTTTGTAACGTCCGAGATTTGAATGAAACCTTGAAGATCTTTCTGGAAAACACTTTGAAAGTCACGAGTTAACGGAAAAATAACTTCGCTACGCGTATAAAAAAACAAATATTGTTCGGATATGTAACATTTCAAATAAAATGATATTTTGTTGCTCTTTGTTTTCGAAAATGCGGTAAAATTCTAACGGGAATTCCGAATCTCGGAATGAATTTACAAAACCGACGCGTAAACTTGAAAAATCCATTCAAATTTTCAAAAATACTGGTCACGCGTGACGGAGCATGGCTGTAAACAAATTACACGAAAAACACTTCCAAAAGCATACAAAATGTAAAAATATATGTTGAAAAACTCAGTGTTTCTACTCGCAAAGAGTAAATGAAAACTGAACTCGAACAAATTACATTGCCGACGAAAGGTGTTCCATTTCTAATTCCCAAAGGGGAATCACGTGACCGAAAAGCGGAACCTCTAAAGCAGCTGCAACAGACAACGATATTTAATAGTATAATCAATTTACAATATTTAAAGTTATTGTTACGGTTCAGTTTCATGTCAAACAAGCCCAGATGCAATCCATCTAGCGGGAAATGAAAATTTTCGACAGATCAAAAATCGTTTTCGACCGGTGGCAAATTGTTCTCGAGTGCCCATGCAACGTCAATTTGCATCTCACAAGGAGGAAAAACATCTGGATTTGCCGGTTTGTCATGATACTTGGTCACTATTAGCTATTATGACTTTTCATACGCACGCACACTGGTAAAAACAGATGGTGAATGTTAACGTACATTAAGAAGCGACCAGAGAGACAGCCATCTTAATCATAAAGCGACAAGTCAACGGGGTTTACTCATTTTAAAGGAAGCCCCCCAAAAATGGCAAATTGTACTGTAGCTGGAAACTTAAGAAGCACGCTGAACCAAACAGTTAATATATTGCCAGCAGGCATAGCTGTATGTTTTTCATCTTTGAACATTTTTCTTTCCATCACCGCAACTCTGGGCAATATTCTGATTCTGATTGCTCTTCGTAAAGTTTCCTCTGTTCATCCTCCAACAAAACTGCTGTTTCGATGCCTGGCAGTCACTGATCTTTCCGTTGGTCTTATTTCACAGCCGCTGTTTTCTGCCATTATGCTGAATGATGTTACGATGGACATAAGCTTGAAAATGTTGAACTACATTGTCCAACTAAATTATGCTTTAAGTTTTATTTTGTGTGGTGTATCGATCTTCACATCGACCGCGATCAGTGTGGACAGACTTCTTGCCCTAATATTAGAGTTGAGGTACAGACACGTTGTAACTTTAAGGAGAGTCCGTGCAGTTATAATCTGTTTTTGGCTAATTGGTCTTTCTGGTGGTATTGCAAAGTCCTTTGCCAGCTTTCGTGTCTTCTTGACCGAAGCCACGGTTTTGACATTACTTTCTCTTGCCATCTCAGCCTTTTCTTACATGAAAATATTTCTCAGATTACAACAGAGAAAAGCTGGAGTACAAGACCATTGTCACCAAAGACAACCGAACAGAGGAGGAATTCCGCTGAATATGGCACGATATAAGAAGACAGTTTTCAGCATAGCTTGGGTGCAGCTGGCATTAATAGCTTGCTATGCTCCAAATGCAATTGTAGCGATGTTTCGCGCACATACATGCATTGGAAGCAATTTAAATATCGTTTGGCATGCTGTACTTACTTTATTTTACTTAAACTCGTCTCTAAACCCGTTTGTTTATTGCTGGAAGATCAGAGAAGTAAAGCAAGCAGTAAAGGCCACAGTAGGGGGGTTTTGGTTTTCATCAGGTTAAAGGTACCCTGCTGTTCTTCTGCGCATACACTGTTTTGTGAGACTCACACGATGGAATGTCAGTTTACCATCCATTTTACTGCAGAACACATCCGTTGAATGTGCTGCTAGTGATGGTATGTCCGTTTACCATCCATTTTACTGATGAACACATCCGTTGAATGTGTTGCTAGTGATGGTATGTCAGTTTACCATCCATTTTACTGATGAACACATCCGTTGAATGTGTTGCTAGTGATGGTATGTCAGTTTACCATCCATTTTTACTGCAGAGAACATCCGTTGAATGCGCTGCTAGTAATGGTATGTCAGTTTACCATCCATTTTACTGAAGAACACATCCGTTGAATGTGCTGCTAGTGATGGTATCTTTAACTGCCCGATGCATGAATTGCTTCAGCACCGCTTCTTTTTAACTCACGGATAGTATGACGATGCATGAATTGCTTCAACACCGCTTCTTTTTAACTCATGGATAGTAGAATAGACGCTTACTTTCGCAAGCTTTCCCACCCATAATGGCGGACTCGACATTCAGTTCTAATAAACTGACTTGAAATTTGCGTCATGTAACGTATCGTAAACATCAAAACAAAAAATGAAAACAAACTCTAAGCATGCATGCCCACTAGCGACTGCACGCTCTCTTTAAGCTATACAGAACGACATGCCACTGACCCGGAGGTGCTCGTCGTACCTTTTAGCGGGTCAAAATTTGTAGATTGGTACACATCACGTGTTCCGCGGAACAAGGAGCCCATAGAGTCGCAAAGATGTCACGCAAAGAAAAATGTAGATGGACAAAGCCGATCTGAACATTTGAGTTTTTTTTACCCACTTCAAGGTGGTTGAATACCTGATGAATTTCGAGTGTATTCATTCTAAAAAAAAATATGGATGATCGCCAACCATCGTTGAGATTCTGGGAGGCGTCGGGAGAATAGAAACTCTGTCGATTTTTTCCGATTTATCCCTGAGCAACTGGATAGTCGGGGATAAATCGTTAAAATCGTTAAAATCTAGGACGTTCGAGAAGGAGCAAATTCACCATTCCTCTGGGATTTTCCCGACATATGAAAACCAGGCTTAAAGACGGACAGATTCGGTCGCAAAGCACAAAGCTTACACACCCACACCCGTTCCCCCTTACTTACCCGCACCCCTTCCCCTTTACAAAGTCTGGATCCGCCACTAAATTGATTAACAATTCTATATGACCGTTGCTCGACGAAGATTGGTCTATCTAGAGGTTTTAAAAAGTCCCTGTAAAGCGTGTTTTCCCCCATAAAAACAACAACAAAGCGAATGGATTTCTATCTTATTTGCCAAGCTTTTTAGTAACAGAAGTGCCAAGACTTTGCGGGACAATAAATGACATGAAAATAAAAATAAAATTATGCTCAGTTTCCCTTGTTGAGCAAGATATTATCTTTGTTATCGAAAATTAAAAGAAATCAGTTCAAACGAAATGTCTTGTAATTTTTTTTATATATATATTTTTTACCTTTTGGAAACTTACTGATATTTGCATATATTTGTTTATTTTTCAAGTTATGTTATGCCCCAAACCACCACGTTAGGTCAATCATCTGGAGACAGTCAATTGAAACTTTATCTGTCTTTCCAAAATACCTATAATTGCTTCATTAATTCACTAGTTTTATGTCCGACAATTGAAAATTACAGCTCGAAAAAGGCCCGCGAAGGAAGTAAAAAACCCTAAAAAACAGAATTAAACAAACTAACAGTAGTTTTATTTGGCATCATAACTACTTTTTTAATAATGCACATAAAATATCGGCTTTAATTCGCCGCCCTCCAATTGATGAAGCGTCGCGTACGTTTCCATCAAATGTCTCTAGTCCAACACCTTTGTTTTGTAGAACAACACACCGAATCAAATATGGCTGCCGATTTATTATTCTTTTATGTGTATGTAAATTAGCCTGACTGGCCTCGTTAGCATGTGCAAAGTTCAAAAGAATGTTCACTCTAAAATGAGGCTAGTCAGGCTAATTAACATACATATAAAAGAATAATAAATCGGCCGCTATATTTGCATTTGGTGTATACCATATATAATAATTTTATGTACACTGCCCTTTAGTGTTAAAGTGCCTATCACCCCTAGAAAGGTATTTTCTGAATCTACTCTATATACATTCAATAGTTGAATGGTAAATTATTTCTGGTTTTAAACGTCGCGTTTAAATTTGTGAGTTATAGAGATTTGAATTTACAAAATGCTTATTAGATGACGTCAACCCGGGAATTTATCATTATTTGTACACCAATACACAATGCGCAGTTTATAGCTTGAGGATTATTAAGTTGATAAATACTAAAAATAAACTGTGGATAGTCAATTGATTCGTAAAAAATATTACTTGGAGGCAAAAACAAGTAGTTGTATAATAAATGATTCCCGGGTTGACGTCATCTAGTTAGCATTTTGTAAATTCAAATCTTTATAACTTACAAACGCGACGTTCAAAACCAGAAATATTTTACCGTTCAACTATTCAATGTCCATATAGTTGATTCTGAAAATAAATTTTTAGGGGTGATAGGCACTTTAAGACTAATGTGACCATTTTTGCGCTTAACCTGTACAGAAGAATGTCGATCTGTGTAACTTCATAAACAACAAAACTGTCTTATTGTGTCCTTCACTGCTTGTTTCACTTCTCCGATCTTCCACCAAAAAAGAAACGGGTTAAGAGAAGAGTTGAAGTAAAGTAGGATAATTATAGCATGCCAAGCAATCTTAATATTACTAGTACTGCATGCGTACGTGCGTAACATTGCCACAACTGGTAAAGGAACATAGCAAATAACTAATGCTATCTGAATCCAAGCTATGCTAGAAACTGTTTTCTTGTACCGTGATATATTGAGTGGAAGTCCTCCTTCGTTCGGTTGTCCTTGCTGACAATTGTCTTGTACTTGAGCTTGTTGTTGTCGAAGTCTAAGAAATATCTTCGCATAAGAGAAAATTGAGATGGCTAGTGACAATAAACTCAATACCAAAGCTAGAGTTAAGGAGATACGAAAACTCACGAAATATTTCATTAACCCAAGGAAAATACCAATAAGCCAAAAACAAATTATAGCAACACGAACTCGCGTTAAAGTTACGACATGTCTGTATCTTAAACCCAACATTAGAGCCAGAAGTCTGTCCACACTGATGGCGGTCGATGTGAAGACTGATACTGCACACGAAATAAAACTTAAAGCATAATTTATTTGGACAATGTGGGACAAACTTTGCAAGTTTATCATCATGATAACATCATTCATCACAATGGTAGAAAACAGCGGCTGTGAAATAAGACCAACGGAAAGATCAGTGACTGCCAGGCATCGAAACAGCAGTTTTGTTGGTGGATGAACAGAGAAAACTTTACGAAGAGCAATCAGAATCAGAATATTGCCCAGAGTTGCGGTGATGGAAAGCAAAATGTTCAAAGATGAAAAAAATACAGCTATACCTGCTGGCAATATAACTGTTTGGTTCAGCGTGCTTCTTAAGTTTCCACCTTCAGTACAATTTGTCATTTTGTGGGTCTCCGTTAAAATGAGAAAACACCGTCGACTTGCCACTTTCTGGCTTCATCTCTCGGGTCGCCTCTTAAAGTATGTTAACATTCACCATCTGTTTTTACCTGTAAGCGCGCGTATGGGAAGCCATAAAGGACAAAAGTGGTGAAGATAATTTGTCGTTAGTGAAATGACATCTGAGCTTACCGTATCTGTGGCTACCGTTGTAGAACTTCCGCTTTTCGGTCACGTGATTCCCCTTTGGGAATTGCAGATGGAACGCCTTTCGTTAGCGATGTATTTGTTTAAGTTTAATTTTCGTTCGCTCCTTGCGAGTAGAAACAGTTTTTCAATGAAAATTTGTACATTTTATATGTTTTTTTTCCACGGGTGTCTCGCACAATTTGTTTTGACAAAACTCAGAGAACTTAAGACCTTAGTCATAAATTGGCATAGTTCCATTTGAGCAGGAATTCATTGTTTCAGGAGCCTCAATTACTTGAAACGTTCAAGACTTTCGAATTCCGGACACGTGACCCCTTAATGACCGTCTAGTAGAATAGGGAAGGTCACAGGGAATTTCTTGGTAAATACGTCAAATACCTTGCATAAATTGGCGTTTTAAACACCTGCATCCCGAAACTACTACAAATAGAGAGAATAATAGGCAAAGACGACCAACAGCAATTCTCTATTTTCGAATTGTCCATAATACACTTTGTTTGCCCTCCAAATTTTGCGTAAACTATTGTTTGTAAATGCTCTTGGGAGGACTGCATACCCGGGGGGCGGACTCCCATATAAAACTGACGGGGGTGCTCGTCGTACCTTTTAGGGGTCAAAATTTGTAGATTGGTACCGCTTAGGGTACTTAAATCTAAAATGACCACCGTTAGAATTATCGCGGTACCTTTTAGGGTATGAGCCGAAAAAATATGACCGATTATGACATGTGTTGTTTTAGAATTGGTACCTCTTAGGGGTAAAAATTATTTTGAGCCACGCCCATCAGACTAGATTCTGGTACCTTTTAGGGTGTTTTTCGAAAATTTCCGAAGAGCACCCCCGTCATTTTTATATGGGATCCCCCCCCTCCCCCCCGGGACTGCATATTCCCAAGAGCATTTCAAAACAATAGTTTATGCAAAATTTGGGGGGCAAACAAAGTGTATATATGGGCAATTCGAAAATAGAGAATGCTCATGTTAAATACAGTCTGCGTAGCTGGCGGTTTTGTTGGCGTGCGCGATGCTGAATACACGAGCGGCGAAGCCGCGACGAGAATGGGTTTTTTTCTTTCTCTCCTATTCATTCCCTCGCGGCTTCGCCGATCGCGAATTCAACATCGCGCGAGCCAACATAACCACCAGCCGCGCAGGCTATGTTGAATAGGAATCGCCTTATTATGGAATATAGGTCACGTGACTTAAAAATTAGTGTAATAACTTGTATAAAAATAGCGAACAACACATCACATGCGAGAATAACAATGCCAAAATTTCAAATTGTCAAATGGTTTCTTATTTATTTTGTGTAACCTTCGCCATTTTAGAAAATCACATTTTCCGACACTTTGCATACGACCTATGCACTGACAGCGCAATATCATGTGATACGTACAATTACGTTTCTATGGGTGCTCGATTAAACGTATTCCCGAACGAGAATATACAGAATGGTAAAAAACTCGCGCTTTTCGGGACTTCTGATTTTTCGTATTCTGATTTCAGAAGGATCAGAATACGGTATGTCCCAAATAACGCGCCCTAATCTTTCAGATAACATTTTGCTAAATCCGGGAACTTCTGATACAGTTAAAAACAGCAGGTGATTTGCGAAAACGGGAATTTATTAGTCTGGTAAACATATTATGCTACCAGCTACCAAGTAGCGTTTTCTTGACTACCAAAGTGTTTTGCTGTACGGCACGAAAGAAATGGCGAACAGTTCTGGAGACGTTACAAACACGATGAACCAAATCAGTACATTACCGATGGGCGTAGCTGTATTTCTGTCAGCTTCAAATATTTTCTTTTCGATAATCGCATCTCTGGGAAATGCTCTGATCCTAATTGCTCTTGGCAAAGTGTTTTCTATTCATCCTCCAACAAAACTGTTGTTTCGATGCCTGGCAGTTAGTGATCTTTGTGTTGGTCTCGTTCTACAGTCATTGTTTGCTACCCGTTTGCTTAATGACGTAACAAAGAATATTAACTCGAATGATCTAATATACATCATCGAAACAAATTCTTCTTTAAGTTTTATTTTGTGTGGAATATCGGTCTTGACATCGACCGCCATCAGTGTGGACAGACTTCTCGCTCTAATGTTAAGGTTGAGATATAGATACGTTGTAACATTAAGGCGAGTTGGCATTGCTATAATTTGTTTTTGGGTAATTGCTGTTTTGCTTGGTCTGATAAGCTATTTCGTGAGTTTTCGTATTGCTTTAACTGGAGCTATAGTTTGGACATTATTTTCGCTACTGCTCTCAATTTCTTCCTACACGAAGATATTTCTCAGACTGCGACAACAACAAGCTCAAGTACAAGATCTTTGTCACCAAGTGCAACCAAACGAAGGAGGAGCTCCCCTGAACATAGCAAGATACAAAAGAACAGTTTCCAGCATAGCTTGGGTACAGATGACGTTAGTTGCTTGTTATTTACCGTTAGTAATTGTGTCGATCTTACATAATTATACTCCGACAAAGAATGATATTGCATGGAATGCTACAGTTACGCTGTTTTACTTGAACTCGTCTCTAAACCCGTTGCTTTATTGCTGGAAGATCGCAGAAATGAAACAAGCAGTTAAAGACACAATAACGCAATTTTGTTGTGCATCAATTTAAGTCAAACCAATCGAGATTGTGCTGACAGTCAAGCGGAAAGAGCATATTCAAGTTTAATGGAGTCATCATAACCGCATAGTTTTTGTACACGGGGTATCTTTCTAAGTATTTTAAATTAGATTTATTCACGAGGTATTTTCCCCATATTTTACAATAAGTACTTTAACTGAGTTAGATTTTTTACTCTTCGTATTGAGCAAAATAAGTGAAAGCCATATTTTAAGCTAGACACAATCGAAGATTTAGACTTCGTTTAAAAATCAGCCCGGACAATTTTAAAATGGTAATATAAAATCAGCAATACATTGATGGATACATGTGGACGCAGTCGGGTATATTCATTATATATTGGGTGTACGATTTTTGAATTAAAAGGTGATGTTAGTTGAAATAAAGCAGTATAATATGATCGTCAGTTCTTTTCTGGGTTTTGTGTAAAAATCTGAATCATTAAACTAATTAGAAAATCCAATTTACTACTAGGTTGAAACCCACGCGACACAATAAGAAAACGACGAGCTGTCCATAGAAACACTTGCCACCTGCTGGTTTGGCATGGCTCCATTTGAACAGGAAGTTGTTGTTACGCACTGACATTGTTTCGGGAACTACAATAACATTAACCATTCTTCAATTTCGGTTTCCGGTCCCGTCTGTTTACGGTCCTTTCAAATATTCAAATTAATACAGGGAAGGTCTTAAAGAATTGAATTAAATCGTTTTATGAGAGAGTTGTCGATGAATATGTTAAAAGCTTACCATGAATTGGCGGGGGGGGGGGGGGCTTTTAAACACGTTCCGTTTCCTGACTAGGGGACGTGTTCATTTTGAAGAGGAGTCATCTTATCATGGAATATAGGTCACGTGACTAAAGTAGTTCTTCCGGGAACTTCCCTTACTGTTTTTTTAAATAGTGTGGGAAAAGAGAAGGGGATTTGCGAAAACAGGAATTTATTCGGCTTAACAGGATTATGCCACCGGACCAGTGAAAAGACTATGCAAGTTTATTATGCTTTACATCTTTTTTTTGTGTGTGTGAAGTATCGGTCTTCACGTCGACTGCAATAAGTGTCGACAGACTTCTAGCTCTGTTGTTTAGACTGAGGGACAGACACGTTGTAACTTGAAGGCGAATGCTGGCAGTAATAATTTGTTTCTGGCTAATTGGTTCTTTTGCCTATGACCTGTTTCGATTTCCTTAGCTGAAACTCCCCAGCCATTTCAATCTTTTCTTACACGAAGATTTTCCTCACACTTACACAACGACAATCTCAAGTATAAGACCATTGTCACCAAGGAGAAAAGGAACGAAAGTGGTATTTTAGTGACCTAGGGCGATAAAAGAAAACGGTTCTAGCATAGCTGGTAAGGCAGATGCTTGCCCGGGGGGTGTACTCCCTTATATGACCTATACGGGGACGTGCCGCTGGACAGGTTATGGTTTTTGGCATTTTTGTCCTGAACAGGGTATATAATTTAACGCGAGTCTGTCCTAAACAAGGTATGGTTCCAGTTACTTTAGCGTTTGTGGCGACTTACCTTGTCGTGATTAGTATATTCATGCGAAGGCGAAGTCGTTTTCTTTTCAAAGGATCCGTCTACCATTTTTTAAAGCTCAGATCAATAACCACGCTCGAGGCGTGTCCTAGACAGGGTCCTAAAATAGAGGGTGTTGTCCTACACAGGGTAGGTATTTTCGTTTATTTTTGTCCTAAACAGGATCAGGGTCTCAGACCCTCAGCGGCACCCCTATACCCAAATATTGGTCAAGTACCCTCCCCCCCCCCCCCCCCCCCCCCCGGGGATGCTTGCTAAATATATAGTGTTGATTTGCAACTATATCAATGCTACACATATATGCAAGAAGCAATAATAGCGCTTGTACACGGGAGGGCGGAGTTAAATTTTGGAGCTGCCAATCAAACACTGAAATGTCACGCTCGCCATTGGCTGGTTTTCATGACGACATTGCAAAACCATATTTAATATGGCGGCCAAAAGGAACGACCGATTTCTCCCAGGAAGCCTGGGATCCCAAAGTAGCGGTTACAAAGCTTATTTGAAAAGAATATGACGGACAGTAGCAATAACAAGAGCTTCAAGGTAACCTTTCCTTAATTTCGCCGGATTTTTGCTTCATGTCACGCTTTCAGCAGGTGGAACCTACGAAATTTAAGCGCAAATAAGTCTCAAAACCTTGGCAGATGATTGTTTGAACGGATGTAGTTAGTTGTGCCTTAAGGTGGCTCCTAATAGTTTAAACATACCCATCATGATACATCTATGATATTCAATGACAGCTACACCAGTAAAGTTAAGAGGAAACGTTTAGTATAGGCTTATTAACACTTAACCAATAAACAAATTTAGTTGGCTACGACATCAAAATTTGTTACCATGGCAACGTCAAAAGAGGCCAAAACGACCGATTGTCAACTTTTTGAGGCTAATAACTTCAAAACTGCTTGGTGAAATGTTTTGATTTTTATATATTTTCGTCTTATAAACATAACAAACATTTTGGCCAATTTTTAAAAAATTCTGTACATAGGATTCAGAGATATGTCATTTTTACATAAAGTTAAGGTAGCTCTGAACTCTATGTACAGAATTTTTAAAAAAAATTGTTAAAATGTTTCTCTTGCCAATTAAACAGAAATATATCGAAAACAAAAACTTTCACCGTGTAGTTTATAAGTTATTAGCCTCAAATGGTCCAAAATAGCGTTTTTTTTACCTCTTTTCGCATTGCCATGGCAACGAATGATGACGTCATTTGGATACCATTTTGTTGACCGATAAAAGATTTACTGGTTTCAAGTAAAATATTTTTAGCCACACCATCGGGCTAGCTGTAATGCCGAATGCAAAAGACGAGAGGGTTGAACAATATGGAGCCACCTTAAAGAGCAGACAATTTGAAAGGCGAAGTAGATGGAACTTCTTGGATATGTCTTCAACTTTCGCTGGTAATCCGAATAGAAAGTGGCCTTCTTCGGATGACATTAGAGAGAACATATCAGGCTTTCCTGATCCTTAATTTGGGACGTCTTTCTGTCCGGTGTAAAACGGTAGCCATTATTAATATTGTTTTGTGCTCTACATTTTAAAACAAGAGTGGGGTAACTGAACATCGGAACGGGATAATATGTATGTGCACTTCGTAAAGGATTGAGTGTTGAGGATAATTTATAAGTTTTCATTTATACGAAGTCTATTACGGTGTCGGCACGGCATTTTTTATTGCATTACGCAATCTTAATCTTATCGCCTGAGTGTGCATAATTTCTCCATGTGACTTATTTTACTTTCTTCTCAAGGAGTTTGACAGTGGCTCACATAAAGCTCCGTGAGCGCCCAGTTTTAATACAAAGTATCCAAACCTATATATCAATTTAAAGCTTATAAAATGAAGAAACATATAAAAATAAATTATGTTTAAAACGAGACACGATTCGGCACTTTAAATATAAAACGACCGATGTTTGTAAATTACCCATGCCCGCTTACTCGTTTAACTTTTAAAACAGGTGTTGTAGTTAAAGCAAAATGTTACAGCTTGCTTTAAAAAAAAATAATAATAATAAAAAATTAATGTATTTAATTGAGAATTTAGTGTTTTTACTTCGAAGCAAGTGAATTACATGTTTGTAATTAGTTTTTCGAGATCTCATTTGTCTTATTATTGTGTTGCGGAGCTTGATGAGAACAAAACGTTTCGCTGATATTGGTTTTTGAACTAAGACTCATTATGACTTGTTTCTCGCCTAATTTCGATACTTTTTTTAAAAAGTATAATTAAAATTAATAATTAAAATTATTTTGTAAATATTCATTTGGTGAAATTCATTATTTCATGTCTAGATCTCCGCAATAATCAAATTATCAAACCAGACTGATTGTACTTTCCCTTTCTTTATTATCTGATTATTGTAATTTCATTTTGTTATGTTGTAATGCTTTTGCAATACTGTAAGGATTTATAGTCATGCAAATAAAGCTACTTGTTGTTGTTTTAGTATCTTGCGTGGTTTAAACCTCAAGATAATTGTGCACATGTGTTCTTTAAAATTTCGCAGGTGGATGGGGAGGGGGGGGGACTTCCATATATAAGTGGCGGGAGTGATCGTCGCACCTTTTACTGGTTCAAATTGGTGGTTTAGTATCACTAAGGGTGTTTAATTCGGAACACTCCCAGAGTTATTCTGATTTTTTTATAGGGTATTAACAATATGGTTGTAGTTTCGTATTTTCCGTTCTGATCTGATCTGATCTGTTGTGCGTTCTTGTCTTCTATTCATTGTCTATTTGTGTCCTCGCAACGGTTTCGGCATCATACTAGTGCCCTCCTCAGGCGAGTCTGTCTGTGTAGTTTTTCTCATTGACTTAGTATGTCAGTGTTGTGTTCCTACTTGTGGGACCCGTCTTTTTTTTTTGTCCCTTAGTCCCTTATAATCACTAAGTCCTCTGCGAATTTCAACTCTTGGAACAACTCCTTGTCTGAATTCTGATCTCGAGTTCATCAGCCTGCATGTCGTGTCTTTCAGGCTTCTGATTATTTTGATACCATCATGGACCTGTCTTGTTAAAGGGTCTATGAAAAACCCCTGGGGATCGAAGCTGTATTTTTGCTTGACTCCATGATGAATAGTTTCGTCATGCTTAAATAGGGGGTTATTATCCTGTTTGTTCTCTTCAGTGGCCCCGGGTATGTTCAATCAATCCGCTGTATAGTGTACGGCTTGTTTCTCCATATGTCCATGGTACATGGATATGGTGTTGTCGACTCTGCATTTCGTGCACCGTACAATGTATCCTGCACCTCCTTGGATGGTCTTGATGCAGTTTTTGCTTCATCCTTGCATTTCCACACTCGCAAATTGGGCAGCCCCGTTTTACACATCTGTGAAAATAATGACAGAGAGAATTGTATTCTTGGAGGTGAAAAGTAATAGTAATAGTAGTAATAATCTATTTAAGGTCGGATTACACCATACGTAGGAAGTGGTCACCCAATCTCCCGAGTCAAAGGCTCATGTAAAAAACGCTCGACAAAAATACAATTTAAGTAATGCTCCACACAAAAACTATAGTAATTTTCATTGTTCTGCGGCATTGGCTCTTTCCCACATAGAATATCTTTGGTTTCAAGAATAGAGGAGGGGCTGATGGTTCATAATTATATTTCAGTATAAAAATAATGAAAATCCTTTTGCGTCAATTAAATTTTAGGAAATGATCGTGCTTAACCAATTAGAATAGCAGAAGACAATAGCTAACTAGTAATTTTGCTTCTTTGATGAAGTTCCCCAAATACAATATCTTTTAAAACTTGCACGTTGTGCGATTGGGTCTCAAATTATACTTGAAACCTTAAAAAAATTAGACAAAATACACCTTGAACCTTAACTTTTTAGCAGTTTTTGACTCTAGACCAATGAGATCACTTTTGAACAATGAAAAAAGTTGACATTCCATCGTGCATTGCCGTTCAGCGCTATCCTTCCTATGCGGATCATTACTTAAGTTATAATACAATTTAAGTTATAAAACAAAAAGAAAATAACTAATCTAACTAGTACTTCAATATACTATACAAAAACTTAAGACAAATGTTTAAAAACTACACCTACAGCAATATTATAAAGTTATAAAAAAGTGAATGAATGTTGAATGTATTGTGTTAATAATAAAAAGCTAAAATTGGCGAATACCTGTAGATTAAGAAGACCAGGTCTTAGAGGCATTTGCTACACTGACAGCTGGTAAATTTAGCCCCCTTTAATTAGTGATCGAAATTGTGTCAGAGTAGTGGCCAATTTGGAGGCAGCCGGTAGTTGGTTCCAAAAATGAGAAATTAAGTAAAAAAAAAATGAATTATGCTTCTGAAGACTATTGTGTTGGCACACATTTTTAGGTATTTAGTAATTAGGTTTATAAATGTATACGAGATTCGGGAATAACACTCGTTTTGTTTATTGGGATATAATTTTGAGAAACTTCTAGATTAACTAACGTGACCAGTAGTTCTGTTGAGTAAAAGTTAACCAGGCTGTCACTAGGCAACACTCACGAGCCGGGATGTACAAGTTATATTCCAGCACGTGTTCGAATCAACATGGAAAAGTTCCCACGAGAAATTACTAAAGCCACTGAGCTTTCCTTTGTTTTCAATGCGGGGGCCTCTTAATTCTGGCCAATTTAATTAATTTAATGAAGGTGTAAACAGCCGTTGTTTGAAGGAGTTCAGCTAAATTAATTAACCGAATGTTTTGAGCTTATTATTTTATGGCCATTACCAAAATGACAGTCTGGTTATCTTGTTAGTTCGTTTTCATAAACGAGTAAGTTTAGCTTAAACAACTTAGGATCACGGTTATCTTGGCCAAACTGTTGGCGCGAACTTTGGAACCGTTTGGGTTCCATTACATATGAACAATGGACACTTATAGATTAATTGCCAAGCTACCTCAAAATATTTACATCTTACCCTAATCCACGTATTATTTTCACTGTTGTTATGATATAAACAGAGGTCACGTTCGTTCTAGGTTACGGCGCAGTTTGTCTAGTTAATGCTGTGATTGGCACGAAAAGATATTTTGAGAAAGTGCTCAGAAACAAACTAAAGTACGACCATTTGGTTGTGGGCGAATTACTTTTGGCATAACCATTATAAAAGCAGAGCGCGGCTTTGTACGTCAAGGACGCGTCGCGGTCCCTAGTACGTCAGTTGCTAAGGAATACAAAATCTAGCCAATCACAGCTTAGCTGAGGAACCCGTGAAAGCGAATGTTAGCGTAGGTTTCTGGCTTGAAGCTTCACTTCTGACCTGAGAGCCGTACAGAGCAGAACCAATAAACCAGTTCTTGACCAGATCCCGTGCAGTTTCCTGTCTTCCTTCTCCAGTTTGCGTCGCAACAATTGTATGATGGTTGTTAAAAATTGAGACCACTGCTACGTAAGTTATACTATGATGTGACCCCCTACCACTAAACAGGTTTCTCGTACCTTTCAGGGATTCCTTTCAAAATGTCCGACGATCTCTGGGGACCCCAGTCACTTATATATGGGACTCCCCCGGGAAAATATTTAAACATTTGGTCAGTTTAACAAATAGATTCCATTTTGCCGTGCGTCTGTTCACTGTAACTGACTCGTCCCCAGTCGTCTTTCTAGGAACGATGCGGGAGACGCGCGTGGGGGATAGACGCGGAACGAGAGAAGCACGACCGAAGAGGGTGATGGGAAGGAGGAAAAGGAAAGGGAAAGGTCTCCCTTCTTTCCTCTTCCCATCACACCACGCGCTCCCCTCGGCCGCGCTCCTCTCGTCAATTGAGAGACGACTGGGGACGAGTCAGTCACTGTGCAACATGATCTCCTCTCTGAATTTACCATTATAGTTAATTTAGAACACTGTTTCCCAGGACATTTCAGAAAAGAAGAAATAAAAAAAGCCATCTTATTTGGACTGGATTCGAACCCGGAACTACCGCTACTAGGAACGTCTTCTTACCACTAGACCACCGAACAACAAGGCGATGGGAAATTATATCTGCAAGATATTTATTTGAGTCTAGCATAGAATATCATTGATCAGGCCTAAGTGTTGATTTCAAATGGTTAGCTTTTTGTTGAGGTTTGGTGATCAAGCTTTTCCATTTACTTTCTAAAATTATTTTCAAGCGAGTGATTTTATAGGCTTACTACAGGGTGTAGAATAAGCGCATGAATTTTATTATGTTAAAAAAATGAGGTTTGCTCAACCAGCAGCGTGGTGGTCTAGTGGTTAGAAGAGAGGATAAGTCAGCGAAGGGTCGTAGGTTCGAGTCCTGTCCGAACACTAAGGATTGTTCTTTTTCAACAAAAATGCTGACTTCCCAGAATTCCTTTCAGACTGTCAGTGTTCTAAATTAACTATAATCGTAAATTCAGAGCAATTTGAGAATTAACGATAATGGTAAATTCAGAAAGGAGAACGGGTTGCACTGTAAGTTATAGTTCACTGATGACGCCAACTGTGTAGCTCGCGTAGCAGGCGTCGGGGAGAGGGGGAACTGGGGAGAGAAGGAAAAGTGCGCCTGAAATAAAGACCCCCAGTTTGTTCATTTCTGCGGATGCTGGCGGCCGCAAAATTTCGATTGACTGACGCGTGCTAAGCGGTAAACATAGTTAATTCCATCGTGAAGTCAGCCATGCGTAAAACGCCAGTTTCTAATTGGACAATTTATTGACAGTTGGCATAATTCGATTACCAGGAAATCGGTGGGCATAATGCGAATAGCCCAAGTCTTATAGCAGGCGTTCCTTCCCTTCTCCCCGTCTCTATTAACTGTGGTAAGAACAAAAAGTGGCGAACGAGGCGCAGGCTAGTTGTTCACTGATGTTCTAAAAATATACCACATTTTGACGTCTTCTGTGATTTACAGACGCACGGCAAAATGGAATCTTTTTGTTTTATATGTATAATAACAGGGGAGAAAACCAATCCTCATAGCACTCGACTGTGGTGCATCATGACTGTTCGAGGAGTTTTTTCTAATTTCGGCATCTTCCAAAACTACTTTTCGCTTCACTTTCGTCGTTTTCTTAATTGTCAATAGTTTCTGCTAAACATTTTTTCGATACCTTCACTTGCCCTTTCCCGAATAATCTCGTCCACATTTTAAAAACTGTTAGCCAGATGATTGAAATAGCTGTGCGTCTGTACGCTACTGAGATCATAGGAATCAAAATGCGTGTAGAATTAAAGGGACATTTCGTGTTTTCTTGACTACGGTCAGGAGCTTGCCTTAAAGTGCCCATAACGATTTTTTATTTTATTTTCTTATCTAAATTTACACGTCACGTAATGAATATCCGCGAAAAATGTTTTTGATTTCAGCAAAACGTGAATTTTTTATGATTTTTTAAAGTCAAACTTGCCGCCATTTTGGTCCACCATTCGCATTAGTCGCCTCTCGGTCTCTCTCGGTTAACAAAGGATCCGTGACGTAGATTAAGGAACACATAACTTCAAACAAAGGAACCTGTGACTTCAAACAAAGGAACTGTGACGTACATTAAGGAACATGTGAGCCCGTTGGCCTTCTTAACAGCGGGACGGGTATACCGCAAAAAAAATAGGATTTGGAAGATTTGAAATATTCAGAAAAAATTCACGTTTTGCTGAAATCAAAAAAAAAATTTCGCAGATGTTCATTACGTGACGTGAAGATTTAGATAAGAAAATAAAAAAAAATCGTTATGGGCACTTTAAGCTCGCTTTATAATCTTGAAGTGGGGAAAAAAATCGCCAAACGTGATGAAAGCAATTCAAAGAAATATTAACTAAGGAGGCAAAATAGCTAAAAAGGTCAAAATTCCACATGAATGTCAATTTTGATTATCAAATTTGACGAACTGTAATCTTCTTCTTCTTCTTCTTCTTCTTCTTCTAGTATTTTTCCCCACCTCCTTCAGTGCTGAAGATTCTACGAATAATCTACGAAGATTCTACGAAGTGTCTACGAAGATTCTACGAAGATTCTACTTCCATCCTCGCAATCGTGCATTTTATCTCCAAGCTAATGCTTCTGTGCTGCTCCATATATAATCTTTTTATCCAAATGATTTTTATACTTCGTGGTATTTGGCAATAACATGGAAGTAAGGTAAGGGGGTAATAAGTTCGTGTTCCAGTACACCAAATTGAAAATCAATAACAATGTTGTCGACTAAACCACCACCAATCCTAACCACCCGTCATGGAACATCACTACACATCATCGCACGTTGCTAGACCTAATCAACTTCCCTAGAAATCATCTAATGGAACTAGACATCATCCAACATCACTAGGCATCATACAGGATACTGGAACACGAACTAATGCCGGTAAGGGAAATGTTTTTAATTCGGCGGGACAGTTTCCCTTTGAGTGAATTGTATCAATAATTTACATGGATGCAATAGGCCATTTCCGAGTTGCCTTTAGCTTCTCAATCAAAGCGAGGCTAGGTGCGAAACCTTTCATATGAAAATGAGTTTTCATTCAAATGGAAATAAATTTTATTTGCATGTGAATGAAATCTCATTTTCATATGAAAGGTTTCGCACCTAGCCTCGCTTTGATAGCGAGGCTAAAGGCAACTCGGAAATGGCCTATTGGCCACTCCGAAAAATACCATAGTACTCTTTTATGCGCAGGCTCAGCCTCATCGAGGTGTAATTATTCAAGTCTCCTTTGTTAGAATGGCACAATGGAATTCAGAGTACGTGGAGGAACGCTAATACGTTAATACACTAATACGCATTGTGTTCGCATACAAATGTGCACCGTATGCAAATTGCCACGAAGTTGAAGCATGGCACGTGCAGTTCGTGCTGAAAGAAATTGGAAAAATGAGGATTACATCAAGCACCATCCAAACCTGCAATTTAAAGAGTATTATGATATTTTTAATAGTTTCTGGGGTGGGCAATTCAAACCATCGACACAAAAGTCTACTGATTCCTTATCACTGCGTCCCCGTTTGTAAAATGAAGTGACATCAAAAGAGATTGGGGGTTTGTATTTATAATAACAGTCTTTCATCTTAAGCTTTGGAATAACACTGTTAACTTCCGGAAACAGAAGTCTAGCTCTAAACCAAGGGCGATGCCTCAGTAACCCGCCGTTAACTTGATTCGCATCCTGATCAAATTTAAACCATTCACTATTAACGAAGATTATCCGTATAATCCCATAAAAACCCAAAACTGATTAGGACAAATTAGGTAACGGCAAAGGGGTTGACTAAAGAGATTCGTGTTAGTACCGCAAACCGCACACTCTGCCTGTTCCGAACCATGATAGTCTGTGAACAAGATCACGTTTTAGGTTGCACGCACGGGAAGTGCAACAAAGCTCCATTACAAGCATTTTCCAGAGCGTTCTGCGCCACCGGAGTGTCAAAGCCATGGACACCACACATTGATACACCATGCGTGCGTTTCTGAAAACTCCCGAATCTGAAAACTCCTTGAATCCTTGTTGGTAAACATTTTGCACATAACCAGCTCCTGACAAAAGAGCTTTTCGGGCCCGAAACGTTTTCGGGACGTTTGAGAACGCACGCCAGGGTAGAGAATCTACCCTGAGATCAAAGTGTCTCATACATGAACACAAAACGGATTTATACTTTTGGGTAAAGAAAAGCACTATATACCTTTCCCCATGAACACAACACGAGGGCAAAGGCGCGCGCGTGATCCCTAACAAACGCAATATCCATGCGCGAATCTTCTCAACTTATTATCATGTTTGCAAATCAAACCTACATATGTTTGAATGTGTAACAAGAAGATTGTAAACGTTCAATTGGAGACTATTTTCGATAGCAGCTTTACCCAGAGATATTTGAGCCGATTAAAAAAGGAACAAAAATTAACAACTAAACTACACAAAGCAGACAATGCTTACGGAAAACAAGAAACCTCTCTTTAAATTAAGTTCCGAATTTCGTGCAGAAGACTAGCGGATCTGTTTCCTACACTGGCATATTAACACTTAGTGGGGGATTTCGCGTTGACGTGATTCACCTGAATTTACCACAAAGAAAGAATTTCGATTAAATATCCAGACTACGGATTTTTTTAAAACTGATTATTTGGTACTATTATAACTTTTAAAAAAATCTTTTGAAATTGAATCGCCGCCATGCAATCTTGGAAAAACAACAGTTCTGAAAGGTGTACGTTAGTATACAAAGGTTTATTATCCAATTTCGACTCCGTGCGGATACCGTGCGTCAAGAACTGAGGAGTTGATCTTATGCTGTATTCACATCAAGACCGAAACATGTTTAGAGTAAAATGTTTCAATGAACACGTTTACCGTAAATATGTTTGCAATTTTATTGTTCACTCAGCACATTAGTTGCTAATTTAAAAACACGTTTTTTGCCTGGTTCTATAATTTATACTGTTTTATTGCTTAGTTGGTTATTTAACGTACTACATTTATTTTGCATTGTTTTCCTTACTAATATGTCTTGTCAGTAACTGTGCTCACACTGTGCGTGGCTCCTCCTAAAATGTTCTGCAATTGGTATAGGGTTTGATGGAGCCAAAACCAATTGTGGAATTGCACACATTTTAGGCATCCTCCTGATGAACAGTTACAAAATTCAGATAAGTTTAGTAGCCACATTTATTTGAGATCTGTCCCCTTTGAATTATAAAGCAGGCATAAGCTCGTATAAAATCTTTATATTACACATGAACCTAAACAAATAGAGTTTGAACTTGTTGTTTTATGATTTTAGTTTAATCTCACTTGCCAACGCTTTTGGGGAACGAAGGGTGAAGCAGTGGAGTTAACAACTGAGACGAGCTGCGCTAACGTGTTTCATCTGGCTTATAGATCGAAACTATTTACCCCTCGTGAGATAGTTTCAATCATGCTCAAAATAATTAACAAATCCTCGGTAGGAAAAAAGATGGCGACTGGTACATTTACCCATAATTCTTAGCGCACAAAAACCTTAACAACGTTCATAAAAATGTAAAGAAAAGTTATAAAATCTTCAAACCTAGTCTACACATTGTCCTTAGTACTGGAACAAATATTGTAAAAATTTGGCTTTCTTTGTGCCTTATGTGCTGTGTTAGGTCCGCAAGGTATTGTGGTAAAATGAACAGCCGCCATCTTTTTTCCTACGGTGGATTGACGTCAGTTTTTTATGCGTCTGTCCTCTTATTGATGATAAAATTCGTCTTCAAACACTCATTAATAATTCATAAGCATATTAGCCTATCACACGACGTAAATCCATCACGTGCATGGACCTTTATACCTGGTAATCCATGGTCATTCTGAAAAGCCTGGTGGCGGATTTGATTTCAGTCCCAGGGGAGTGCGGGGCTGATTGTTTTTTACCTCATTAGTATTCTTTATATAAAAAAGTTACTCTCATTAGTATTCTTTGTATAAAGAATACTAATAAAGGTAAAAGACAATAGGTTTCTTTTCCTTATTAGTATTCTTTTTTTAAAAATACTAATATTGGTTATTCAGGATTCTTAGTACAACAAATGGTGACTTTAATTTTTTTTTTCAGTACTGTTTTACAATATGTAGCCTTTTGCCATTCTATATGGAATCTTCTCCAACAAAATAAGCAACCAACAGTTTAGCAAGTAAGCCGTTATTTGAATGACACCAGCGCCCACGTGTAAATTGGTAGGAAAGCGAGTGGTTCAGAGATGCTAGCTGCTTATTTCTACTCGTTCAATGCCAATGAATAAAAATTGTTAGACATATTATCCACCGTACCTGTCAACTTTGGTATAGCATTTTTCATGGATTATTTTTTTCCTCAGAACTTTAAAATCCCAAAACTTTCGACAGTTGCCGGGAAGCCATGGTCACCTCGTCGAAGCCAGTGTGGCACATGTGCTGTATGCTAATCAGTCTACTTGTTCTCGTATGCTAATATCCTCTTTGCACAAAAAGCACATTTGTTTGATCTCCGTAGGGACACGCTTTTGGCGGTTCGTGTTTGAAGCCGTTCAAAACACTCACACTGCTGTTTGTGTTTTAAACATGACATAACATTGTCAAAGTGCTGTAGATCCACGAGCCGCAGGCGAGTAGATCCACAGCAAACTTGACAAATTGCTGAGTTTTATTCAAATTGACGCAATCATTGTCAATAAGTTTTCTCGCTTTCTCATTGGCTAACTGATAACAATAAAAAAATTCCATTGGCTAAAAAAGTGACAGGATGACATCTTGCATAAAGTAAAATTTTATGTGTCTGTACTCTTATTGATGATAAAAATTGACCAATCAGCATGCGAGAATAACTTCAGTTAACGTTATTGTAAAAACATGTTTCATTCGCGGACTAAACATGTGTGTGAACACAGCATTAGATCTCCTTTTTCCCGCACCCAACAGCACAGTTTCTTCTCCCGGCGGTTTCTGATGAAATATATCCGGCGATATAACAAAATGAACAATTCGTAGTATTTTTGTCTACAAGGTTTTTGGCAGATCTTGTTTACTTTACGCTTACCATGCCAGTCTTTGAGTGAGGCAATGTTTCCGAATGAGGCCGGTTAACTTGTTGGAGCCCGGTGTTGGAGCTTCTAATACTGTACCGGCTTTGTAGTTCCGAAAGAACGGCTACTGAATCTAAAAAGATAGTAACAATAAAGTTCCTTAAAGCCGATTACATGCAGACCCGGTATTTTCAAACACGATTAATATTATGTCACCCAGTTGTCTCGTTTCAGGCAATGCACATCTGCGCCATGCTCAGATGTTTTCATCGTTTTATCCTGATAGTATTATAATCATGATTATATTGACTATAAATTCGGGAGTTTGATAACTGGCCGCTTAAAAGAGGGTGGCCGCTTAGGCTTCGACTGTACGCTTATTTTAACAAACACGGGTTTCAGTGGAAACTTCAATCTTTCCACGTGTTTCCCCGCGATTCCAGGGAAAGAGGTCGAGAAAACTAGATATTAAAAAGAACTAGTAAGAACTTTGTGACCAGTACTTGTAGTTCTTATATCATATGTTTCCTGCATAATATCATATAAATATCCGTCAGGTTAACTGTAACCGTGGTCGCTTTCATCAGAAAGTTACACTCTCCTCCACCCTCGTAGTAGAAGGGGAGTGGGGAACTACATATTTTAATCCTTTAAAAATGCGATAATCACCCTTCCTTTCATCATTTTTATTTGAGAGTTCCCCCAAGTTTACATTGAGCTAAAATAATTCCTGTATTCAGTATACTTTTTGTAACATGCATGGCTATAAGTGTAATTACATTTCCTTCATTTATGCGGTGGTCACAATAGCAATGAAAGCAATTCCACAAAATGGCTATTTTGATTTCTTGACCGCCTATTACGAAATTAAAATTAATGAACTGTAATCCACTTCCATCTTTGTAATCCTGCACCTTTTTTCCAAACTACTGCTTCTGTTTTGCTCTAAAGAAACTTTTTATGCAATTTAGTTATATATTTGGTGGCATTTGTCGATATAACATGGAAATTAAGTAAACACATGTACAATTTCGTTATTTCGCCGGCGGGACAGTGTTCCTGTAACCCGAGTGATGAGCTAGTGGTATAACTGAGTCAGTCAAAGTGCGTTTACCTTTGCATTTATCATTTTACCATTTCTGGTCGCTTTCACGGGAAGAACAGGATGGTTTTTGCCTAAAGTCAGTCGCCTTGGTATGCGGTCTTAATTTCGATGGGTAATTAAAATTAACTGTTAGATGGGAATGTCGGATCCGGAATATCAATGACAACTGAGTGTAAAGCCTGCCGCACACTTGAGGAAAGTGCTGAGCAAAATTCCTCGCGAGGCAGTTAGCTCAGCTGTTTCCGCAAGTGTGCGCTGGATTTTTGGTGAGTTTTTCGCCTCGCGAGATCGTGAGGCAAATATCTGTCGTGTTGATATTTTTTGCCTCACGAGACAAATTCCTCATCGTGTGCGGGCGCCGCGAGAATCTGGCTGAGCCAAATTAATCGATTAGCCAATAAAATTGCATGGCGAGCTCACGTGATTTCAAGCTCGACATTCAAGATGGCGGACAGGAGTGGCCCGGGAGTGTGGTTAACGAAGTTGTCCTAGAGGATAAACTTGTCGAGTTCTATGCAGCCTTGTATGTTGCATGTTTACTGTATTAAAATCTAATAAAATGCTAAATTTGAATTACACCTAATTACAATAACGTTGTCATAGAAAAATGAAAAATGGAAAAAAGGCCAATAGGAGTTAATTAGACACACAAATAACAATAGCCGCTGCACGCTTAATTTAAATTAACAATAGCCGCTGCACGGATAAAAAGAGCTACGAGAAGTTTTAACATCTCGTCGTCCGCCATCTTGAATGTCGAGCTTAAAATCAAGTGAGCTTGCCATGCAATTTTATTGGCTAATCGATTAATTTGGCTCAGCCAGATTCTCGCGGCGCCCGCACACGATGAGGAATTTGTCTCGTGAGGCAAAAAATATCAAACACGTCAGATATTTGCCTCACGACCTCGCGAGGCGAAAAACTCACCAAAAATCCAGCGCACACTTGCGGAAACAGCTGAGCTAACTGCCTCGCGAGGAATTTTGCTCAGCATTTTCCTCAAGTGTGCGGCAGGCTTAAAGTTTATTTTTGTTTTGTATAATTAGTGCCGAATTTCCGTGAGGAAATTAACATCCCCTCTGCCGCTTTATAGCTGACAGAATTTTCGACATTCACTTGCTCTCAATCAACAGTACTTGACAATGATCTTTCATTTGCCCTCAAATCAGACAACGGTAAATTCAATTGGAGTCTACGGGGCAATAAGTGTCGAATTATAATAACTATAAAGCCTGGTTTACGGCTCCGTCAATTCCAAGCCCGCTCATCCCCCCACCTCGGGCATTTGTCGGGCATTTTATAACTTTTCCTTCCCAAGGGTGGGGCATTTGCTAAAACAGGTCAGCCCGGGGGTGGGGCATTGTCAAAACAACGTTATCTTATGGATATAAAAATTCGTACATGCTTCGTTGTTTATTTTAAATGTTCTGATTGTCCCCAATATAAAAATATAAAAACTGAGTTGATAAACGTCGTTTGAGTCCCGCACTTTTCAAGTGAAAATATTAAAGTTTCACACAATTTTCAAAACAGGCCGCCTTATTGCCTTACCTTTCAAGTGCCACAGAAGATATCAAGATGCATATCACGGCAAATTTTCAATTGTTGTTGACGTCTTATTTGCCAACATTCGTGGCCTTGGTGTCTTTCCATCATTATATGTCCAGAAGAATCTGGCTATTTAAAAATTCAATAGCAGCTTAACTTGAAAAAGCGTTTCAATCAACGGCGACCTAAGCATAATTTTAATCAAAATTAATAACATTAATAACGAGAATCGACAGGAAATTATTGGAGGCAAAAGTTTTGCGGAAACATAACACAAATATTTAGAACGAATAAGGGAACGGATATAAGTAATACTGAGGTAGAACGAAAGAATTCCTAGCATGAATAAAGATCCATTTATTTGTGAGCAATTATTGCTTCCATCAATAATCACTGAAATAACAATTTTGATCTTGTCCCATGGATCGGGCATTTGCACTCTTTCAGATGCCCTACCGTGGGGATTTGTACATATAAGCTGACCCCACCGTGGGGCATTTGCAACTTTTTTTTTTAAAAAAAAAGACAAATGCCCGACAAATGCCCGGGGGGGGGGGGGGGGGGGGGGGATGAGCGGGCTTGGAATTGACGGAGCCATTACATTGCGACATAACTCATGATAACTGACGACATAACGACATAAGAACACGATCACTTTTTTCCAAATGTCGTTGTGTTTATGTTATTATGTTCCTATTATGTCGTTATGTTGTGTTGTTCACACTGGTGACATAAAACGTCCATGTAAGTTGTGTTTTGCACTTGTAGTCGCGGTTATGTCGTTATGTGTAAACCAGGCTTTTAAGCTCTTAAGCATGTTAAAACACGCTGGCCATCCAACTACAGCACTGCAATAAAAACCCAAGCACCTCTAGGAGTCCAGCGTTACTTTTTTTATTTAATTACTTGTTCTTGCTGTTTTTTTTTTTTAACTTCTTAGGGTGCGTTCCTTTGGGATGATCTGGATCCGGATCACTGATCCAAGATCACTCGGATCATGCTGCATCAAAGGAACCGATGAATCCTTGTCCAGAGTGGATTCATCGGTTCCTTTGATGATTCATGATCCGAGTGATCTTGGATCAGTGATCCGGTTCCGGATCATCCCAAAGGAACGCACCCTAATTTTCCTACTCTGGTTTTTCTTAGAATAAAATTATAAACGGGCTATAGAGACGATCAAACGTGTTTTTTTAGGTGATAATGTGATGAAGTGCATGGAAAGTAAATATTGCCTTCTCTGTTGACAGTAGTTGGATATTTTCACGTTTAGCGTCTCCTATTGTGATGGAAAGTCGATATTGTTTGTGGGGTTACAATTCTTTTAAATATCAGCCGGCCGGGACAGTGCCCCTTTTAGCCTTTATGCAACGATAACTGGACGATCAACAATGCTAAGTTACTGATAACATGTAAATAAAGCGATGTTTGCCGACTATTCAAATGAATAATTTTACAACTAGTAGTAACCAATTCTTTCTGAAAAGTTTTTTCTGTCACCATATTTTTCTGGCTTAATACCCTAAAACAATTCAAAATGTTCTCACATTTTTCTTTTCATTAATTAAAAGCTACAGATAACATTTCTTAAATGTTTTGCAACTATCCTGGGCGGTTGGTGACGTTGCCTTTTAGGTTGCTCGCAAAGAGGCTGATTAAAATCGAAGTATCGGAAACAGTTGTTTTTTTTATTAGTATTATTAGCTCACTGTATTATGACTGATCAAGTCTCTAATCATATTTGGAGAAAAAAAGTATATTTTGACGGTTACAAATGCGACCCGACCAATCAATACAGTTTAAAATAAGTTCTTTGTCTTTGTTTAGTTATTTCCTGTTATTTTTCACAATTAAATTAAATTAAATTTTAATTATTACTTTTTAATTCATCTTTTAAAATTTAATTTTTACAAGTTAAAACTTGTAAATAGAAACCGTACTATAACATGGAATGAACGATAATTACCCTGTATAATTGTTATTCTAACAACCTAACCGCTTAAACGAGCCTCGTTTTTGCAGGGCTCCCTACAGCTATTTCAACTTGAAAACAAAATTGAATTGCTGAATACAAAATCTTAGGTAAACACGATTTATTAGTTTATCTAGCTTGTCTATAGCTATATGAAGATAAAGATTGTATGGCTGAAAGAGGGAGACCATTAAACACTTATAGTTATAGTACTTAACAGCACAAAATATACACTGAACCATGCACACTGAACATTGTTTGTTTTTCGTCTTCTCGGCGGATTATCGTTTAGTTTCCGTGAGAAAACGGTTAATTCTCACAGCTTAAAAAAAAAAACTAGGGATTCTTCAATCACGTTTGCAAAATATTGTTTTTAAAAAAAGGTATTTTTTTGTTTTTAAAATGTCGACGATAACTTCGGTTGCTCTGCCTGTTTTTTTGCATCAAACGCGCTTTGTACTCTTATCAAAGGACATAATTTTGAGTTATAAAAAAAATATCATTAAAATTGAACGTCTCGGCAAAAGTTGCTTTTAATTATTTATGATCAGTTCTATAATCACAGGGACTAAAAGAACACATTTATTTTAGTGGTTACACTGTTTGCCTCACTGAGACACGAACGCGATTAATAGTTCGCCATTAATATCCGTCTCCATATTCTTAGCGCCCTTGTTTAAAATAGAAAACAAAATTGAATAAACCACAAAAAATTCTGCAGTATTTTAAAATTAAAGCCTATTTACGAAACACAGTTTGCTGAAATGAGACAATAACCTCATATAAGACATGCATGCATTGCATACAAAAATTATTTATCTTTTTAAAGTTTGTTTCTTTAATTCGATTAGACAATTGAAAATAAAATGCATTTTTACACTTAATGATAAATACATTGTTATTTTGTTCATATTAGTAATACACTAAATACATTGTTCATACTAAACAGACAGTTATTAAATATCTGATTCTTTGAATACGGTAAAGCTATAAAAATTAAAAGTCGCTACCGAGAGAAACAATTTAAATAAAATGAAGTCAGCCCGCTTTTACTGCGTCGCCCAATGTAACATTCAGTTTCATATTAATTGAACTTTTTATTTGAATCTAATAATATTTATAACGGTTTGATTCCTTCTTTAAAAGACGCCCTCGATAAAAACCATGCAGTACAGCTCAAAGCTATTCCAGAAATCTGTGGCGTGTGGGAAGCTTTATAGCAAATGGTGCACTTATTGCACGTGCTAAAGCCTATTTTGTACAACTCTGTGTTCTTAGAGATAAGAAATTTGTATTGAAAAGCATACGGCTCCAAGGTAACGTTATGTGGAAGCAAGGATAAAATGTTGTTTTTTCATTGATCGAATGTCGCAGTGAATTCATGTTGTAGCTTGATCGCTGAACTAGGTACATGTGTGTAGCTGTGCTCTTTTAGCGGAGCTCTCGCGGGCCGCTGGCCCGCTGCGTAGCCCCATACTCATAGAACCCATGTCCGTCATTTTTCATGGTCATGGCTAGCGGAATGTTTCGCGAGCGGCGTCTGTGCATATGTGTCCGAGCGTTGGGCAGGGCCAATTCGCAGGCGCGTATGACGTCGCACAACATGCGCGTATGACGTCGCGTAACATCCGGGATCTTAGCAATTTCGAAAGCAAAGCGAGGCTTTGTTTTTCGCGCGGCTGCACAGTCGATGTCATGTCAGCTGGGAAAACACTTTTGATGTTTTGCTGTGTTAAGCAGAGAAGCGCAGCAAAGCATCAAATTAAAGTCATTATTTTCCTGCAGTTTCTCGCGGTTTGCTACTCAAGACTGGGATCCTAATTAAGGGATACTCAGAAGCCTCTATAGTAAAAAAAAGAGCTTTTAAGAATAAAATCTTGCTTCGAGAAACTTCGTACTTTTAAATCAATGCGGGAGCATTTCTCACTGAAGAAGCGGAGATGTAAAGAATTTCTTGGTAAACTCCAAATCACATTTTTCGATGGAAATTTATGTTGATATCAATCTGTGATTGACTTTTTCTTTGTGTCTTGTTAGTTTTGGAGAATTGTGTATTGTATTGCCGATTCAAATTCAGTCGTTTCATGATTTCTTTCATCGACAGCAGCTCGGCCTTGATGCGCTATAAATGGTTCGCGTTTTGCTTTTAAACAGAAACTTATGGAGATTTGAATAAAATTTTTTAAAAGAAGATTGTGTTGTCCATTTTTAATTGTTTGTTCATTCATTACATAGGTTGAAAAGCGATTTTATGTAAACAAAACAAGACTTGCATTTTATAGTTCTAACTTCACTCGCGTGGCCTTATGCAAATATGTTTGTGTATTTTTTGCAATTTTGATTTCCAAATCAGTTTCTCGGGCAATTTTTGATAAGCAACAGGTGTATTTTATTCGAAAAGTAGTCGTACTAGTCATTGTTGTTGTGAACTTTTGTACGGTCTAAATGTACTGTGCAGACGGTCGCGTAATTCTGTTTTTGAGAATTGCTAAAATTGAAAAATAGCCCGGTCGTCAATCTTAATTCTTGTGCTTCCGACCTTTCATTTCAGTTAAGTTTATCATCGGCTTTCTGTTCAGAGAGCGACGCTGTTAGTTCTTTTTTTTTGGGTCAAAACTCGGCCTCAAATTAAAACAAAGTACCTTTGTCGTACACGAAATGCTTATAGAACACTAAGAGGAAGATATGTAATGAGATTTTGAAGAGTAAATAAACCATAAAGAGTTTTAGCGAGATTTCCAAGACAGGAGCGATATAAAGACTTTTGTTCTTGGGCCATCGTAGCTTGATGAGAAACTGAGAACACAAACCGCGGTGATAAACATATTGAACTTATTCATTTTTTATAAAACTTGACGTTTCGTATGCTACTACAAACATTTTCAAAAGTGACCGTTACAGTGTTGAAAACTATACTTATGTAGTAGTGAAAAGGGACTGGGACCGAGATTAAGTACAAAACTTAACAGTTGATCTATAAAAAGAAAGAAACAGCTAATTAATTAAGCATCAGTTTCTCGCTACTGACGTTTGCATTAAAAGCTGGCTTCAGTTCTTGTATAAACAATGTTTCTTTGATTTTACAGTGGAAAAAATAGCTCAATTTTTTTCAAGATGCAATCCATTTCCATCCCGGCCATCTGCAACCCAAGACTATGTTCACTCTTAGAGAAGAAGTAGAATAATTTTAAACAAAACTGGACCACTATTTTTGGGTTTTCACTGATATAAAGATGTATTTTGGCTTTTTAAAGTAACACTAAAAATGGTGACAAAGCCCCTTTAAAGCCACATTAGAAAACGTGTCTCGGTCTTCCGACAGTAGTCATGTATTGTGTAATTATATTAAGAGGCTTATTTCATATTATTGTCTTGGTGGTGAGGAGTTTAGGAAATACTGCACTAGATTCTCATTTTTCCCGTTAACACTGTACTCCCCCTTAAATATTTCCTTACAATAATACGTGGAGTTGTTTTGATAATGGATAAAAGTAATCTAATGACTAACAGGAAAAACTCCAGTCATCACGAAATCTCTATTCTCTCCGGCAAAGATCACGTTTTAATTTTCAAGAAATTTTCATAACCTTAAGGCGCTGAGTCTCTTGAGACTTGGAGGTCACTTTCGCTGGCTATCTTTGGAAACTTCAGGAACATGCAAATTTAATGGCGGCCGTGCACTGAAATGCGAAAAGTACGGCCGAAAAAGATACTGTTTGCCCTTGATCGGATTGAAAAACGGTTTGAACAGGTTACTAAGTACATTATTTCCTTCCGAAAAATGCGCAAAAATGAAATTTAAAAATTTGATTGAACTGACACTTTCAGTAATGTTCTCCTTTTTTAGTTTTATGTTAATATTGATAATTATTGATTACAGAAAAGGTTTTGATTTATCGAGTAAATGTCTTTCAAGTCATGCGTGTTCTTGAATCAGACATTGGTGGGGCGTGATCACCAGAACTTGATAGAGGTTTTTGTTAACAGCGAGTTTGATATGTTTTTGTACTTTACTGAACCATACTCACTCATTTATTAGCCCAATCCGAAATTTAAGCCAAACTTTGACTATGAAATCATAACAATGACCACGTTTTATTCGCATCTCGATTTTATCGGCTCGAGCAGGCACAAACTCAACTTCAGGCAAACGATTTCGAGCCACAATTTCGCTCGCTGTCCTTACGGTGAACATCCCTTTTATCGAAAATCAGCTGTTCTTGGTGCCATATCTTGATCCAAAACAGGATCCAAAATAATTTATTTTTGAGTGAAATATACACAAAAGCCTTCAACAAGCCGTTCGCAACAGCACTGTTGGAAAATTTATATTCGCCAGGCGTTTCTACAACGGGGAAGGACTGGGCACCCCTGTTTGGGGTGCAAGGATATCATGCATCAAATGCGTAACCGATATTTGGTTATCGTCACAAACATTTGATGGAAAATGGATAAAATTCCTTAGTTATATCTCCTTAAAGACTTCTTAATAGTGAGCTGTTGAAAATGGTGATTACTGCCGAGGCAAAAGGGATTTAATGGATAAGTTGACATTTGATAAGAAGATCATACGCTTCCACCCTCTGGCATCCAGTTTGCTAGAATTTTCATAAGTCTTTAAGACTTTAAAGATAAGTCTTTGAGACTTTTGACAATTCTGTAAGTAGTTTTAAAGACCTTGATTTCTTTCTGTCGAATTCCTTAATCCAGTCTCAGTTTATTGCAAAGACAAATTGGGGCATATACATCGTTTTATATATTATTTTCATCCCCCCCTCAAAAAAAAAAACGGTTTAAATCTTTATTTACTTAATTTGAGGGCTATCGTGAACCGCGGGCGAGCAAATTAGATTATTGGCCTTCACCTAAAGTAAACATTACAGTCGGCCCTACTTCACATTATTTTGTCACAGATATTTAGAATATTTAGAATATTTAAAGAAAGGACAATAAAAGAGCATTACAATACAACCGATAAGAACGTACATGACTAAACAAGACAGAGATTAAAATCATTTCAAGGTCTCCTTGCTATTAACATTTTAAACCAAAATGAGTGAAACGCAAATGAATCCGTCCATCCGTCCAAGTCAAAACAAATGGAATTTTCTTACTTTGGTCTAATAACGTAAGCTAATATAAATCCTAAATTAACCATTTCAATCCTAGATTCAATTATGGAGACATGTAGTGTAGTTCTAGTTTTTGAGTCGGTGGACGAAATCTTATGGTGTGACCATTCAAATGAAACCTCTTTGACAGTACTTTTGCATGGTACCATTTGTGTTTCAATATCTTACAATTTCCCCCTGAATTTTGAGATTTGGCACTCTTCGGATTTAAAGGCTTAAAGTTAACTGTTTCTTATCATTCTTGTGAAAATCCGGCTACTTGGGGGACAACAATAAACCTATACACAGACTTTTCTGTCTAGGGGGTACTGTAAGCTTTACTCTTTAAAAGCGCCATGAGAAAACGACCTTTAGTGACTCCCAAAGACAAATGTAAAGTCTAATGAAAACTCCTTAAAATCTTCAGGGCTTATGGAATGTCTTAAGGGCATATCAAAAGTCTTAAAGGCTTAAGTATCAGTTCCTACCGAAACGACCACCAAATACGCCCATAACTAATGTTTCTACGCTTTAAATATTACTGATGTGAACTATATTCAGCTGTATGAATAATACAAAGGAATTTTCGGACGGTCAGCTGATTGGTGAATTGCGCCGAAAATGATATTTTGACAGAAAGCATTCCTGGGGATGTATAAAGACTCCGTTGTCTTGTTATACCTTAAGAGAATTTATCCACTACCAAAATAGATTATCTTAAGGGATTACTAACCCTAGAGTCAAGCTTAACGTCATGTGATGTAGGCCTAGCTTAAGTATTAGCGGATGAAGTCCTAAAGTGTTACTATTCATGAAAATCAGTTACTGAGCAGTATTTTCCTGTCTTGTTCATTGTTATGCTGTACAAGGTGGTTCTAACTCAAGTCTGTAAAAGAAATCCCGAAGTGTGGTCAATTAAATAGAAGCTATCGAGCATTCTTTTCTGTAGATCCGTTGTTATTATGCTATCCAAGGTGGTTCTAACCATCGAGTCTGTGAATGAAAATCCTAAAGTGTGGCCAATCAAATGAAAGCTACTGAGCAGTACTTTCCTGTGGTGTTGTTTATTAAGCTGTCCAAGGTGGTTCTAAGTTTTGAGTGTGTGGATAAAATCCTAAACTGAGGCCATTCAAATGAAAGCTACTGAGCAGTACTTTCCTGTGGTACTGTTTATTATGCCGTACAAGGTGGTTCTAACTTTTGAGTCTGTGGATAAAATCCTAAAGTGAGGCCATTCAAATGAAAGCTACTGAGCAGTACTTTTATGATTATGTTTCGCATTTTCAATTGGACTAAAAATTAATATTAGCAGCGAAAGAGTTACGATTTGTTATTGTCAACATGGCACAAAATTCCAGTCCTAGTAAATCTAAAATACAACAATTAAAAAGACAAGGATAGTCAGTTCGTGAATAACAACAGTATACAATGACAAGAACTTGCAAGAACGCATTTTCCTGGAAGCCGCTTTGCCTAATTCCATTCAAGACCGCAACTTAGTCCGCAAACGAACATATACAATATTTACCTTCAGCAGCATCCCAAGACCAGCTGCGTCAAATAAGAACCGATTATGCAATGTTTCAAACTAACTCCGACAAAGGCAACAGAGTTTGCCGAAAATTTAGTTTCTTAAAAGTTTAATTTTCATAAGATCATTTTAACATATTTTAGATCCGTTTTAAAACGTTTTTAAGTTAACAAGAACATCATAGTTTCCTTTTAGTTAACGGCTCATTTTTTTTATGACTGGCTAGACAAACACTTCTGAATCAGTGATCTGCACATTTTACATGACTTTCAAATAGTTTGCAAATAGTTGACAACTGGCCTAAACGTACATATTAACATTTTTTCATTTGTAATAGTTTTAAAGGTGATAAAGATGTAATGCTCATCATGCCACGGGCGTGGGACAAAGGAAAAAAAAAATCGGAGTTCACAATTAGTTGAGGGCACATTTTCTCAGCTACAGTGATAAATGATTTTTGTGTCCTTTCATAAGAGTACAAAGCGCGTTTGACGCAATAAAAAAGGCAGAACGACCGAAGTCATCGTCGACTTTTTAAGCAAAAAATAGCTTATTTAAAACAATATTTTGTAAACGTGACTGAAGAATCCCTAGCTTTTTTTTTAATTTGTAAGAATTAACCCTTTTCTCACGGAAACTAAACGATAATCCGCCGAGAAGACAAAAAACAAACAATGTTCAGTGTGCATGGTTCAGTGTATATTTTGTGCGGTTAAGTAATATAAGTGTTTAATTGTATCCCTCTTTCAACCTTATAATCTTCATATAACTATAGACAAGCTAAATAAACTAATGAATCTTGTTTACCTAAGTTTGTGCAGACCGATTGCGTCTCTGCGCAACTATAAGAAAAAAGGAAAACGTTAAACTCGAGCAATTTTTAGACTTTCAATCATGTCCTGAGTAGTCCTCAATTATCCATTGTCCTTTCCCTGAATCTTTTCACACGTTAAATCTTGTAACGCAACTCTGACTGTTTGAATTAAATCAGTGTGACCATTCAATTAATTAATATAATTGAGCAGTACTTTCCTGGATGTGGTACTGTTCGTTATGCTGTACAAGGTGGCTCTAACTATTGAGTCTGTGGATGAAATCCCACGGTGTATTCATTAAAATGAAGGCTACTGAGCAACACTTTTCTGTGGTTCATTATGCTGTATAAGCACAGGCAGCCCAAGCTCACGTCACAAGAAAGCGAAGGATTAATTATTAGCGGTGTGGGAGACGGGACGTGACCCTTTGATGAAAGCGGTATTGGGTTACACGGCGGCCGTTTTAAAAATTTGAGCGCTTTATAAGACTTTGTATGGGGAAAAAATGACGTAGATTTCAACATTTAGGCATCAATTCAATAAAGTGACTCTATCGAACTCACCTCTGGTGTATTCTTTTGTCCTTTGGGGTATTTCAAGCCGTTTTGGTGATTTCTTTGTTTCCCGTGTTTCCACTCATAAAACACGGGGAACAAAGAAATCACCAAAACGACTTGGGCTGCCTGTGGTATAAGGTGGTTCAAACTGTTTAGTCTGTGGATGAAATCCCATGATGCAACCATTCAAATAAAGGCTACTGAGCAGTACTTTCCTGTGATATTGTTTATAATGCTGTATAAGGTGGTTCTAACTTTTGAGTATGTAGATAAAATCTTAAAGTGTGACCATTCAGTTGAAAGCAGTACTTTCCTATGGTGCTGTTTATTATGCTGTACAAGGTGGTTCTACCTTTTGAGTCTGTGGATGAAATCCTAAAGTGTGACCATTCAAATGAAAGCTACTGAGCAGTACTTTCCTGTGGTGCTGTTTATTATGCTGTACAAGGTGGTTCTACCTTTTGAGTCTGTGGATGAAATCCTAAAGTGTGACCATTCAAATGAAAGCTACTGAGCAGTACTTTCCTGTGGTACTCTTTATTATGCTGTATAAGGTGGTTCTCACTTTTGAGTGTGGATTTGTGACCACTCAACTGAAGATGCAGGGCATTATTTTAGTACTTTTCTGCCATAAAAGAATGTTTTCACTAATCTTTAAATCTCTGGCTGAACAGCTAAAGTGTGGCCATTTAATGTGTACCCTGAGCAGTACTTTCTCGGTGTGTGGTTTTGAGTATATTAACAAATTCATAATATCAGAGAAGTTATTTCTTCTGATGCTGTGTAATATTGTCATCATACATTTATTTTCTATTTTCAACTTGCCCACTATCGGTAGTCAGAGACTCCAGATACCCGAGGGATTTTACTATCACAGGGGGTACCCCTGGGGTGTCACCGGTGGCGTCCATCCCAGGTTAAGAACCTGGACAGAAGCAGCCACAGCTGCAGAGGAAACGAAGAGCACACAGCCCTATTCACCAAGGAGATAATTAAAAGGAACATTGATGATGACATTCTTTGTAAAATTTCGAGTTTTTAAAACAGCATTCCGCGAGTATCGAGTGTATCAGGATCAAATGTCCATAGAAAGGTAATTGTGCTGCATTCCCTTTCAATATTAGAAGTTGCTGATATTTTTTTGTAGCTTGACTAGAGAATAAAGCACAGTTGCTACCGGGGTGGGGGGGGGGGGGGGGGGGGGGGACTCCCATATAAAAATGACGGGGTGCTCGTCGTACCTTTTAGGGGTCACGATTTGTAGATTGGTATCGCTTAGGGTACTAAAATCTAAAATGACCACCGTTAGAATTATCGCGGTACCTTTTAGGGTAAGAGCCGAAAAATATGACAGAATATGACATGTGTTGTTTTAGAATTGTGGTACCTCTTAGGGGTAAAAATTATTTTGAGCCACGCCCATCAAACGAGATTCTGGTACTAAGGGTGTTTTTCGAAAATTTCCGACGAGCACCCCGTCATTTTTATATGGGAGTCCCCCCCCCCCCCCACCCCAGGAGTTGCTTATGAGGCAATAATTGTAACATATAAAGCTGTAGTCTTTTCTGACCATTTCTCTAATTGTTATTTTTTATTATCTTAAGCGTAGTGTATCGGATCTTGTTGTACAAGGGGGTTTTACGTTTTGGCCCCTGGAAAAAAAATCGCTTTTGTGTATCGACCCAATTAAGCGAAAAACAGTAATTAGCAACCCACTTTCCGTATTTTTTCCATCGGGTTTAGTCCGTTTACTCCTTTTTTTTCGTCAGGGATAGAAGCATATAAATCCAGGTGTTATTCCTTTGTCTTGCATCTTGTGGTGCTGTTTATTGTGCCGTACAAGGTGGTTCTAACTTCCGAATCTGTGGATGAAATCCTAAGGTGTGACCATTCAAATGAAAGCTACTTAGCAGTACTTTCTTGTGGTGCTGTTTATTGTGCCGTACAAGGTGGTTCTAACTTCCGAATCTGTGGATGAAATCCTAAGGTGTGACCATTTAAATGAAAGCTGTTCAGTATTACTTACGCTATTGTTTGTTTCGATACATGTTACAAAACGAATTTTTCTTGAATATGGATTTTCGTCGGGACATCGACTTCTTGTCGCATACATCATAAGCAGGCCGACAGGTTAATGGCCACGATGAAAATAGTTCCATGATTAATTATATTTTCCTTGCCGACTCCAGACAAAAAGTCGGCTCATAGGGACTCTAAAACATAAATCTCCGCCCATGTCAAACACACACAACAGGCTTTCCATCAATTAAAAACTCCTTTCCAGGCCGAGTGTGTATTCGGATTGTGAGATACATGTACATGCATGTAGTCCCGGGGGGGGGGGGGGGGGGGGGGGGTACTCCCTATAATGGGCTATACAGGTATGCTCCGAGGTATATGAAAGGGTCGGGAATTTTACGAGTTGAAGTATGTGAAAGGGTAGGGATTTCACGAAGAATAGGAAATGGTAGCGAAAACACGAGTTGAAGCATAAAAAAGGTAGGGAAAACTGCAATTTAAGTATTATCAAAAGGGCCTTTCAAAATATATCAAACAGACGCACGCAAAGGCTATATGAAAGGGGTACCATTTTTAACGAAAGGTATATGAAAGGGGTACCATTTTCAATGAAAGGTATATGAAAGGGGTACCTTTTCTGTCAAAAACGGTATATGAAAGGGTAAAGGTTTGGACCTCGGGGCGGAGCATCCCCGTACAAAACTTTGTTGAGTACCCCTCCCCCTCCGCCCGGGCATGTAGTGTTGGCATATTCTTAGGGACACCTAACAAGGATTGTTTAGGAAGATTCTTGGGATGGCGTTGTACTGTTTTTCGATGTCATTTTAGTACCATTAAAGGAAACTATTTCAAAGCAGAAACCCATAAGTGGGTTGAAACGTGCTACGGTCTCTTAACAAGCTTCCGATTATTCAATTTAATAAGAAGTTCAGTTACAGCCATATTTGGAAAATCAAGATAAAAATATCAACCAATCAATTCGCTAGAACAACTTACTTCCAATCTCGAGGGACCGAGGGGTTTCCAAATATGGTACTAAATTAGCAAAACATGAATATTTGGAAGCTGTGAATGCGCGTTACACGTTTCAACCCACTTATGGGTTTCTGGTGAATACAATACAGTGTATGAGCTTGTCGGTTTTTTAAGTAACTTTTGAGCCAGTGTGGATGAAATTCTAATGCGTGTGACCGTACTGGGCAGTACGTTCCTGCGGTACTGTGTATTATGCTATACAACTTGGGACGGGTTCTAACTTTTGCGGAACCTGTGGATGAAATCCGATTGCATGACCATTCAAATAAAGTTACTTAGCAATACTTTCCTGTGGTACTGGTTATGACGCTGTACAAAGGTGGTTCTAACTTTTAAGCCTGTGGATGAAATCCGATTGCATGATCATGACCATTCAAATGACTACTTAGCAATACTTTCCTTTGGTGCTGTTTATTATGCTGTGCAAGATGGTTCTAACTTTTTAGTCTGCGAATGATCGAAATCCTAAAATGTGACCATTCAAATGAAAGCTACTGAACAGTACTTTCCTTCGGTGATGTTTATTATGCTGTATAAGGTGGTTCTTACTTTTGAGTCTGTGGATGAAATCCTAAGTGTGATCATTCAAACAGGTTAGCCCATATTTTGCGAGCTATTGGTGCACAAAGACGGCGATCATATAGGCGGAATCTGTTTACAGTTTCTTTTGTTGGAGACAGCTGAGCTGATTGGTAACAAAAATGATAAATTATGGTTAAATTGACATTGGGAAGTCAGGTGACTGATACTCCAAAATCCTACCTCAGTGGTGCTGAAAAAAACCATTGTATTACATGGAATGCAGTTACAAATAATATTCTGAGTGGCACTTAACGAGACAAGTTCACCAAAGGGCTTCGAAAGTCATGTTGATGTTTCGTATTTGACGATTTAATGCCGTTTAAAGGGATATTGTCGATCTGTTCAGATGTCTTAGCTACAAATTAAACAGGCCAAATTAGGAACGAAATCCTTATCTTCGAAAACGTTAGTTTAAGTATGCTTTTAAAGAGTTTTTTAAGGGAGCTATTTGCTGGCCAGAAATGTTTAGCTGGACTTTGTGAGAACTGAAAAATAGCCTTTTTCATCAGTCTTTTCGAAAACGTAAGGTGTAGTTTTTATTCGTTCCGAAAACGTCAGTTTACATTTCCGGTTTGAGAACCTTCAGCTTTTTATCTCAGTAATTGTAATCCGAAAATCTGAGGACGGTATGTGCATCCAGAAATCGCTATTTGACGAAACAATTCGCTGGATGCCCCTGATGAAAAAGTAGTTTTCTGTATTCCAAGAAAACGTTTAAGGTATCCAGCCGAGTGTACCACAGAGAACCCACGAAAATAGGAACACTTGGGGACACTTAACACAGTTCGATCTACTGACTCTCTACTGTACTGATCTACATACAGTCGGAAATAAAGATGACGTGGACAGTCTTAGTCTCTCTACTACAGTTTGTAATTGTGAAAGAACCATGGCTTTGTTCTCTCGGATATGATTTCAACCAGAAATTTATGAATGAGAGTCGACGGTCTATCTTGAACAAAATAGAGAATTTAGTGAACTATTCTCTGAAAATGTAAGCACGCTCAAACTGGCTGAACATTTGACAGCTCACGAGAGCTCATGAAATTTGGGGTTCAAGTCAGTGAGGGCAGAAGTTTTCAAATAGATTTTTTCGATGAATAAGCCGGCGAAGGCATGTACACTGAGAACGCATGAGAGCCGGTAGTTGGTTGTGTAAGTTTGCTTTTGCATGATATGGTATGTATTTATGGTCATCGGCAACTAAAACTACTTGTTGTTGTTGTACGTTGTTACAAACATCATAATAACATAAAATAAAACGGGTCCAATAATAACAAAACACATTTACATGAAAACAAACATAGGCGGATGGCGGGATTGCAACAGAAAAAACTAAATTTCCATGTTTATAATAAGCTGCACTTCTAAGAGTTGAGAGTGAACGTTTGAACTTCAGCTCGTCACTTCTCGGCGACTTTCGCTTTCATTCTGTTTTGATGTCGGCTTTTGAACTAGGTGTGTCGGCAGGTAGTCATCACGATCAGCTCAAACTACCTCCGTGACGTACCGTAAACAGGTTGTAGGACCCTTGTATGTTTTTTTTTAAACTGACCTTCGCATGGGCAGATATACCTGCCAAGAAAAAGCCGCAAATATTGTTTCCGCTATGTTGAACCTGTGCACGAAACATGCATCTTTAACAGCCTAGCACTTATCACTGAGTCTATACCCAGAAATGTAATAATTGCACGCCTCATTACAATGAATACTACCACAAGAATGTATTATTCGACAACCTTCATTCCAATGGCACACTTCAAGATTTCACCCACAGACCAAAAACGTACAACCAGGCACCGCCTTTCACCACAAGAATGCGAATATTGGTTACACGATAAAGCTGTTTATCAAACATATCTGCAGAGAACCAACTTCAATTTCTTGTACAGTACAACTACACGATTTCATTCATTGGCCAGTATGTTATGCACAAACTTAAATGACTGTGGTGAAAAGGGAATAGAAATACCCGTAACATACCAGTAGTGTGAATAAAGACGCAACAAAAGATAGAGTTATTTGCAGTGTCATAAAAACACTCCATCATTATAGTGGATCGCCAGTTTACTGAAACACGTTTGGCGGAAGCAACTTCAAGTTCCAATATTATTATTACATCTATGGTAGTAAACAAATAAAACATCTCAAAACAGATTCACTGAAGTTTGCTTGAAGACACAAGAAAACAATTTTTTCCCTTAGTAAACGTAACTGACTGTCCGTGACAATAAGTTTGCGGTTAAACGCTTCCGCAATTACGGATAGAACAGGATTAACGTCGATAAAAAAAAGTTAATGTCCAGTTTTGTTCGATGACAGAGGTCGGCTTGGCAAGAGGAATACGTAAAATTGAACAACAATTAGGATTTAATTCTTGCGGGAGGCAAAACGACCAAATCAGCCCACTCGTCGAGACAAATTGATTTACAATTGAGACCATATGGAACTCGTCGTACAGATATAGTTGAAGGGAACATGGAAATCCTTGCTCAAAACTTTACATCCCTAGATTTAGTTGATTATACCATGCTTGCTCAATATATTTCCGAGTCATTGATGCTAAAACGTTTGTCCTTTACGTTTTCTTGTTTTCGACTAGATTTAAACTGAAAGAAAGCTGCTAAATTGTCATTTTCACACGAGGCTTAGCTCTTGTTAACGGCAGCTCTTCATTCTGAATTTTGTGGTTGATTTAAGCCCATCTTCGAGGCGCTTTGATGCGAATCAGATTAAATAAATGGCATTGACTTCCCCCATTCTATGGGCAGCCAGGCAGTCTGTTTGTTACCAAGAAGGCCAGCGTTGGACCTGTCTTCAATTCGCATGCTTAGTCACACACCTAGCCATGTCAAGAAACACAACTCCAATTGAGAGGCGGCTTGGCATTAAACATGCATTGAGTAGCATTTCTCGAAACGACTGCAACAAGTGATTTTTTTTTTCACCGTTATCAGTAACGGCGTTCAGCGGAAAATGTTAATTTACTGACCGGCGTTTTGTTGCCAGTCTTGATTATCCTGCAAAATAATTCATATTTCATTCCTCTGACGTTGGTTTCTGTTCTCGCAATCTGTGCTGCATGGCGCCATCCAGTTGCGTTCAAATTGGCGAGAAATTTGATTTCATTCTCGCAACAGCTGTAACTCGGTGAAACTGTTGTATTTTTCTTTTGCTCAGACTTGCATAAGGAATAAAGAATTTGCATAAAACGTTTATTTAATTAGTGAATGATCTTTTTTTCTTTTTGTGAATAGGAGTTGATCAATGTTGGCCGAGTACGGATGGATGTCTAATTGTATTAGAGGTTAATTAATTACCCCAGAGCAATTAAAAATCCCAAATTTCATTTTGCGACATATTGAAAAAAAAATGGTATCATGAAAAAGTACTGCCGAAGAGTTTTCATTTAAATGGTCACACCATAGGATCTTATCCACAGACTCAAAAGTTAGAACTACATTACATGTCTCTATAACTGAGTCTGAGAGTAAAAGGGTTAATGTGTCTCTTAGATGTTCGTTTACCATTTCCTGTTATTAATCATCGGGCTAATGAATGGAGTAAGTGCCATTGTAAAAACAAATTTAACATTCAGTCCAACATAAAGGATAGAAATCGGTCTTTTTCAGTTCCTTTTAATACCTTCGTATCCTATAAAACACGTGTATTAATTACTTGGAAGCAAATCCGCTAAATTTTTAATTAGAATTTCACGTCTAATGGTCTCTGTAATTGTGGATTGTTTTTCTTCACTTGTCAAAGCTCAGCTAAGTTTTGTTTACCACCAGCGTTTTAGGTGTTTAAGTGGGTAGACAGGCAAAACATTTTCAAAACATAGTCTTGTTGTTTTATTGTGCAAGCCCACTCAGGAAAGTGCAGGAATTGAACTCTCACGATTAGTGTTTGTTTAAAGTCTGCTTTTAACAGTAAAAGGTGGGAATGTTTACTGAAAACACCCATAACTAAAGTGTCAACAATGAATATTTGCACGTCCCGAGGAAAACGTTTTTTTCGAAGATAAAACGAGATCAGGGAATAAAGCTTGTATAAGCAGCTCCCCTAGGAAGCCACTGCGCTCAGCCGGCCGGCTGAAGGCGAGAAAGTTTCGAAACGTTTCGCCTGATTAATGAGCTGTGAATGACTTCGGTCTGGGTGGTAATCGACAGGTTAATAGTAGTAGAAGTGTTGAAAGGATTCTGTAATTGTTTAAATTTGAGCTTCACACTTTGAGACAAGTTCTCACGCACTCTGTTATGTGACCGAAATGCGTAAAAAATGGCTGTCGACCGAGTTGAAGCGATTTGAGATAATAGCTGTCGATTTTGATCTACCTTCTGTCAGTTTGTCAGTGAAACGACATTGCTAAAACCGTTGTCTGCATTGCATTATTCAGATTGGTCGAATAAACCTCTAGAAAGAGGATACTCTACCAAGCAGTACTGACTTCAAAGCCGCTTTTTGAGCTATTTAGGCTGAATTAGCTCGAAATAAAGTCCCACAGTGTGTGTTTATCCCTCATTTGTAAGATGTAAAGATTTACTAAAACCCTGTTTGCGAAATGAGCGGCGATTTTTCGACGCTAATCCCATCTAAAATTCCGAATTTGTACCACAAATCACCAAGAAATAATAAGCGATAAGTTATCGTGATATCTATGCCCCCTTGGACGGCATTTTTCAAAGATAAGAAGCGAAGGTATTTCACATGTGTAAGACATAAGAGCGTGCACTTTTTAATCGCAAGAAACAGATGAATGTTCCCAGCACCACATTGGAGCAATTCGCCTTTGTGTCTTCACCGCGATCAAACAAGATAGATTAGTTAGCAGTTTCTGAACACTCAAAAATTTCCTCTCAGGAAATGCTTCTTCAGTATTTATAGACTTACACGCAAGACAACGTCCTATTTCCGGACGCAAATCTTGTAACATTTTCCTTTCTCGCCGCATTTCAAGACTATGTCAGCAATGCTGGTCGATTTTGACACTTCGCATCTGGCTTATGTGAAAATATTTCCTCGAATGCCGTAAGAGCTAATGGAGTGTGCAAACGTTGTGTTCATCTCAAGAGGGCAAATATTAGTCCATTCTAATGGTAATGTCGTTCCCTATTCAGATATATTCAAAGGAAGCTCTTGGGCAGTATAGCTTAAGGTAAATATCGAAGCGGCCCAGGAAACAAAGGCTTTCAAAGCTATCAATACCCATCCAAAGGTACCTCTGCTTATTGCCTTCGCCAGCCAATCGCCTGCCTCAAAACTAATTTAATTTTGAAATATCGAATTACCCGGCAACCAATCCGCGGCTTAATAATCACACAAGTTTTTTGATAAAAATCGCATCTTTAAACACAATCACATTTCAACCAATTAGTGCGAGTGAAATGTTCTTTGTCCCCGGGGCGTAACAAGAGAGAACAGTTAATTGCTGCACAATAAATAATGTTCGATCGTTTTACGGCCTCGAGAACACATCATCGCGACCAAAGAACCAAGTCTGTGTTCCGTGTGCAAATCAAGTGGGAAGGAAGACAAGATTTCTCGGCTACTTTACACTGACCAAGCAAGATGAAACTTCTGGCGCTCTTCTACTTCTCGCCGATTCTCCTCTTCACTTTAGCAGAATCGTGCTGCGAGCAACCATCGAGCGGCCTTAAGAGAAAATGGGAACTGTGGACGCATCCATTTCTACGGAAGCGCGCGGTGGAGATAGCGCAAAAACGACTGTTGAACATTTTGGGGCTAGACGACTTTCCAAATCCCGGCCGCCATGTAATTCCTCACAAGTTTATGCTAGAGATATATAGAAATTTATCTAGCGGAAACTACAAAGGGGATAACAACTCGGATACGCTGCCGAATGCTGTTGTCGGTATTGTGGATCAAGGTCAGTTTATTGTTTTCTTGGTTTTTTTTTTTGTAAGTGTTTCTCATTGTTTGTATTTGTTTTGTGTTTCTGACGACCTTGGATCCCGTTTCTTGTTTTTCAATCCGGCGCACAATGCGCCAAAACTCGATATTTCATCCTGTTAAAATTTTTTCCCTTTTCGCTTTCTTTTCTTCCAGAACGCTTCGACAACTCGGTCACACGTACAAGTCAACAAGTGTTTTATTTTAACGTGAGCAACGTGCCTTCTTCGCATACAATTGTTGACGCTCAACTCCGAGTTCTTAGACTACCAACTGCAATCAAAGAAAAATCTTTTACAGAACGCCACGGAACGACTTACAGAGCCAAGCTTTATGGCAAACGTATCTCAGAGTTTCCAAACTTAGCCCCGTTTGCGTCTTCAAACCGCGAGCTGCTTGACTCATTTGCTTTTGACATATCTGACATATCCGCAGAACATTGGAACGTGTTCTCTGTCAAAAAATCAGTTGAAAAGTCGCAGAGAGCTAAAGCCAAGCTACAAGTTCTTGAATTACGTGTGGAATCTGTTACGAGTGGTGAGCTTGTCCCACCGGAACAAGTGGGATTTTCAAAAGCCGGACGACTCCATAACAAACATGCCCTACTAGTCGTCTTTACAAGCGATGGAAAGTCTATTCAGCCCATCCGGAAGCCAGTGTCAAATGAAAACAAAGATATCAGTAACGCAATATCGCGGGCAAAAAATACCAACATACAACAGGAGGAAAACAGCGAGTTGGAACATACCCGTGTACGCAGGGATACGAGATCAAAACCCGTGGGAAATAACAAGAAGAACCGACGAGGGACTAAATCAAAACGCCGCCGCAAAAAGGACTCGTGTCGACGAAAGCCTTTGTATGTCGACTTTAACCAGCTAGGCTGGTCGAATTGGGTGATTGCGCCAAGGGGATACAGCGCTTACTTTTGCCAGGGTTTGTGTGTATTTCCTATAGACAATCATTTAAAACCTACGAATCACGCAACCGTGCAAACGATTCTGAACTCCGTAGAGCCCTCGCTGGCCCCTCAAGCGTGTTGCTCGCCTAATAAATTCAGTGCAATTAGCATTCTCTTTGTCGACACAAACGAAAATATCATTTACAAGAAATACGAGGATATGGTTGTAGAACGCTGCGGTTGCAAGTGAAGCAAGAAAAGAAAAGGAGCTGACGGTTGTGGTAGCCGTTTCTCAACGCCCTCGGAGTTCGGTGACCGAGGTGCTGACTTGAAAAACAGTCACTGCCGAGAACATGTATCGCTGTTTCTATTGAATCAACACCTACCCAGGGGCTTAACACTAGAACTGTTAACGCCCGACAGTGCTGTTTCAGAGGGTTCCCGAGCCTCTTGCAGACTTTCATCACTTGAAAGTACATTACCCGCAAACATCTCGAATACCGCGCCGTTAGAATTCTTCCGAGACTACCTGGATGCTTCTGACAATAAAACGGAGCGGTGTTTACACAGGGCTTGATCCGCAGAGATGATTTAGGTTGCATAATCGCATTAAAATTATCACCGATATTGTTTATGAACTCGGGGAGGGATTCTCGAAAATGTCTTGGACCAAGCTTGTCTGACAGACTAAACAAGGTTTCTGAATCCTAGTCGGTCATAAATGTAAAGAAAACAATGAACATTACAGCCGTTAGACGGCAGAAACAAAGCGAATTCTAGACCTCTCTTTGCATATTCACTGTATTATTTAGCCAGGATTATTGTTTGACTTCGTGAATTTGTCACCTCGTTATTTTTATCTGATCGCGCACGCCTTCCCGCGGTCAGAAATTAAGTGAAATATCACTGTTGCTATAAAATATCCATACGTAATTTCCGTACTTTGAACTACGTAGTGCAATCAGTCTGGTATCTAACGTAATAGCGGTTAGTCTTCTGCGATAGGTCTACGTTTATTATACACGTTTATTATCCACGATTATCGAACAATCGATTATTCAGTTGGCCGAATGTAAATAGTGAAATGAGTTATTTATTTTTGACTTAAAAAGGCAGAAAAGATGCCGAATCTTTTGTCGTACTATTATTAAATCAATCCATCCAGGGATGAAGCAGTTCACCCGAGCGTAAATTAAATTGTGGTCTAAAAATAAAATGGTGCTTAAATCGGCCCGTTGGGCATGAAACTGCTAAAGTGGGGGTCATAGGAAAGGAAATTGCTTCTGGAATTTAATACTATTCGTAACAATTACAAAGCAATGAATGTAGACCGCGAGCCAATAAGTATCTGCACGTCCTCGTTGATGATTTGACGAAAAAAGTGTTTTCAACAGGCTCTTTTAAAAGTCCTTACAAACACCATGCAGTGCGCGTATTAAGCTCGCTTGAGGTTCATATTTGTGGATAACTTTCACTCGAGTGCCGCGCGCAATTGATATACAAACAACTCGAGCACTGCATCCTACCGCAAAAGGTGTATGCAACAGCAGATAAAGAAACGAAAGACATCCTACACTAGATTTTATACCATTTTACAGATAACAAGGCCTGAAAGGTTATCGTTTGGTCGCCCGAAAATGCAGCTTGCTTATCTCAGAGATAAGATTCAACGTCCAGAAGGGAATTTTTTGGGTGCGTGATTTATAGTTCGCCCAAAGGCCAAACATCTTAAGCAATGTTGTTTGATATAGCCGGTCAAAGGAAAGACAGATGTATTTTTACAACGCAGTAAAGAAAGAATTCATTTAAAAGCTTTGTAGCTCATAATTTTATTGTCTCCCTAAGACCGCAATTTTCTCCCGTTAAAACTCGTGGAATTACTTTTTAGCTTTTCCAAAACAAAAGGACATATTTTATTTCGAAGGCAAACAATCAGCGAGCGCCAAGAGATAAAATATCTACATAGAGCCGTCAACACTCTCCGAAAATTCCCTGTTTTTGATGAAGTTAAAAGCTCATTCCTGTAACCCGACGATTACATGAAACATGCAACTATTGCAGACATCTTTAGCACTCAGAGCCAAAGAAAGCCGGCCAAAGTTTCACCTCCAAATATGGACCCTTAATTGGTCACTTAACTCTGCCTTTCACGTTTGCAAAAGCTTTCTTCCAAAGCAATTTCTTAATTACTTTTACACGACCGCAAAACAGCACGAGGTCCATAAGTTAAGTACTCTTACGCGTGTCGTGCGTGCACGCTAGAGCGAAAAAACACTAAAACATTTCGCTACTCAACTGGCGCATCAACACTGAACGTTTTCGCGACGGAAAACCTCCAGTTGTTTCGAGAGCCGTCACGAGAAAGCTTGATTAATGAAGCAGCTTGGCTCTGCTAAACTCCAAGATTTGTAAAATGGACAGGGGTTTCTCTCTAGGGGGCATTGTAAACTCGCTCTTAGAGCTAAGTAGCGACGCGAGGAAAGAGCAAATGACCCTACTGGATTAACCCTATCACGAGACGAGACACTAAACGCGAAAACATTCAACTACTGTCAACAACAAGGGGTAAAGTTTTCACAGACAATATTGACTTTTGGTGCATTTTTAGTTCGTTGCGCTCCAAAAGGGTACAGAAGTGTTTTGACAAGATATTTTATCCAATGAGCAACTTCCCGATTCTGAAGAATTAGTTTATTGGATGATTTCACTTCAATAACAACGGTGCCATACTTGGCATAGCATACAACTCTGTTTGGAGCCTTGCCTGAAAGATGTCAGCGGGTTGTAGTTGTTATAATTAATTCCACACTTTATCTCCCTGTGCACTGCAAATCACAGTTGTATCGTTAAGTGATTGACAACTCAACACTGAAAGTTCAGCAAAGCTTTCGTTAATCGAGCCCAAAGGAAGGAGAACTTAACATTCCATCAGCTACGCAGCTAAATGGTGCCTAACATAGGAAACTTGACCAATGAACTTAACATTTTAACTCCCAAGAATGCCAAAAATCAAAATATTGAAGACTGGCAAATGGTACCATGCAAGCAAACCTTCTGCCAAAGAGGTTTCATTTGAATGGTTTAATACACTATAGTATTTCGTTGACAGACTCAAAAGTTAGAACTACATTTACATATCTTCATAATTGACTCTGGGAGTGAAAGGGTTAACAGCATTCCGGGTGTGTTCCAGTCATCAATGGAAAGAAATTTAAGAATTGTTATTCAGTTCTCCATCGATTTGATAGGAGTTTGTCAACAGAGACAAAATTAGTGCAATGTATACTTGTTTAGCCCTTCACAAATAAGAAATTCAAAGGTTCGAACTGGGAAAAACGTCCCATTCACTTTGTAAAGTTAGTAAACCTGGGCAAAACCAACCAATGGAACGTTCAATGGGACACTTCAGGACCACAGACCACGTAGAAGTTAGAACCCTAAAATGATTTGACTTGCGTTTTCGCCGTTGAGTCGAAGAGGGATGAACCCTTAACCCTTTCACTCCCAAAAGTGCCAAACATCAAAATTCAAGAAAAATTCAAAAATTCATTTTGTAAAATATTGAAAGATAAATGGTACCATGCAAAAGTACTGCCGGAGAGGTTTCATTTAAATGGTCACACCATGGGATTTCATCCACAAACTCAAAAGTTAGAACTACACTTCATGTCTCCCGAATTGACTGTGGGAGTGAAAGGGTTAAGGCAGATTAACGGGCGCGGTAAAAAAAAAGGAAAACATTCCAAAAATTATCGAAGTTCGCCAAAAGCTTTTATCCCGAGCCGGAGAAAGCTATTACTGCGGTTTTATAACAATGCCGGCGAGAAAAAAAAACGTATGTTGTATTTTGGGATGAGTAGTAAAGAATGCTGCGTTTCCAGCCAAGTGCAGATTTTTTATGGGATACCTTTTTATTAATACTGCGGCCAACAAGACAAGAAAACATTCCATTCAAGTGTAGCAATTCAAGGGAAAATGATCCAAACCAGCTTAGGGGCAATGTCACCTATCAGTTAGTAGTGTCGCTTCGAAAAGCCAAAAAACATATTTGTATCACTAGAAACCCAATCTGGAGATAATGGTCAGTTTTGTTAACAATTATTCTGGGAGTGCACAGAAAGTGGTGTTGGTTGTCTATTTCAAGTTATCCCTATGTGTCTTACAAAAATCGGTATGAACTGATTATGGTTTGCACTTCCATCGAGAAATAACTATATTTTCGTCTCCATGTTCTTGGATCACTTTCATGTATAAGCAAAAGCTCGTAGTTATTATTTAGTATAGTTATGTTTTGATGATATGAAAACACAACAAAATCCACGTTACCCTTTAACATTTCTTTTACTCGCACATGCTGTACAAGGTGCGGTTCTAACTTTTGAGTCTGTGGATGAAATTCTAATGCGTGACCATTCAACGGGAAGCTACTGAGCAGTACTTTCAGTTATGCTGTACAATAACAGTATGAGTCTGTGGATGAAATCCTAAAATGTGACCATTCAAATGAAAGCTACTAAACAGTACTTTCCCGTGGTACTGTTTATTATGCTGTGCATGGTAGTTCTAACTTTTGAGTCTGTGGATGAAATTCTAATGTGTGACTATTTAAATAGCCGCTCATGACTGAGCAGTACTTTCCCGTGGTGCTGGTTATTATGCTGTACAATAACTTTTTAGTCTGTGGATGAAATTCTAAAGTGTGACCACTCAAAGTAAAGCTATTGAGCAGTACTTTCCTGCGGTACTGTTTATTAAGCTGTACAAGTGTACAAAGTGGTTAAAACTTTGAGCCTGTGATTGAAATCCGATTGCATGACCATGCAAATGAAAAATATTAAGCAGTACTTTCCTGTAGTGCTGGTTTTCTGTTCAAGAACGGGTTCTAACTTTTGAGTCTATGAATGATCCCCAGTAATGTCACGCGGGCTATTCAAATGGAAGCCACGGAGCAACACTTTCCTGTGGTGCTGTACAGTATATATCGAAGTGCGGTCATTACTTGTTTACTATGCTTTCGGCAAGGTGTCTGTAATTTTAGGCTGAGTCTTTGAATGAGTCGTCGAGTGTGAGCAAACCATTTAAATTAAAGCTATTGAATAACCGCGGCAGTTTTCTGTACGTAGTACTGTCTATAATGTCAGTAACACGTATAGCTGTCTCTAAAGTATGTACATCAAGTTGTTCAATAAATTTTAATGTTGTCCAAGAGTTTGAATAAGACAATATTGTTTAGTAACAGTCAAATATGAATGAGCCATATTTTATAGGAGATTAAGAGCTGAGCCTAGTCGTTCTTGCTTCAACAAAGTTGGAGGAAGAAAACTAACAAGTAACGAGCACCTTCCGGTAAGTTGATGTATCATGCCGTTTCATGATTATGACCAGGAGCCTGCTTAAAGCTTACTTTATTACCTTGAAATGGGAAGACAAAATTCGCCAAACGTAAGTAAATCACGTGATGGAATTACGGAAATAGCAACTAAACACTGAGATAAAATAGCGGCTAGTCAAAAGGGAAATTCCACAAGATTGACAATTTTGATTTCTTGACCTACCGCCCAAAAACTGATCACATTTGATGAACTGTAATCCACTTCCATCTTTGCAATCCTGCACTTTATCTCCAAACTACTGCTTCTGTTTTGCTCTATAGAATCTTTTTATCCAATTTAGTTGTATATTTGGTGGCATTTGGCGATATAACATGGAAATAAGCAAAGCGAAATTTTCAATTGTTATTTCGGCGGGACGGTGTCACTTTAAAGGAGCAGGGTTTGCTTGATTTTCAGTCATCAGATTTACTATATTGCAGTTCATAAATATTGCTGACCGAAAATATAACTACACAAGAAAGGTGACAGCAATATTTTGTTCGCTGTCTATCATCAGGTATTTGATTTTTAAAGTCAACTTTAGTTATGTTTGTCAAAGCACTCACTTTTCATTTTCAATACCTATTTATCCATTAAAGTTTTTGTCGCTGCTGTATGCACTATACTTTCAACACAACTATTCACGTAGCAATCTACAGCTTCCTAATGACTTAGCACAGAGTTAAACGAGGTCAGTTCTTGAGTGCGCTTTTGAAGGACGTTTAGAATCCTATAAAATACATAGTGTATTGCATTCTGGTCCGCAGTAGATGGTGCGACGGTTTCGCGGGGAACTAGGCCTAAGTTAGCAATTGCACCTGTGCAGTAGCGCTGTACATGTTTCCGTAACCTTTTTCTCGTTTCAAGAGCTTGAAACGAGCTTGAGGCAGTTCATTCTGACTATTCTGAGCTATTTACTGGAACAACAACAACAACAACAACAAAAACTAAGACCATAAGAAAGTTGTCAAGAAAAGGAAAAATGTCACATTCAAAAGGTGCAGTGCCAGGAACAATCTCTCTGTATAAAATGGCTTAGAATGTGCTTATGAACGTATCCTAAACGAGGTTTTACTCTTCGAATGAACGTGTGACCATCACATCTATAAAACTGATCAAATTTTCCTGAGGCCCAAGTGTGTCCATTAATATTGCTTTTATTTCCACTTTTGACGTTCTTTTTTTATTTACTCCATTTTTTTGATTGTTACATACGTTTGTGAAACTAACAAATTCTCTCATTCTTTGACTAACCAAAACAAACCCAGTATTTTCCTAGTCTTTAGTCGCGTTGTTGGCCTAGTTAATTCAGTTAAAAATTCTAGCTTTGAAATTCTTTGAGGTCGTGACCCGCTATTTAAGAAAATTGACTGGTTTGTTATGCGTTGATTCTCAAAACGAATTTAATCTCTCAAATGAACTGAACTAATCTTTACAAATTGTTGTAGCAGCAAAATATGAATTCATGCCGAAAGGACGAAAGGACGAAAGGCCACCGGCCTTAATGGGTAACGCTACTCCTTCAAAACGGCCATGCATGGTTTCTTTTCTCGATTTATGTCAGGATCCATTCATTCAAATGCTCTTACTAAGTCTGTCCGAATGTGGCTGCTGTAACCAAGAGCGGCCTAACTGAAAATTTACATCATGGCGAAAATTAAGGAAAAATAACTCAAAGTTCATGTTGTAAAAACCGAGAAACGAACAGTACTGATATTAGGAAAGTCCTGCTAAAGAGATTTCATTCAAATGGCCACACTGCAGGATTTCGTCCAAAGATTCAAAAGTTAGAACCACCTTTTTTTAATTTCATGCTTATTGAGATTTTCTATTGAAATTTGGCGTGTGAAAACCCCGTTCGGGGTTCGCAGCCAATCGGAATGGCGAAACGACTTTCTCACACGTGAAAAAAGCGTTTCGTCCAATCACAATCTATATAATAAACAAATTACAACATGGGTAGTGCTTTGTACGGTATTTACGCACTTGTTGGTTTGTATAAAAGCCAGCGAGTGAGATAGATTTCTGATACGAACCAACTGCGTAAATACCGTACGCTCTCACTGTCCATGAAGTAATTAATCTGTAATGTTGCATGTACAGTATCATAAACGGCACCATAGGAAAGTACTGCTCAGTAGCTTTGAATTTATTTGAAAGGTAACATCACACTAGCTGTAGAACTTGTCCATCTCCAAACTAAAACTAAAGACTGCAGAGCAACAGTTCTACTGACATGACTCAAGACCTTGAGTCTGGCTGTCAAAAGCCGTTAAACCTGTCGAAAATCAAGCGTAAATGTAATATCTCAAGTGATCATGAGTTGATCTGCAACGATATAAGTTCGATTGTAGCGCATTATAGGCGAAACACTTTGGGCAAAACATTTTCAACTTTTCAACTTTTTTGTTTTTTTCGCATCCTTTATAGGATTTTAAGGAAAAAGAATACCTGTTTTAAGCTACAAAGACAATTAATGGCCAAAATATGTAGTCATTTTAAGAGCTGCCGTAATCCTGTTAGAATTTTCTCACGGGATTTTTTATTTCTTTTTTTACTCTGCTCTGTTTGACCTCTAAAATTAGCTATATTTAAAAAAAAAATGTCCAGACACGTATGGAAATTTTTTTTGTCGTCATACCTAAGTGATGATCGCATACTCTGTCCGTGGGGGCATTTTTTAATTATACTACTACGATCTCATTAAATAAACGAGGAAAGAATGAAATTAAGACGAAGAACAGCAATGTAATAACTGGAAAGATTCCAAAATCGTGTTTTGCTCCTTTTCTCTTAACACTTTCACTTCCAAAGTCAATTATGGAGATATGTAATGAAGTCCTAACTTTTGAGTCTGTCAACGAAATTATATGGTGTGACCATTCATATGAAACCTCTTCAGCAGTACTTTTGCATGGTACAATTTGTTCTAACTTTTGAGTCTGTGGACGAAATCATATGGTGTGACCATTCAAATGAAACCTCTTCAGCAGTACTTTTGTATGGTACCACTGTTTAAACTTTTGAGTCTGTGGACAAAATCCTATGGTGTGACCATTCAAATGAAACCTCTTCAGCAGTAATTTTGCATGGTACCATTTGTTTTTCAATATTTTATATAATGAAATTTAAAAATGTTTCTTTACTTTTGATTTAGGTCGCGGAGTCTCGTTCAAACGTTTCTGTGGATGTAATCCTGTTTTACTTTCAAATAAGACCTCCTCGGCAGAATTTGTGAAATTTGAGGAGTGGTTGTATAGGATTAAAGGCTGCCGGGGCGTTTCTTTCCACGCAACCTGACAAAGTTAGCTAATCCCAGAGAGGGGGGTAATTAGCAAATAAAATGACGGGGGTCTTCGTCGAAAATTTTCGAAAGTCACCCTAAAAGGTACCAGAATCTCGTTTGATGGGCGTTGCTCAGTTACGAAATTTTTACTCCTTAGATCGAGGTACCGATTATGAAACAACACCGTCATATTCTGTCATATTTTGTCGTTTTAATACGAGGGTTACCGCGGTGGTCATTATAGATTTTAGCACCCTAAGCGGTGCCAATCAACAAATTTTGACCCCTAAGAGGTACGACGAGCACCCCCGTCATTTTTATATGGGAGTCACCCCCCTGATAGTTAATTCTTAGTCGGCTATTATCTTCGTTATTTTGCTCTTTGATCATTTAGCCATCTCTTCTAGTATGTTCACAAACACCATCAGATTTTGATGTATGAGCATATGAACATTTCCAATGACTCCGTGGGAAAGCCAGAACTGAAGCCTTTAATAAGACAAAGATGTTTATGTTTTTAACTGAAAAATATTAAATCACAACCATAGCTTCATAAGTCAATTGCGAGACTAGATAATCTTTTGATATCGATCCTGTAGTAATATTTGAATGTTTGTCTTGTCTAGAGAAATTGAAGTGTTGAAAACGTCTTTAATTAATGTAACACACAATCCAGATTCCTCATTCATACCAACTAAACAAATTGCGTATTATTCTGGGACTAGTATACCGTCTAATTTTCGCGAATTTGGCGGGTTTTCAACGATCCGCGAAAATAAGATCTCGATTAAAAAGAAAAATCCACGAAAATTTGCTCAATTTATTTAGATTAGTGACTATAAACAGTATTACGACCTTCTTCAGTCTTAACATTGGCTGCTTCACAACGAAATCAAGTCTGAAATCAGAATTCGCGAAAATTTGCTCCCGCGAAACGCAAAAAATCGGCAATCCGCGAAATTAAATTCCCGCGAAAATTTCATGCTATATGGTATCGCTTTTTCGCTTCGGGCATGCGTAGCATCACGTTGCAGTAACTGAGGAAAGAAGTCCCCTCTGCTGAAAAGAAATAAAGGCGATTTCGCGACCAAATGCTATGCACGGCACTTCTTTCACTATAGCTTGCCAGGCATTTCATTTTTTTAGTGTACATGTTTATGACGTTTCTCAACTGCAAAAGCTTTGCAGGTATATATTTTATATTTACCCAAACCTCCGATCCCCTTGAATAGCCCATTCGAAAAATACCATAATAATCTTTTATGTGCAGGTTCAGCCTCACCGGGGTGTAATTATTCAAGTCTCTTTTGTTAGACCGGTACAATGGAATTCAGAGTACACGTAGGAACGCTAGGACGTAGCATTGTGCGTTCGTATACAAATGTGCACCGTATGCAAATTGCCAAAAAGTTGAAGCATAGCACGTGCAGTTCGTGCTAAACACAAAAGGAAAAATCAGGCTTACATCAAGCACCACCCAAACCTTCACTTTAAAGAGTATTATGGTATTTTTTGAAGTGGCCTATGGTATCATGGTATGTTCGGGGAGGAGGTGCGGAGGGGGGATGTGTTGGGTACTTCTCGAATTTTTGAGACCTCCTATTGAACCCAGCCATTTTCACGGAACAAAATAGGTGATTTAACAAACCATTTTCAGACGTACCTGATCTCTGAGAAATTCTGACCAGACCACTCCCCAGTCGATACCTATTTTCAGACTAAAACGACTTGAAAACCATGAGCTATTTGGGCCGCACAAGGGGATGGGGGTGGGCGTGTTATGGTCAGGACCCACCGTTTTACATAAACACCGGTGTCCTCTTTTTGCATAATTATACATAACCACTTTCCCCTACCTAAAAAGATGGAGTCTTGTTGGTAAAATGAGCCCCCATTCTATCAGGAGTAGAAACTGAGAAAAAGAGTAAAACCTTACTGTGCCGTTTTACCAGCAATGCAAGCTTTAGAGCAATTTTCAATTGAGTGTGAAAAGTATATACACAATTGCTTTGTAAAGACTTTTGCTCTGGGGCCATCGTAGCTTGATAAGAAATAGAACACAAACCGCGGTGATAAACATATTGAACTTATTCATTTTTTATAAAACTTGACGTTTCGTATGCTACTACATACATTTTCAAAAGTGACCGTTACAGTGTTGAAAACTATACTTATATAGTATTGAAAAGGGACTGGGACCGAGATTAAGTACAAAACTTAACAGTTGATCTATAAAAAGAAACAGCTAATTAATAAAGCATCAGCTTCTCGCTACTGCTATTGCTTTGGTTTTGCATTGCATGCTACGCGGATTGGCTAAAAAATCTCGCGCCACTTTCTCGACCAATCAGAAGTAAATCCAAAACCAATCGTGACTTGCTCGCACGCGTTTTCGCGCGCTTGGCGGCGCCGACATGTAATTGCTTCGAGCTCTGATTGGTTCATTGGATTGTTTACGACTGCTGTGATTGGTCAGAGTAATTACTTTGGTTTTGGTTTTTACGACACTCAATTGAATGTTTAGGTGACCATTATGCTCATCAGGTTGGTAGTATGTACGTACCTGGGTCCTCGTCGAGTATGACCACCTCCCTAAAGGTGCTGTTACACGAAGCAAATTTTTCCTGCAACTTGCAACACAATGCTGACGAGAGCCGTTGCGAGACAAGTTGCCGATGAAATTGCGCGTGTAACACCTTTTCTGCGCAACTTGTTTCGCAACGAAAAATTGCGTTGCGAGTTGCAGAAAAAGTTGACCACTTATCTACTTTTTGCAACGTTGCGAGACAAGTTTCAAACGTGTAACATGTAATCAGCAACTTGTGTCGCAACGGCTCTCGTCAGCGTTGCGTTGCAAGTTGCAGAAAAATTTGCCTCGTGTAACAGCACCTTAACCCTATTCAGCCTGGGTGGGAGTGGGAGGGGGAGGGAACAAAGTGCCCGCGCTAACTTTCAACATTCATAACTTCTTTAATATGTATTCAAACGTCATCAAACTTTGTGACTTTTCCTAGAAATTTATCTGGCAACAATTTCATATAGCAATTTATTGATCACGTGACGTGATGTTTCCATAGCAACAAGATTTTGACAGCCATGTTTTTTTGAAATTTGCATATTTGTACCTTTGTGTGAAGATAAACGATGTTTATTGGTATAATTTTTATATTTTTACGTCATTTAGCGTTTATTTATTGGTTTTGATTAATTTTGAGTCAATTTGGACGGTTTTTAAGAGGTTTTAAAAAATTTCAGAAATCCAAGAAGGCGGAGTCAAGATGGCGGCCGTATAACTAATTACCTAACAACTACGTCATATAACGACTTCATTTGATTGTGCGGACCGCAAAGGAGACATTTTTGGACGTACTATGTACCCGATAGGTTTCATTGTCATAGTCTGTCTGGTTTTTAGCCGTTACAGTAAAATCGCTCAGATTTCTACTTCATTTACAAAGAAAGACGAAAGGTGACTAGCAATAAAAAAACTACAGCGAGGCGGCGACGATTCTTTTGCAAGGTAACAGAGAAGCGTGGTTTCGTGACTAACCGTTTATTTGGGTTTCTTGCGGTTTCGAGTCGCTTCTGATTGGTTGCTGCACAATGGGAAATGTCAAAATCAAATCAAAGTGTTCACGGTTTTTGGATTCGCACAGTAATACGAGAAAAAAGAATAAAACGGAGAAATTATACTATAGACCCTTTTAATAATTACCACGATGCATCATTTTCCGCTAATGACGTCAAACATATTCTTTTGAATTGCAAGAGAATTCAAAAGAATATGTTTGACGTCATTAGCGGAAAATGATGCATCGTGGTATTTATTAAAAGTGTCTATATTCTGTTATTTTTCAGACCAGTAGACTAAACATACTATAGACTGGTTAATGTATATGTTCATCGTAGTATGAGGCAGTATACAATCATGTTAACTGTCGAATGAATGTTAATACGGTGAAATAATCATTACGTAAACTGTGGATGGGTGAAATGCAATGCTTTATCCACTGACTATCAAACCAACTCGACAGCTAGCTGATTAATTACGAGTTCGAAATAGTAGATAACCATGATCTAGATACACATGGGGCGAACTCGATCATTTTGGGGGCGAACTAGTTTACTTGAGGGGCGAACCATAAAGGGGCGAACTCGTTACGGGGCGAAACCACTGGATTCCACTCAGTCAACCGCTCTCTAAAAGGACATCTCTGTAAGACGGACACC